>JARHVA010005505.1:0-550000 GCA_037957365.1 Torreya grandis | reverse complement strand
ATAACAAGTAAAATGTAAGATAAGCATGTCAAATGAATCATGTAAAAAGCATAAATCTCTTTAAATGAAATATAAGTCAAGAGATAATACAAACATGTTAAGTCAAACACAAATAAAAACATGTAAGAATGAAAAATGTTCTATGTAAGATAAGTGAAGTCCACAAAAATAGAAAAGAACATGATGGATATATGAAAAGTCAAAAGCTATAAAAGAATCAATACTCAAACTTAGTGCTTGCTTTAAGATAAAATATAAGAAAACACAACCATATGATGACATGACTAATATGAAAATGAGATGGTGTGGAAAGTAGATGGTGAATGGATATTTTTGAAGAAAACCTAGTCCAATCTGAGGTGGGTAAGTGCACAAAGTTAGGGGACAATTTTGTGAACATTTTAGGTGACATAATCACATTAATAAATAACATGATTGCATTATTTAATTACATGATCACATTATTTAAATTATGGCTTAGTAATTACTGATCTATAACACATTCACATTAATATATAACATTATCATGTTAACAGATAACACAATTGCATTATTGTAAAAACAAAAATGTGATCACATTATTGTTATTTTGTACATTAAAGTAATGAACATGTAGATGGAGCAGATATTGGTTAACAGGTAATGTGATCACATTATTAATAACACGATTGAATTATTGATAATGTGATAGTGTTCCTATTATTTTTCACATAAAATCATGTGGGAGTTACACATGAAGGTAACTTTGGCTACAAGCTTACATTTACTACTCTAAATGTTAAGTATAAATGTAAAAATATAAATTTAAAATTATACTTTAAATTTATTTTAGTAAATATAATAAATTAGGGTCACTCATCATATAATATAGTTGGTCTCACAGTTACATGCCTTACGATGTGGAAAATAGTTTTTCAAAATCCAATCTGGTCAGTACTTAGGCATTTTCAGGGGCTAAGTATTAAACCTAAGGATTTTAGGACATAATTTTTGAAATTAATGTCTATTTTTGGTAAACATATAGTCATTTTTTAGGTTTTTTTGCTTTTTGGATTGATTCCTATCATTTTTATGAGTCTTAAGTTCATTAAAATTGAAGTCTTAAAACCACTCACATTAAAATTTATACACAATGGTTTTATTGGGGTAACATAGGTCACATTGATGACATGCACACATCAAATGACAACTTTGTGTTAATTTCACTTGTTCATCATCCCTCCCTCATCCTTGATCACTTCCTACTCATGCCTCATCACCCCTAATCACTTTCTCATCATTATTCATTATCCCTAATCACTCCCTTATTTACCCTCACTATCCCTAGTCATCTCTAATCACTCCCTCATCATCCTTGATTATTCCCTCATTGACCCTCACTATCCCTAATCATCCCTAATCAATCACTCTTCATCCCTTATCAATCCCTCATTTACCCTCACTATCCCTCATCATATTTAATCACTCCCTCATCATCCCTAATGACTCATTGATTGGCTCTCAACATCCCTAATCACTAATTAATCATCCTAATCACTACTTCATCATCCCTAATCACTCATTTATTGAACCTCATAATTCCCCATCATTTATAATTTATCCCTCATTATCCATAATCACTCTATCATTGACCCTCACCATCCCTCATCATCCTTAATCATTTATTCATCATACCTCATCATCTCCAATCACTCATTCCTAATCCCTCATCACCTATAATCACTCCCTCATTAGTACTCACCATCCCTCCTCATCCATAATCACTCCTTCATCCTCCCTAATGACTCCATCATTAACCCTCACCATCCCTCATCATCCTTATTGACTCCCTCATCATATCTACTCAATTATTCCTCATACCTCCTCATCCTTAATCACTCCATCCAATACCTTGATGGTAGTATTTCTTGGGGTTTAATAATGTTAGGAGCTAAAATTGGAGAGTTGAGTGCTAGCATAAAATATAAGACATAGTGATCAAAATGATGTGTAATAAAATTTGAAACATAAATATTTAACACCTATGAAAAAATATGGGCCTATTAAAAATTATGTAATTCATAATTAAAAATCCACCAAAAAAGAGAAGCAAGTAAAACCATCATAATACCAAAAATGGGTAGTAAATACATGACGATCACTAAGCTATGTGATTTCCTGAAACTAATAAATTATTTTCCATATGAGGACATTATATGATACAAATAATTATATTGAAGGCCTTCTATTTGTATGTATATTTATTGATTCATCATACCAGAGAGTGGAAAATAAGTTTCAAATGATTAGAACAAATATTACAAGATTGGAATGTGGTGATTAGTTAATAAACTCAATATTAAATCCAATGAAGAGTTTCATACTATGAGATCTCTACTTGCACATCTCAAGAAGTGGGTACAAGTTATATAGAACTATAAAAAGGTAAGTAGATAATATCTTATGAACCCAATGATATGTTCAGTACTAAAAATATCTCTACTTCCCCCAATATGAAATTATATGAATTTAAAATATTATTTCATTAACAAATGTAGATTAATGGTGAGCCAATACACTTCATCATTTCCAATGGAAGTCATAATAATTTAATTTCTCCTAAATCATATTTTTAAAAATTGAACTTGAAATTTATACATCATCTATAACCATATGCTAGTGTATGGTCTAGTGTAGGCCTTGAGAAATAGATCACCTGGTAGTGTCACTTGGTGTACAATATCAGACTTTTAAAAGATGAAATCCTTTGTGACATATCACCATTAGAGTTGTGTTATTTTTTACATATGTGCAGCCATATATTTACCATTGACATGTATTCCATAAAGTAAATACTTGAAATGTTGTGATAGATTGTCATGATCTCAAATACCATATATCATAGTTAGTTCATAATCTTTCAATCATTAGTGTCAAGAAGTGCAAGAATCTTGTCAATTATAGTAATAATTATAATATTTATGGTAATAATTAAATTTAGTAACATAATTATGTCACCATATAATATTGTGGTTTATCTAATAATAACAAAGACAAAATAACTGAACCACAAACTAAATGAATACAAGGATATCTTTCAATCACCTAAATAAGTTCCTACATGCTGTACACTAAATAATACTATTGATTTGATCCCTTAACTACGTCTACCTCAAACCTATTTATACAACATATCATTTCTACAAAATGAATAGATCTATGAAATCATGGATAATAGACACATCATGACTAAATCATTACCTTGCAGAAGCCCAAGTGTGTTTGTGCCAAAGTTTTTAATTAATTAAAATAATATTAACAAGATTAAATTGAAGAAATATTATCCTCATTTAAATATTAAGACATTTTTCTACCATATCCATGATGTAGAAGTATTTTCCAAAATTGATCTTAAGTTTGGGTATCATCATATTGATGCTAAACCTCTAGACATTTGGAATATAGTCTTAAAAACAAAGGAAGGATTGATTGAATAGATGGTTATGACTTTTATGTTAACTCATATAATGAAATCATTAATTTCAAGATGTTTAATGACATCGTCATGTCCTTTACCTATGTCATTTTTTTAATCTACCTTTAAGGCATATTAATCTTTATAAAACATGGGATGAAAAATATACACCATGCTAAAATAGTGTTTCACATTTTTAAAAAAAATATTTTTATGATAAAATGAATAAATATTTATTTTTCATGCAAGAGATAAAATATTTGGGACACAGTATACACACAAGGAGGGCATATATGAACCTGACCAAGATTCAAGTCATACAAGAATGGGAAACACTGAAAAACTTTGCATCTAATTCAAATATTATCATAATTATAAAATTATACAAGAGATTTATGTTTAAATTTTATCTTTTGAACCAAACTACCAAATGTGGAACTTAATAAAGTATCATATAGTCAATTGCACAACAAAGATAATTTGATGAACTAAAATTCAAACTCTGTTTTTTGTTAGTACTTATGTTACTTGACTATAAATTTGGAAGACCATCTAATTCATTCAATAATAAAATTGACTATCAAAAATGGGTATTAAAAACACAAGTTCTAAAAAAGAGTTAATTTTATTATAATGGATTAAAAAACATGTGATTTGAATTAAAGATATCTTTAGAGTATATACTTACATCAGATGATGAGGGAACAATTAGAGATGGTGAGGCATTGTGAGGGTTAATTATGGAGTAATGAGGGATGGTGAAAGATGGTGAGGGTCAATGAGGGAGTGATTAGTGATGATGGTGGATGAATAAATATTAATTAGGGATTATGAGGGATGAGGAGGGAGTTATTAGGGATGATGAGGGATGGTGATAATCAATGAAAGAGTGATTAGGGATAATACACCCAAGTAATTAGAGATGATGAGAGATAATTAATGTCAATAAGAGAGTGAATAGGGATGAGGAGAGAGTGAATAGTGATGAGGAAAGAGTTATTAGGGATGATGAAGTATGGGGAGGGAGTGATTAGAGATGATGACGTAAGTGAGGGTCAATAGAGGAGTGATTATGGATGATAATGGAATGCTTATATATAACTAGGGATATTAAGGATCAATGAGGGAGTGATTAGGGATAATGAGGAAGGATAAGAGAGTGATTAGGGGTAATTAGGTATGAGTAAGAAGTGATCAAGGATGAGGGAGGGATGATGAATATTAATATTGTATTCAAATTAATATTATAAATATGACGTACACTACCCCAATCAAACCACTACCCCAGTCACACTAATTCATAAATGTGGTTGTTTGATTTGTGAAATTCATCAATATGACCTACACTACCCCAATCACACCACTTTGGATCAATTTCAAAGTGATTAGTTTTCAAACTTTAATTTTGACAAACTTAGGACTCCTATAAATGCTAGGCATTAATCTAGAAGACACAAGGACCTAAAAATGACTATATGTTTACCAGAAATGGATATCAATTGAAAAACTTATGTATTTAAATTACTAGGCTTAATACTTAGACCCTAAAAATGACTAAGTATTGACTAGATTGGATTTTGAAAAATTATTTTCCATGTTGTAAGGTGTACAACTATGAGACCAACTCTATCAAATGCTTAATTAACCTAATTTTTTATATTTACTAAAATAAATTTAAATTATAAGAAAATATATGTAACAAAGTTAACTTCATGTGAAACTCCCACATGTTTAGGGTGTTGAGAATATATAACACCATCATTTATTAACATGATCACACTATTAACATGATCATGTTATTAACATGATCATGCTATTTTAATTTTAATTCAATTCCTACACATTTTAGCTCAAGAGTGGCTTGGATTCTTGAGCCAAAATCTTGGACTGTCAATGTATGACCAATTTTTGAGAGTTATGATAAAAAAATAACAAAATTTAACTTTGATTTCCAAGAACACTAATAATTTAAACATGAAAATTCATAAAATTAATACCATCACAATAAATACACTCTCCTCTTTTCAAAAATTTGATTTTTAAAATTTTTTGGACTGATTTCAAGTTTCAAACTATTTTGATTTTTAAATATACCTTTTTTGGCCACTACATACTACAAACATACATGCATATACATGTTCATGTAATTTATCTTTCATTGATCCAAGTGAAAAACAAACTAGGCCTAATTATACACACAATAAAAAAATGATTTTAGTTTTTTTTTTTGAGGTAGTTAGGTGCACTGCACGGATGTCTATCCATTTTTTTAATCAATTTTTAGAATCTATTTACTTGCAAAATTCATAAAAAAAAGTATTCATTGAAAAAATATAAAACAATATAGGTCACAAACTAGAATATCTTATCTAAATTTTTCCCAAAGGGTTTCAAATAATATTAAAAAATATCAAAAAATGGTGTGATGTACGACCATATATCTATTTTGTTTTATAGAAAAAAAATAATTCCTTTTCAAATTTTAGATGTTTTACATATTAATACTTAACCATTTTTACAAAAAATAGTGTTTGAGAAACTAGACTCAAAATTATACATTTCATGTTCTTACACCATCTTCAAATTTGGAGTGTAGACATATCAAATTATCTATAGAAGTTTAGATTTATGAAATTTTAGGAAAATCATGTCCACAGGTAGGCCACTTTTGTCCCTCAACTTTATTCACTTGCCTATGTATTAAAATGAAACTCACAAACTATAAATAAAGATTTGTAAGTAGGTAGATGTGATTTAGGATGTGATCATCTAAGAGTAATATCTGACAAGGGAATATAAATAACACGTGTGATGTAAATAAGGATCTTGAAGAACCACATGCGTGATTTCAACATCCTTAGCATAAATGAGACACACTACACAAGTGGGAAAGGATAAAAACTATTCGCATCAAGGACTTAGGAAACTCTGACTAATGAAAACAAAGATTAGGATAACAAAATAAGTACATATATCATCCTATGAAGACTATATGCATGAAAACTAAAATGGGCCTACCTTACCATAATGTGTTTCCCATTATTCAAGACCCCTTACATACCCATTGGTATATTGTGAACATTGGATACTTGTGTGAGAAAATAGGTAGAATTAGAATTATATGATATAATATGACCTCCTACCCTAGTCTATTGTCCTACCACAACCAAATGGACATCAAATATATTATGAGGCCAACTATGGAGTTTGATCTTTGACTAAAATAGGAGATTTGAAAAATATAGATCACATCCTTTTTTATGATTTAAATTTTAATATGGTTGACTTACCATTATAAAGAGACAAAGTAAGTTCAATCAGCCCAGGCTCTCTGAAAGACAATTGAATGAATGAATCATGAATGTTTCCAATATTTTTTATCCCATTAGTTCTTTGAGCAATCAAAATAAATAAATCCTCCTCACCATGATATTGACTCTTTTAATCATTGCCTTTTGTTTCTTTTATGATTTGAATTTTAACTCTTTTAGAATTTTTTATTCCTCATCTATATAGATTTGGATAACAAATCATGAGTGAAATAGGGGACAAAACAAGCTATATTACACATGGTCACCAAAGAAAAGGTCTTAAAGACCATGGTGTATAAAGAATCCTAAACTTGCCCACAAGTAAGTGTGCAATCTCAAAACTGACCTATGTGTGCCTTAGATGAAAGGAAATAAGGGAAATATGAGTATCGTGGGAGATATGTCTAGTCATTAAGTGATACAATGATGAATATGATTGTATCTAATAAAAAAGAGGTAAAATAGTTCTTTGAAAGGGATAGGTAAACTATGAGATTAATGTCACTAGGGAAGACATACAAGCTGACAATGTATATAGCATAAGTGATAATGAAACTAGTAGTCATCTCAAAATAAGGGGAAGGTTAATCATCATCCAAAGAAAGGGGGGAGTAAATAAGGGTCAAATAATCATAAAGAGACAAGGCAAAATTTATTAAAATGTAAGGAATAATAATAATTAAATTGATAACTAAGAATTATAAGGGAAGAGAAGGCCAAAATAAAAAATGAAATAAAATGAATGAACCAAAAAGGACATAATGATGCTAGTATAGTGAAATAAAACCAAATAACCCAAAGTTAATAAGGGTGTAACTAAAATGAATATAGATGAAATAAAACACACAAAAAAAAAGAAAGATAAGATAAAAATAATAAACAAAATATATTCTAATGTTTATATCAAAGATGATACTGTGAAATATAAGCCTATGTATCTCAAAAGGTTTCTTGAAGTTGAATCAATTTATTATTATCCAATGTAGAATAAGATTTTTATTTTATAGTGCCCCAATAAATAAGTTTATTTAGGGATGGGAATCATAAGATGCCCTAATGTTTAAAGTGATAGGTGGATGGGCATCACAAGATGACCCAACATGTGATGCTTTTAGATAGTCTTGGTCACATTGTTATGAAAAAGTATCAATGTTGGATTCTAGACCAAGTAAGAATGTAAGGAGGAAATGATGAATATCACAAAATTTATCATTAAAATAACCTATTATTTCATTCCAACAATAAAACTTACCAAGATTATACCATTTTGTATGAGATTTGGAAAGATCAAAGATCATTGGTTTAAAGGGTGGTAATTTCTTCTTAAGTTATTTTAGAGTCAAGGGAAGGTGGGTTGGGTTAAGATTTATTGAATTGGATGATCAATTTTGACATTAGGGAGGCTTAGGAGAATCAATGTTATGATAAAATGATTGGAATTATTCCTCAATGGTTGCATGTGATTCAAATTAAGGATGTGTGGATGGAGTAATTGATTTGGGAGTAAGAAAACATGAGGGAAGGAATTCAATAGTTTCATATAAAGTGATAATATAATGAATATTTTTATCTAAATATCTAATTATGAATTTTTTTTGAATAATTATAATCTAAAAAGAAGACATAGTTATGAAATCATTACTCTACTAAACTAGGTTGGCCACCTAATATACTTTTCCAAAAAATAAAGGCAAAAAAAATGAGGTTGGCCATCTACCAATCTAAGTTGGCCCCTTATTTAAATATGTGAAAAATAGAGTAAAAAAAAACTAAGTAGGCCACCTACTAAACTAAGTTAGCCATGGCCTACATAATCGACCTAGTTGATCCAACTAAGTTCTCGAAAATAGTAAAAAGACAAAATAAAGAATATTGAAAAGTTAGATCTAGTTAATTGTGTGATACAATCTTAGCAGAGATGAAAAATTATCATAAATTAAACATATATAATAAGATCAAGCAACTTGATTTAGTTGGTTAAACAATACTAAATAAAATCAAGCTAGTCAACCTAGTTTATATTAAAATAAACACAAACAAACAAAATTGATTAAGTCAATTTAGTTTGATGATAGAGAATAGACACATAACTAGATTGATTTGGTTGATCTAGTTGAATGTGTGGGTACAATTTTAGAAAACTAAAAAACTAAGTAATGTAGTAAATAAATTGAATTTTATCTAAAAAGTGGGAAATAATTTTTTCTTAAAATTTTGACAAAATAGAAATCCTAGGCTATTTAGAATGAGCCTTAAATATTTAAAAAAGATCAATTAAGTTGATGTAGTAGTTTTTCTTCAGAATGCTAAATTATTTTTTGACTAGGTTGTCCAAGTGAGTTTTTGATCTTATAAAGGTTGAAAACTATGTTATAGAATAAAATTGAGCCAATTGAGCTAGTTTAAATAAAACTTATAAAAAATAGGAAAATGGAATGAAGAAAATAATAAAATCAAATCGGTATATTTATTTAGGCATATAAGGTAAAATAAATGACTTGATTGATCAATTCAAACTAGTTTTCTACAACTTAAAACCCTAAACATAGAATATTGAACATGATCAACATGATCAATATAGTTGATAAAATTTCACATAGAAGATAGAAAATGATCAACATGATTGATCTAGTTTTAACACCTTCACATAAAGGATGAAACATGAGTAATAGCCTTGATCTATTTGAAAGCACAAAGAAGATGAAACATGATCAACAAGATCAATCTAGTTGAAAATTTGTGAACAAAATATAAAACTAGATTGACATGATTTATTGGTTGATTGCAATTAAAAAATTAAAAATTACAAGGGTTATATTCATTCCAAGTTCACCAAAATGTATGCAATGATTTATGATGGATTTAAAACTTATCCTACTTAATGTATTCCAAGCTCAAAGAAGGTAATCTTACCAAAATAATTCATTACATGGATATTTATATTGGGACATGAACAATTCAGATCTACTAAACCTAACTAAGGGATATCTTAACACACAATACCAAACGAGAGAGTTCTATATCCTCTAAACAAATGACATTATGCAATAACACTAGCTAGAACTATAATACATAAAATAGATCTAATCTAGTTATCACTAATGCATGTGGCACAAATGGGGATAATTAATAATAAATAAAATAAAACATGTAAATATAACTCTACTCAAGTCAATGTAGAGGTAAACTAAGCAAGGAGTATAACATTCATCTTACTGCATTATGCAATATCTAATCTACTAAGGAAAAGAGTAAAATTTTAGGATTACTTAAATTGAATTGAACCTATTGTGCCTCAATCTCTCCCTTAGCCAATCATATTTTTGAAGAGTTTAGTTTTATTTGTATTTATCACACTATATAAATTATCTCTAGGTTAAAAGACTCCTGATTTTCATCCAAAACTTTCCCACAAGGCAAGATTCTTTCCCTCCAAGGTAAAACCCTAAGTAATGACTCATCCAATTTATAAATAACATACTTATGAGATGTATCAATGTGAAATGAATGTTCTTATATTTATAAATGAAGTGAATGGGGTATTTATAGCTAAGGATTGAACCTAAATACTCCTAGGAATTTATTCAACAAGGTTGACTAGGTTTATCTTGTTTGGAAATAAAAATAGTTGTCAGACCTCAATCTAGGTCAAATAGGCTGATGGAGTTCCATAAAATGCTCTAAATTCCAAACAATATAGATAGCACCAAAATAGTAGTAAAATTAAGAAAATTGTGTTTATGCTTGGTTATGGGATATTTTGGAAGGTGATTTTATTTAAAAAGTATATAAGTAGGTTTTAATTACCTAGGGAGTTGGATAAAAGTAAATTTCAGTGGTTTTAAGTAATGGTATAGGGGTGAATAATATTTTTAAGAACCAAATGTTTGTCCACCCCTTTATTGATATACTCTTTAAGGTGTGAACTTAGAGAGATTGAAATTTGACAATTTCCTACAATAGAGAAAGTGTTAGTAAGTGATAAAGATTAAAAATATTGTGTGTATAAACATGGCACATCCATCCAAATGTTTGACCTTTATTCCACCCCCATGGCACACTCTAAATTGGGTTCATATTATTTATTTATCATGATTGATAAAAATTACATTATTTTATCATCACTTTACATTATTTTAAAACCATTTTTGTAAATAAGGACCAAAGGAGAGTAGCTTAACCAAAAAAGAGTAGGCTACTCTAAAAACATGAAAATTAAATGAATTTATACTTTATTTATATTATGATAAGATAAACTAAATCTAATAATATTATAAATATGGAAATTATAACATTCTATGTTCTTATATTAATAATATGAAGGTTAAATTATACTTTATTATATGATGTGTATGTAGGTCTGATTAATTCTATTGAAGGAGTGTATTGTCTAAATATCTGAACCCCATCATTAAATTCATAATATTCTCTTTGTTTCAACATGAAAACTAATTTAAAAATAAGGACACTAAAATTAATGATTCTATCATGAAACTAAAACTTCTATATGTAGTGAAGTACATGTCATTTTATATAAATTCCACCTATTCCTATTAGCGTTCCCTATCATCTTTTGGATTCTCTAGTTAGATAATACACACACACTCTAGATATCAATATGTAGCTCAAAACCCCAAGTCCTTATATTATGGAATACCACCTTGAAAAATAGGGGTTTGTGGGTTCATGTGAAGGTGAGATGACTTAAAACATCCCTCTATTAGTGAGAACTACCTATATATCCAATACTCTGGCAACAGACTCATACATCCCCTATGTTTGGGATTATGTGTTAACAATGGTGTTATATACTATATGCAAGTGGATGTGGTGATATATCTTGTAACTTGATGAATATTACTCATGTTATTTTATTTTAATACTTCAGACCTTTAAGAAGACTACTACTATGACTAGTATTTAAATAAGAATATGTTATTAGAACTAAATTGTATGAATGATTTAGTGAGTTTTAAAAGGTGATTTCTTAAATTTTATAGATGAATAATGAGTGGGATTTGTTTAATATTTATAAAAAACATTTTTAAATTAATTTCATATAGAGTTAATTAAGACAATAAGTTAACCCAAAAACATCAAAATATTTTCAAATTTGAGTGTTATTAGGGTACAAAGACTAGGATTGGAATTCAGACACTAGCATTGATGCTAATGTTCATTTTTGAATGGTACTATCCCAAATAAATAGATAAATCTAAAATTTATGTAACTAATATTAAATAATATGTGTCAATTTTTAAATATCTTTTGGCCTATAGGTGATTTGGGTAATCAAAATATCTGGGTGGGACCACAATATAATCATCTAGGCATAATGGGATGGAGAATGTGAGCCTTACAATAATGGGAAAGGTAATAACTGAAGTGTATAACCTTGAGAAAAAAAATTTAAGTGGGAAATAATAGTTTATCGTGTGAAATACAAATTTGGAATCTACAATTATCATGTTGAGCTTATATACTAACCCTTACACATGTTTATACTCATGCTTACATCATAAACATTATGCTAGATATGTTATGCTACAAGATATTTTACTAACACGTAAGTAGGAATTAATGTGATATGATTATGTTATTTTATTATCTTTCACTTATTTATATTATCACATAGATTAATTGAGTGTACTTACTATTTTCTACCTTATTTTAAATGTGAACATGTTCCTTATTTGTTCTCCACATTGCCACTGAGTATTGTTTCTTTAGTGTATGGAAATTTGAACATGTCCTCCCCTTGAGTGTGTGAATTTTTAACATGTCCCTTGTTTTCAATCTCCTTAGACCTCTTTTTTGTCACATTTACTACTATTGTATGTGTGATTTATTATTTGTTGAGCTTGTGCTTGCTATTTTTAGATGTTGTCATGATCCATATCATGAATATTGTGGATTATTGTGATTGGATATAATGAGATAAATTGGTACATATACTTAGACATATACCATTATATGATTCATTAATACATCCATAGATTACTTAGTCTAGCTTTTATGGTTAAACATTTTGTGAACTTGATCTCTATGAATTCAAAATCTTATAGGGTGTTGTTTCTTAGGGTTTTCTTATTTTATTACCGATTTATCTCTATCCTTATTTTTTGAAAAATAAACTAAATAATTAATCCATGGAAAAATATACCCAATAAAGGGATGAATTTGAAAGAGAATAGATATATTTTTGTTCATTTATATCCTTTGACAATCAAATATATCAAACAAAACCAGATGAAGACAAGTATGCATATGTGATTCCATAACTTGAAAAACATATTCAAGGTACTAATAACTACAATCCTGAACCCACTGTTCACCAAAACATTATATGGTATTCTTTTTTCCATTTTATTCATCACCAATAAGGCAAGTCATCTAATCATTCCCTTCATTCACCTTCTATAACCAAAAAGGATACATATGAGTAAGATGCTCCATATGATCGTCAAAAGTTCTGACAAGTAAATAAGAAAATAATGATTGATTTAAAAATAAATCACAAGGGGGATACTACTTCATTTAAATTTATTAAAAACCTTATAATTACAAGATTCCAAAAAAATATCCACCTTATCAAGGTGATGATTCTCTTTTCCTTTAATTTGACATTGATAAATTTTCAAAAGGTTAACCAAGACATCATCTATCATTACCAAGTAACATTAAGGAATAAAGAAGAAATAATAATTATAAACCTAAGGTGATAAATAATCCTAATGTTCTAAGATATTCAAATAACATATTAAATGTACCATAATTTATATATCCAATACCATTAACAAATTATCCTAAATTCATTGATTCATAACTTGTAGTTTTTATCCATGAGAATAATGATACTCATATGCCTATATTCAAGAGAGGTGGTGGATTGGCATCAATGATAACACCTATACCAATCACCACCATTCCCATAGATTATCTTATTTATATGATGTTAAATATTGGAGATTGTCAAAAATAGGTTTCTATACTTCAAATGTAAATTGCTTTTGATAATATTAATGCAAATGTTACCTCATTCAACAATCAACCTCTCGCATAATGAATACTTGAATATATTTGTCCACATGGTTTTCAAATAATCATATTTACATTTATTTTGGCATCATATATATATTTTATCACATGATTAACTATATACATTCTTATAGTCAATGGGAAAAATATGAAAAATTATTACTAAATATATATCATATGAATATTTATGATTAATCTCATAATTGGTTTTATATCTTGCCAAAGGGTTAATTAACCAGATTTTAACAATTGGAAGATGAATTATTCATGGATTTCAATATACATAAGGTGCCAAAACATACATTATAACATTCAGACAATTTCAAACAATGTGATGATGAATCCCATCAAGATTATACCATTTTATTCAAAAGTAGATCATATGAGATAACATTTAGACCTTCATATTTTGAGTTGAAATTCATTTTTAGTAGAGGCATTTTTTATGCATTTAAAGAAAGATAAGTACACAAAAAAAATTATTCATTTACCCATTTATATTTTTATGTGCATAGATATGCTTCTTTCTTACTTATCAAAAGGATCTTAACATATCTCATTTTAAATACCAAAATTTCATACCTAACACAAATCTGGAAAATGAGTTACCAAATGAACATTATGAACAAAAATGTGGTGTTATAAATACTTATATGGGACATTTATAAAATTTACTCAATATGGGACCAATCCAAGGCCCACATCCTATACAACATCTCAAGTGGAACAACCCTAAATAATCCATGCCAACAAGATTTAATAATAACATTATTCATGGGTGGTGCTTATTTTTGGCATAACCATATTAATCCCACACAAACAAAAACTACTTGAAATGATGTTTTTTCAACAACTTGGATTTGATATAAAAAAATTAAAACAAAAGGGGGGTGGATAGGCTCTTTGGGAAACATCATAATACCAATTTATTATGGTCTTAAAGTGGTTAAAACATGGGTTTGGGTTATGACACAAAAATATCCATATGTATTTACATTGGGAACTATTTTTTTATTTCAAATGGAAGCTAAAATTGACCAAAAATAACAAGGAATATCATTTCCTCATGAAGGAAAATTGATCCACATTCTAAATGATAACGTTGGTTATTCTATTACACATGTCAATTGTGAGGGGGAACATGTTATGAATTATTTACATTTATCCAACCATAATTAAAACAATGTAAAGGATCCAACTTAGCATTTTGAAGTGACATATTCCCACAAAAAACCAAAAACATAAAAACAAATTAAAAAATCCAAAAAATTTGTAGCATTCATAAGTTTTATTACCTCCTTATAATATATGGTGTTGGTTCCATGTTGGTAGATAACATATCATTTCTTTATATATACACATGTGTTTCACACATCATTTTAGTATGATATAGACATACACATATACATGATCTATGCATTTTCAGATATTGGACCTTCCCTCTACTTGTGTCATGTGGACATTGGGGGCATCCACTTATTTCATCATGATACATCCAGGCTATATCATTATGTATAAACTTTGCATTATCATGTTTTAGCTTATTTAATTATACATTCCTTTATCCGTGCTTATATTTTTGTAGTTTATTTGATAGGCTATGTAATTAAATTGTTTTAATAACATGTATGATCTAGTGGCTAGTATGACGTGTTTATGTTGGTTTCATATGATTTTCCTTTATGCACTTATTTGAGTGTCTTATCTTGCATTGTATTATTTATTTGATCATTTGAATATGCTCTACTTATTGTGACCCCCATGCCTATGTTTTCTTATTTTGACATTTGCCTATGTCATGGTTTATTTTATGTTTACATTTGAATATGTTATTCCTTGTTTTATGGGAATTTGACTATGTCATGTCCCTTTGACAATACAAAATTTGAATATGCCCCTTGTTTGAGGTCTCCATGGACCATTGTTTTTTTTTTTAAATTTTTAGTTCTTTTTTTTGTGTGTGTGATTGATTTCCTATTTATCTTGTATTGTTACTAACTAAAAATTTATATTATCTATATCATGCATCTCAGGACTTGATGTGATAATATTTTATACACTTGACTGATATAGCTACCTAGACATGTTTCTCCTATATGTTACATGATACATTCACAATTCACATGGCTATATTATATTTTTGAGGTAAGATAACTACCAATGAATACTTTTCCTCACCTCAAAATGGGGGCATGTTTTGGAAACATGTTCTCCACACTCATACTAGTTCTAAGTTTTATATATACAATGGGGGCATATTATGAAAAACATGTTCTCCACACTTACACTAGTTTTTAGTTTCAAACTATAGTGGGGGAATTTTATGGAAACATGTTCTCTATACTTAAAAAAGTTACAAATTGGCCAAAATTTACAATTATATGATTTAGATACACATTTGTGGTAAAATTATATACATCTATACCATTTTTATACCCAAATTTCATTGTGAGACATAATAAGGTGCATATGATATGTGAAAAAATACCTAAAATTTCAAAATCAAAATTAGTTTTTATTTTAAAAATAATTATATGGATTTTAGCTCATTGGGTTGGACTATTATACACTACTATTGAGCCAATATACTACAATAGTTGGTTATATTTTGGTAAGGTTGAGGTTATTAAATCACACAATCTTCCCAAGTTTATAGATTAGAATTGATTACAGCATCCAATATCACTATATTTATAGTGTGTGTTGACTTGGTTCACTCATGCTTGTAGATACTCAATTTTGGCCACTTTCATGCCTAAACTAGGATTCAATTCAATTCTAGAACATGACACAATCTAAGCCTAGAAATAAACTAAATTAATTAAATTTTTTTGTACATGGGATTTAATCACTCAAAAATGTGGTGAGGATTACTTATTTAGGGTATTACCATGTATGCACCAATAACCTAGTTTGGTTTCAACCCTAGGAAAATTATGAATTAATAATTTGATGTTCTTGGACTATTGAGTTATTAATTCAAAACATTTAAAACAATTACAAAAATATAAAAAACACTAAGAAAAATGTATTAAATTTAAAATCTTAATTAATTTTCTTAAGTAAAAATTCCAAGTTAAATTAGTGAATTGTATTTATCAAAAATGAATTTTTATCCAATATGAAGTCAAAGGTCGAAGTAGCTAATAAACTGATTTATTAATTCCTAACTATTCTAAAAAGGTGAGTCATAAC
The DNA here is from genome assembly GCA_037957365.1 of Torreya grandis. Lineage (NCBI taxonomy): Eukaryota > Viridiplantae > Streptophyta > Pinopsida > Cupressales > Taxaceae > Torreya > Torreya grandis. Next base: position 533,002 of record JARHVA010005505.1, on the reverse strand, counting down.
CTCAAAAATATCTAAAGTGAGTTGTCATGGCTCATAAATATATAGAATTGAGGTGTCTTGATTTCATGAGTGCATTGACCCAACCTAGGGGTAACTTGAATCAACCTAGGTGATTTTAGACTCAACCAAAGTTAGAATTTAACCTAATTTCCCAAGGGTTAGAGTTAGTTCTTAGAGATATAAATACAAGTGCCCACACTATATGCCAATAATATTTTGTGTGTAAGGTTATTTATTGTAATAAATTTAATAATCCATTGAGAGTAGTGTTATAATACCTATTTTATGCCAAAATTCACACAAATCTATAGGTAACCATTGGATAAGTGTTAGCACCATAGAGAAGCATTGACAAGAGTCTCTAATTGTCATAGACCAAACATAAAAATCTTTATGCCAACAAGTGGACATGAAATTTGAAAAAGGAGGTAAATTACTTGTGTTGTTTTATCTCTATTTTATGATCTTGTTCATTATGTTATTCTACCCCTAGTTATTAGGCAAGAGCGTTTAGTTCTAGGGTATTGGTATGCTTGATTTTTTATCATTTGGACTAATAAGGAATCAATCAATGTTTGTGTTATTTTAGAACACATAAGATAAATAATGGCACAAATGGTGGGACCATATATTTTATATGGCCAAGTAAAATGATGTGCAACTTTTATTATTTCTAACAAAAGCATTTAATTTTTTAAGTTTAGAGTTTTAGCCTTGAAAATCCCATCATTCTATTTTTTTGTAATCGGTGGCTTCACCTATGTAATGGAGTATTCTCCATCCCTGTGATTTATTTAAATTATTTATTTGTGAAAAATGGTGGATTTGAAATGATGACTTTAACTTTCTAATTGGAAGATTTTCTATCTAGAATTGATAACTTTAAAATTGATAAATAATAACTTCACCAGGTAAATTTCTATTTGGTTTCATCAGCCTCATCTATTTTTTGTCTATATTTAGTGGCTTCACTAGATATAATCAATGGATTCTCCCTATTTAATGGTGACTTTTCCAACTTCTAGTCTCTCTGTGTCTATGTTTTTTAGGAAACTAGTGGCTTCATTGAAAATGGTGGCTTCACTCTATGTTTTTATAAACCCAATATCTCAATATGAAATGTTGTTTATTCATTTTATTTTTGGCCTAAACATAAGCAAACACCCTAAAATGTTTTCAAGAACCAAGGTGGATAGACATAGGATTATACACTTCTAAATATCACATACACTTTTTTTTGTACTTAAAATCAACCTAGTCACACTTGTATTTTAGTAGTTTCAATGTTTTTTACAAGTGTAAACATGGCCAAGGGGTCCAAATTTTAATCACATTTGAATTTGGTGTTATTAAAAAGAGCATACACTTAGCTATATCTCTTAAGATATATTTCACTTTATGTTTGTTTGTTGTTATTATCTAGTTTTAAAGTTCATAAATTAAATTCTTTGTTTGTGTCATATCAAAAAAATATAACATGTATGCTCTCCCCCCATAAATAATGTCATGTATGCTCTCCCCAAGCTCAAAATGACTTAGGTGACCTAGAAATGACCTTTAAATTCTTTTTATTTTATTTTATTACATTTGGCTTATGGGTGGGAGTTTATTGCCTCCTCACAAGGTATTTATGGGTGTGTTGACCTTGGGTTTCGTCTCCCAACATCATACCAAAATGACTCCATGGTGGGGTATATAAATTGGGTATGTGATACTAGGATTACCTAGGTGTTGAGTGGCTAACATCTAAGATCTTAAATAAAGCTTGGGTTAGGTCATGCTAAACATTAGACTTTAATAAGTAGTACATAAATGAAGTCAATGTGTAAAGGGATAGACCTTTGCATAGTAATTTAACATGTATGAATCCAACTGACATTATTTAACCCTTGTGCTACCCATACTTGAGACCATTTAGTGTATTTTGAAACTTATAGATTTTTTTCAACCCCACTTATCATAAAATTTAATGTAAAATGCCAAGTGATCCTAAATCTAACTTTAATCCATGTACCATGCTTGAGAGATAGATGGAAGTGTAAAAATATAACTACACTTGTTATTTAATTTTTGTATTAACACTAAATTCTTCAAAAGCATTAGTGTATCAATATAAAATTTAAAAAAAGCTACACATACCCATGTTAGTTTTAGGGAGAGGATGATCCATTAGTTTTATTTATATTTTCTTTGATTTACATGAGTGTTTTAGACTAAAATTGTTTATTTGTTTGTCAATTTAAAATAAGTCCAAAACCATCACATTGGTTTTGCACCACTTTAGCCTAAGAGGTGTTACTCTACCCATTTTTGTCATAGTTTTGCCTAGTCTTTTATCTTAGAATTGTTTGTGTGTCACTTGTTTAAATTAAGCATTGTTACATTGTTCATTTCATCTCAAAATTTTGACTTAGAATTTTAAGTCTAAAACCATTGTTTACCATTTATTTAAAGGAGATTTGTTATGCTACCTAAATCATTCCAAAAACACTTATTGCATTTAAAACCAAGTCCCAAACCATTTTTATACCTATTGTTTCAAATGTACAATTATGTTGCATGTTTTGGTCTAGCACATTTACCTTAGAACATCTAAGTATTTTTGTATTAAATTTGAAACTCAATATTTTAAAGTACAAATCCTAAACTAATCAAGTTTATAGTGAAGCCTCATTTAATTTGGGATAAATTAGTCTACCTTTTATGTTTATATTATGTTAGGGTTTATTTCCTATTTTATCTAAAGATCCCTTTACTAAGACCTAATAGTTGTTTGTTTTGTGTCTTTTTTTTTATAAAAGGGGTAAAAACTTTATTAAAACTTAAAAAAGTAGATTATAAAAGCTCCAAAAGAACCCAAAGACATGAAAACCAATAACAAAAACCTCACACCTCAACTCCACCAACATCTCTAGCAAGAATGGGTTCCAGTTCCTGATGTAAATCACTAGTCAGTTGCTCCCATTCATCTACCTTATGGCCATCTCCTACTTTCAATGCCCATTTAGCCAAGCAATCAGCCACCATATTCCAGTCCCATGGAATGTGGGCATAGGATATAGACTCCATGAAGGAACTCACCTATAAAATTTGCTACACTATTATGGCCAGTTGCCAGCTCACATCTGAGATTTTCCTCTCCAGGATCAAGTTAATCAAGACCTAAGAATCAACTTCATAGATCACCCACCTCCACCCTAAAGCATAAGCTCTCCTCAAAGCATATAGGAGAGCCAAATCTTCCATATTATTAGCCATTTTCACTCCCTAATAAGTTGAGAAAATAAAAACTATAGATCCCAAAAAATCCCTAGCAATCCCACCAATCCCAGCGACCCCTGGATGATCCATTTGTATTAATTTTTAAAAGCCCAATGGGTGGAGGCATCCACTTCCCTAACCGTTGAACTTTCTACTGCCCCTATATACCTCTCCTGACACATGCTAAAATCAGAGATAAATCCCTTATGCCAATTCATTCCAACACCTCAGCGTCCCCTTTCTTCAATGGTAGTGTGACCTCACTCTTTGCTTCAATATATTCCTAGATCATTCCTTTAATTTTGCTCCAGACCTACTGAGTCACCATTTTTTCCTCCCTAAAAATCCTATGGTTCCTTTCTAGCCAAACTTTCTAGAGCAGGAAAATAAGGCTAGCATACCATGCATCCTGCAAGAAGGAAGTTGAAGAAGGGGAATGACCCACTCTTAACCAAAAATCTACTAGAGAGATAGCGTGAATGCACTGGTGCCTCCACGCATCCCACTAGAAGTGCCATAATTGAAGAGGGAAGGGACAACAAAAGAAAATGTGAGAGGATTCTTCATCCTTGCTATTATAGAGATCACACCTCAAAGGGCTAGCAAAGCCCCACTTCTAAATATTGTCCCATGTCAAGCATCTATTCCACACTTAATTTCATGTAAAATAGTTACACTTCAGCCAAGAGAAACCATTCCAAACTTTTTTCCACCATTGAACTTCCCCTCTATCTTCATACTATTGGAAGATTAACTCTTGATAACCATAGGACATAATATACTTCCCATTAGGGTTAGGGGACCAGGTTAACACATCACTATCCATAAATATGTTGCAGCTACAATGGGACAAAATATTCTGTAGGTCTGCGCACTTTGCCTCCAAACCAAGAATCAGCCACTCTTTTAGGGACTTCTATCTAGCAATCGCCACCTTCCCCTGAAGGGAAAGGGATTTAAAGTCACACACCCTTATCCAACTAGCTTCACAAAACCTTTGGGCCAGGGTACTCAACTGAGGATATTGGCTAATTATGGGAGGGAAACCATCCCAAGAGTCATGTCAAAACTGGGCTTCCACCCCACTCTTGCAAATTCAGAAAAGACCCCTCTTAATCAGCGTAGCTCCTTTCTTGAGAGTAGCCCAAATCATTAAGCCTTTGCCTACCAAGTCATACCATGGAATATCCCTCTAGGGGATCACAAAAAAGTACTTGTGGGACAACACTCTAGCCCATAGCTGATCTTGTTCAACACACCAATGCCAGTATAGTTTGGTAGCCAAAGTAGTACCAAATAGCACAGACTATCGTAATCCCAACCCTCCAAACCTCTTTAGGCTACAAACCACCTCCCACTTAATAAGGCTTTACTTGGTCAAAGATAAATTCCCAACCCATAAAAAATATCTTTTTAAGGAGTCCAAGTCCTTAATAAAGCTCATCGGCACCACCTGGATCATACACCTATAAATAGGAAGAGCCTACACCATTGATTGAATCAATTCAACCCGACCTGTAAAGGATAACTAATAGTGAGTCCAATGATTCACCTTGTCCTAGAATTTTTATAAGATCACCCACCATGAATCCTTAGCCTACTGGCCAACTGAGATAGGAATCTCGAGATAATGTAGTGGAAGACTCCCAATTTGGAACTTGAGGATAAGAGCCACTCTTCGCTGTATGGAAAGAGGAGTGTTAAAGAAAAAAATAGATGACTTGCCCTCATTAATTACCTATCCTAAGGCATCAAGGTAAACATCAAGGCTTTTGTGTATGTTAGACACCTCCCTAATAGTATCCATGTGCATCAAAGCCACATCATCCATAAACTAGAGATGAGATTATACGGGGAGTTCCCCTCCCCACTGCCAACCCTGAATAGTGCCATCATCCATATTTATTTTGATCAATCAACCCAAGCCTTCCACTAACAAAAGAAATAAGTAGGGAGAGAGAGGGTCACCTTGACTCAGTCCATGAGAATCCCCAAAGAGATTAGAGTTCTCACCATTAATCATAACTGAAAAGGAGGTCGAGTTCACACAACTCAAAAACCAACGAATCCAATTCTTTACAAAACCAAAAGTGCCCAAGACCTTCTAGAGGAAGGAACATCAAACTCTATCATAGGCCTTTGACATGTCCATCTTGATAAACATCACCTTCTCATTGGACTGGGTCATGGAGTGTATAGTCTCTATAGCCATCACCACCCCATCCAAAATCTGTCAGCCCTCAACAAAGCCACCTTGCTCCTCAAAAATAAGTGCTGGTAGCCACTTTTTTAACCTCTCAGCAATCAACTTAGATATAATTTTTTAAGTGACATTGTAGAGGGAAATGGGTTGAAAAAGACTCAACCTATCAGCCCCTTCTCCCTTGGGAATGAGAGCCAAGAAGGTACAGTTCAAATCCTGAAGCATTTACTTGTTCCTTTGGGATTCTTGAACAACTGCCAGGAGGTCTAATTTGATAATTTCCCAAAATTCTTGGAAGAACTCAATCAAGAAGCCATTTGGACCAGGCACCTTTCCTTTATGTATCATACAGATTATCCTCTTTAACTCTTCCAAGGATATATCCCTCATCAGATGCTCTTTCATTTCCATGGTCACCAAAGAGGGAATACAAGATAAGATCTGAACCTCTTCAGCCAAGTCCCCCTACGCTTCCTCCTTAAATAACAAAGCAAAATATTACACTACCTCATTAATGATACCCTACATAAAAGAAATACTCTCCCCACTGTCCATCACCAAAGAAGTTATCCCCTTACCATGCTGTCTAGCTCGAACCAAATTGAAGAAGAAGGTTGTGTTCTTATCCCCCTCTCAAAGCCATTCAATCTGGGCCTTTTGTTTCCAAAATATTTCATCCCTTAGTTCCCATTCCTATAAATATTTTAAGGCCCTGGCTTCCTCCCTCAAAAAAAACTCAGTCATTCCCTCATCCTAAATTGTTCTAGTAATGTCATTCAGCTCCATTTGCACCTCATTTTTCTATTAGAAGATGTTCCCAAAACTTTTTCAGCTCCACCTTTTAAGCTAGTACTTGATGAATTGGAGAAGCTTAACAAAAGTATTCATTGTTGTTCCCCAATAGGATTGCCCATCGTCCACCAATCCACCACACGTCCAAATAGGTTCAAGTCCCTGAACCACATGAGCTGAAACTTGAACGGTGCCTTTTGAGGCACACAGGCTGAGGAAATTACCAATTTTATGGGCTAGTGGTCTAAGCCCCTCCAATCAAGTATCTCTAGGTAGGAAGACCACAAACCCCCCACCTAATAATAGCAGGTCATGAATCTATCTATATCTATAATGCACCTGTCCCCCACCCTTCTATTATTCTAGGTAAAGCATCCATTAACAAGCCTGATATCCACTAAATTAAGTGCTGCAATATTATCCCTGAGCAGAAGAGAAGAAGGTTCTAGCCTTGCATTACCTCCTCTTTTCTCCATTAAATCAAGAATAGCATTAAAGTCTCCCACAACAATCCAAGGAAAGCAAGGAAATAATCGACGAAGAAAGTGGATGTTTTTCCAAACAAGAAATTTACCTTGGAAATCTATAGGAGCATAGACATTGGAAAAAAGGACTGATTCACCTGAATCAATATGTGAGGCCACCATAGATAAAGAGGATTTAAAGGAAATCTAGGACATAGGTTGGATCTTACATGGATTCTAGAAACAAGCCACACCCCCTAAAGATCCATGAGCTCCAATGCACTACCATGAACCATACCTCCATAACTTAGGTGTGATATTCCTCATATCATCCATAGAAACTTTTGTTTCTTGAAGAAAGAGAACATTAGGTACTTGACATGTAACTAATTCCCTAACAGCCTTTTATTTAGGACTTCTATTCAGTCCCCTTACATTTTATGAGATAATGATCATTACAGAGAAGTTAAAAAGTGAGAGTCTAAGGTCTTAATTGCACCTGACTCCACCAAGGTCTCCCCAATCATCTTAATTCTATTCATGTCCTTTTTGCACCCCAGTTTAGCACCTTTTTTGACATCCCCTTTTTTCCCTCCTTTTGAAGAATACCCAGGTGAGGAGAAGATTTTCCTTTCTTATCTACTTCTACCACCACAGTCCTTACTAGAAGGTACGTGTCCTCTCCATTCTATTCTAGGTCACCATTTATTGCCTCCACCCCCTGTGCCTCTATCTGCCCCTCCACAACCATGGGTAAGGCTGACTCTTCCTGAAGAACCAAAGGAAGATTGGTTGAATTAATCTCTGGTCCTAAACCTCCCACGAGCTGCTCCACACTCATTAATCCTAGATTTACTTCTTGTTGGCCCAATTCATCCAAGATTTCAAACTTGTTGAAGGAGTCTTCATCCTACCACTCCCTAAGGGTCCTCTTTTGGCCTCTGTTGTAGCTTTGATCTTTCACCTGCATAAAACCTTCAACATCCTTACCCTCCCCAACCCCTAACTTCTTCCCTTTATCAGTATTGGGAATGTTACTAGGTGGCAGGTAGGGGTTGTTGCTCCATTGGCTTAGCCTTCAATCATCTACACACTAGGTGTCCAAATTCATGACATAGGTGACACCTAAAGGGAAGGGTCTCATAGTCCAATTATTGCACCCATGAGTATAAACCCACACTCATCTCCACCACATCAGGCAATGGTTTGCTCAAATCAATTTACACACAAATTTGAGCAAAAGTCATGACTTTCTTACCTAAAGTCTGTGTTGAAGACACCATCGGCCTTCCAAGCATCAAAGATAACATCTGGAGAATGTCCTCTCGACAACATTTAATAGGAAGTCTAGGGAGCCTAACCCATACCAAAACCTGAGTTGGTAATTCCTCAGAAGGATTAAACCCAGCATGCCAAGGTTTGACAAAAAGTCTAACTTGATTATAAAAATAAGGCCCTCCCTCAAAAACCTTATTGTGATCAACCAGGCATAGAAACATCACCATGAAGTATTTATTTACTAATAATGTGACCTCCATTTCTCCCTTTGGTTCCCACACTCTCCTAGCCCAACTCTCTAAAAATTGAAGGGAAACTCTCAAACCCAAAAACTTACAATACAATGAGTGCTTAAAATAATATTCCACATCCTCAGAAATCATATCAAAAGGAATTACCAATTTAGGTTGTTCCTTTCATTTCTCTAGGCAAACATTAATCTTCATGATCTTGGATCCCCCAGGCAAGCTCCATTCCATAGCTCCTAAATTTTGGGAAGAAAACTCATTACCTAATGTTTTAACTTGCTGCTCCTGCCTGTTAATGCCCACAGCTACACTAAAACTCTTACCAAGTGTGGTCTTTATAGGATCTTGCTGAGCCATTACCATGCCCTCCTTGGTCCCACATGACCCTTTGACACCTCTGCCATCCTCCATGCACTCGCCCCCCCCCCCCCCCCCAAAAAAAAAAAACTAACCCTGTGCACTCCTTACCATTACCTAAACAAGCTAGGGCATGATTGCCCTAGCTCAGCCTCGACCTATACATGCTAAAACCCGTAATTCTCTTCCTATTTGTTTTGTGTCTTGTTCATTATACTTTGAGCCAATTTTTTTCCACATGACTTTGTTTTAAATTTGTTGTGTTGAGTTGTAAAATGTCTTGGTTCTATTATTCAAATAGTCCCATGTGAATCAAGTATCGAATCTTAGTGAGATAATTATTGAGTGTTGTCTGAGCCGTTTACATTAACATTAGATTTTTTTATCAATTTTATCCAGGCCAATTACCTTAATTTAGTTTGTTTTCAAGTTCTTGTTTGAGTTCTTTGTTTTTGATTCTAGCCTTGTTTTTCATGTTAAAAAATTAGAACCACCTTTGGGCAAATTTTTGTTATCCTCTTGACATAGTTTGTAGTTATTCTACCTTGTATATATACTTTTATCACTAATTATAACCCCCTTTGGGAAAATCAATACATTATCCATATTTGATTTTTAAGCTTTTGTGTTACCCTTGCCACATATTATAAATCCCTTTGGGCAAAATAATATTGTTCATTACACTGGTTTTGATTTTGTTATCTTTACCTCTACCTAACTTAGTTATTTTACCCTTTGGGCCTCTTTTATTGAGACAAAGGTTATTTTTTTTAGAATTCATTTTTTTCTAGACTTTAGACCCTTTTTTATCATGAGACCTATCCATAGATCTGAATATGCCTCATTACACACATAGTGGGACTATGTATAATCTAGACTATGAGAACTTTGTAACCAGTGACCCTTTTGATCAAGAGTAATATGATGATGATTTAGCTTATTATATGGATCCATATGTATCTTATAATATTACATATGTTGATTAAAGGTCAAACCCATTAGTGCAATATTTATTGACCACACCTTCTTATCTAAGCCAAGAATAAGAGCAAACAACATGGTACCTTACTCAAGAAACGCCTAACATTGAAAAAATATAAAAAAATTATCCCTAATACATTATAAAACCAATGTATACAATATTATTTATATCTCATTCATCAACTTCTAATTCTCTTACATTTTGCTTGCAATCTTTCCAAATCTTGTTAGCCAACACTAGGTGTATCTTATCCATATGAACCAAAACATAAAATACTAACTTATAAAATTTAAAAGACACTTAAAAAATTATATAAAATTATTTAAAACCATATCAAACCATTTTTATCACTCAACATCTTGCATTTAACTCAACATTCAACTTCTTGTCTTCAAAGCCTACTAGCCCTATTTCAGTCCAAATACACTATTATATTTCATAAAAAATCTCATAAAGAAAAATTAAATAGGTTTTTTATTACCATTTTCCATTCCATTTCTTCACCCAAAAAAATAGGTTAGGTTCCTTTACAAATTCGTGTGCATGTAGGCTTACCTAACACTCTAATTAACACTTTGAATGGGCAAACCTCCTTAGTCTAAGTAATGTACGGTCTACCAAGGAAAACTATTGACCTTTTTGGATACCATTTTTCCTCCTTCATCTTATTAAACCCTTATTTAAATCTCACTCTCAAATAACATCCCCTTTCCTTCTTCAACCTATCCCAACTAAGACTTTAAGCCCTTAAGCACAACTCAGTCACTAAAAATTGATATAAATGGATATGTACAGACATGAAACCAAGATATTAACTTAAATAATGTAAAATAGGTCCATAATCAAATTTTTTGTAAAATTTTTATGGTTTAAATGAGATATATGGTATAAACCCTAGATTAGGGCTCTTGTAATCCTGTCTGAGGTAGAGAGTCTAAATAACTACATATATTGAACAACAAGAATTGTCAAGTAAAAACAATGATTTTTCAAAGTCTATATTAGGTTAATATAACTTTTTCCTTTGATGATCAAGCTATCACAACATTTTATTCATTTATAATCAAGTAATCTCAATCATTCAAAACTATAACTTTCCATATATGGAAATAGGGTATACAAGGTTCCTTTGTTTCTTCTCACCAATGACTCTATAATCTATAAAAAGTTTGCATCCACATTAGATGACTATTTAAAACAATTTTATATCAATTTTGATTCCAAATAAATTCTCATGATACCTTTAATAGTATACATAATTCAGGTTTTATGGATTATACATTTTCAATGCATAATAATAGATATCAACGTGTACTCATAAAATATTGACCCTCTATGTGCTATAATAATATATTATTAATTATTAATAAATACTAATTTTTCTAATCCTTCCCATAACTCAAATGATAAAAGGATCAAACACTCAGAACATTACTTGAATAAAATTGTGTCATGCATTCCCTTTTTAGTAGGCTTGACATTGTTTTCAAAATGACTTCCTCCAACACAAATTAGCATTCCCTATATCAAATTATGAAGTATAATTTGATCATAACAAGATCAAAAATCATTCACAAAAACTAATTACCACTATTAGTTTTCTAAACACATTTATACCCTATCCACCATGCAAATTCAATACAAATATGAAATTAATATCACTAACTTTGCTAATCTTGTCTCTATGCATGAATCATTAAAAAAATATGGAACATATCTATAAAACAAAACACCATTGTTATTCCTTTGAATCTTTGGATCATTACAAAGGACTCATACATTCTTATTCATTATTTTAGCAGACCTCCATTCCTTCTTTTCACATGGTCTACCCTTGTTTTTCTCCCAATCTTCCCTCTTACTTCGAACCAAAAAAACACTATATATTATTTCTATGTGATCAAAAACTCCTAAAATAATATCTATACTAGTTTCTTGATTCAAGAAACTCTCAACACCCCTAGACTCATGTAGGGTGGTGGACACCATGATTTCCACCTCACTCTTCTCTTAACATATGACTCAAGACCAATATTAGGACTGCTCAAGAGACCTTATAAGTCTATTGAAACATTTTAAACATGGAATAAAATTAAAATATACCTATACCACCTAAACACACTCTTAATCCCTCATTACAAATTTGAAAACTCAAATTAGACAAAAGGTGGGAAAACCAGTTTTGATCTCAAATTCAAATATGCACACACAAACATGACTCCAAGACACATTATAGACCACTTTGAACATTCCTAAGATTCCCCTTCATCATAATATATTATTAATAATTTTTTTATCATCATTTTTTATAGAATAAATACAAAATTATGATCATAGCCATCGAAGTAGGAGTCAAGTTTCTACGAGACTTCCCACACAAAAGTTTGAGTTGTTTGATTACAAATCCTAATAATGCGCATCAAATCCAATAGTTCAAATAGGAATCAAATATTTATAGTCAAGATTTAGTATAAATTACATAATATAACCAAATAATGCTTATGAAATGGAAAGGCCCTATGGATTATCAAATGGAATAGGTACAATAAGTGTACCAAAACTATCTCAACCTAGTTCATAGTATTAATGTAATAGTTATTTATAACACATCACTTATTATAATATCTATATAAATAGGGGAAAAATAGATGCTTTGGGATATATAAATGAAAACATAGACCCATTTAGTAAAATTATGATATTTGGTGACATGTTTAATGTCCCCATTTAGACATAAGAGACTATTGCTCAAACACAAGACCTCACTCAAAACATTGTGGACATCATACAAGTGTATTCTAATTAAAACCAAAGTGGTTCTAATTTACCACCAAGTAATACATATTATATTCCTCAAACCAATGTCATGAGTGGATTAAAACAATAAAGAATAGGTACACCTATTTATGAAAATAAAAAATCAACCTCCACTCCTCAACTAGTTATCCCTATGTGATAATGTAGTGGCTAAAAACATAGTAGTAAAAATGTAGTATGACAAAACATTGTGAGGATAAAATATAGTGAGGAAAAAGTGTAATAGTATTGTCAATGTCAAAAAATATAGTGAGGAGCTTAATTGGAACATTTTAGTGATTACCATATTGTTTATTTATTTTATAGTACAATTTGGTGATAATAGTTAACATTTCATGGTGGAAAATTAATGCACCAAATTTACAAGAAAAATAACAAAGGAAAATTTGATTTCATGAGTTTCAACCTTTAGTTGAAAGTTGTGCCATATTCTATGTGAGTGTGTCTTTTGTTATGTTTTTTTCCTAGGATTTTTTGTCCTTGATACATTTTGTCCTCACTACATTTTGTTGGGTACCAACTAGTTGCTTCCTCTAGTGTGTAATAGGGGTCAATATAAAAATAATAAACCAAATTACCATCACAAGTGTAAAACACTACATCACCTCAAAAGGGGGAAAAAATGTTCTACCACAATAAGCACGAACCAATATACCTCAATAATCATAAATTTTACCTAAATCACAATGTGATTATAATGGTAAGAAAGTTATAGTTGATCAATAACAAAAAATTCCAAACCCACAATAATTTCCTAACCAACAAAAAGTGTTCAACCAACAACAAGGTTCCTATGTATAGTAGATGCTTGGCACTAGGAAATAATTTACTTTCACCTAATGGGTATCACACATGTAACAAGGACCCAAATTTTAACACCTCCAATAGTAGGGTTCTAGTTAATAATGTGTTCCTTATATACAAAGGGGTTAAATTAGTAGACAACAAGTCCCCTCCCAAACCTAATAATATCAACACATCCCATAGAGCCAAATACCATTACCACATCCATAATTTTTGAGCCAAGGATATGTATCCAAATTGAATTAGAATTTACTCTAATAGTAAAGTATTTCATATCCATAGTACAATCCTAACACATAAATACATATACATGGTTGTCTTACCAATTATACAAACATTTCATTATATACCTACCATAGTCAAGGTAGTCTACCTTTGACTATGTAAACCCAAAAATAAAAGGCCACTCTATCTAACTTCCTCGCTCAATTTTTTTAACAAATTAAGGATGCAATTCAATTTATACAAATCATAAATTAGGTAAACAAATTCAAACTAGATGAAATATGCTCTTATATATTCAACATGGATTATCTATAAATACAATTGCTGTCAAGTTATGAGCTACCTAAATTTGACAAATACAAGGGCAAATGTTACCCCAAAGAACATCTAAAATAATAATTTGTTATGTGCCAAACAGTGGCATATAATTATGTATACTTATTTCTACTCTTTTTAAGGAGTCTATATGGATAAACCTTGAAATGGATTTTAAAATTTTTGAATAACTACGTACCAAAATTTGATGATCTTTTGGATAAGTTTGTATAACATTTTCCTTATAAAATTGAGTAAAATATTATAGTTATCGACTTGGTCCAAGCTACACATAAGACTAGTGAAATATTCACTACATACTTGTAACATTGAAGAGAACTAACAATTTAGTTTACTCATAATTTTCTAGATAAGCAGTTGGCCATGATATTTACCAAGAGCCTACACATCGAGACATCTTACCATCTCAAGCTGAAATGTGATCATGCATTTAAAGATGTTATAGAGAAAGTAATATAGATTGTGAAAGACATTGTCAAGAAATGGATAATCAAACTATCTTATTCTAACTAGATCTAGAATCAGTATCAAGGCCAGTAGAACTAGAACCAAAGCTAGAACTATAAACAAAACCTAATCAAAATACTATATTTAATTCACCCTCAATGTAACATTAATGAGATACCAAAACCTTAAAATTGTAACAAGATTTTTTTTGGTAATGAGGTCACTAAATCATGCCATGTTCAGATGGTGCAAACACCATCTATCAATTTACCTCCACCCATTCAGTAACCACCACCTCCCTAAATTCACCCAAGGCCTCCACAAACCAATAGCCATAAAATGAAAACCAATTTAAATCCCTTCCTTAAAGGAGAATACCACCCATTTTTAGATAATTTATTAACCTTGGTGATCCTATTAAATTTATGTTTTGAAGATTGGTTAAAGTAAATATGATCAATTGGCCAATACCAAAGTCATTCCCTAAAGGGATTATTTTCCTTAATTTTTACAATGCAAATGAATTATGTGATTAACAACACATCAGAGGATATTATATATGATGGTGTATATAACTTATGGATTTGATTGAGAATATGTTGGAAAATGGATATATAGAAAGAGATACCCATGTTCTTATGACCAATCATAACTTGGGTATCTACCAAAATTCATTTCCCCAATAAAATAATAACAACTAAAAATAATACTAACAATAATAAAAATTATAAATAACTCCACTATAACATCAGCAACAAAAATGTTAGCCACAAAAATAATAAAAAATGGTTGAAACCAAGGGAAACTAAAAAAATAAACCAAGATGGCCAATATGATTTTGTGTATACCTATAACAAGTTTTTAGGAGATGTCTTTGGTAGTCATGTTTCCACAACCACTATTAACCCCTAGCTAATTACCAATAGACCTAGACCTTTGCCCAACAATACCTATCAATTGAGTAATTCCTATCAACCTCCTTACGCTAGTAATTCTTTTTTGGATTGTGTTAGCAACTAGACTCAACACCACCCTATAATTACCAATGTAGGCCATGTTACCTACCCAATTAACTATCAAATCCAAATATAATATTGATATTGTATAATCATGACTTGATGAACCAAGGTCACTATCAAAGGTTCACAACCAAATACTATGAATTAGCCCATTAATCTCTCCATGCTTATGATAAATAAAACAATTGATAAAATTAAGGGTAAAACCTATTATATTATTGGGTAGTTGAAGAATATACTAGGCATATATCCATCATGGATTTTTTGTATATGTATAAAATCCACAAAGACATATTGAATGATTAGTTAAAATAATCCCTTATTCTAAATGACATCACTCTAGACAAATTTCAAGCCATGGTAGGACACTTGGCCTCTAGCCAATGTCTTAACTTTGACCAAAATGGCATGCCATCATTGGGCTCTCTACATAATAAACTTTTGTATATCAAGGTTGGTATAACAAAAAATATAGTTAAATGCATCCTTGTAGACAATGGTTTAGGCCTCAACACTATCTTTGAAGTTGGTCAAATATCTTGGATATACATTAACTAACTTGTATCCAGATACCATCATTATCAAGGCATATAATAACAAAGAATGAGAATTTCAAGGTACTATTAACTTGTTAGTGGCCATTGGGACTTTGACCCATGACAATCTATGCCATGTTTTGGACCTATAATTATCTTATAATCTATTATTGGACTGAACCTAGATCCATTAAATTAGGGCTATACCTTCCATACTACATCAGTGTATATAATTTTCACATTCAAAGATGAAAGTGACTATACTACCTGATATCCATCCATAGAAGTATCTTAAACATATTGAGGATAAGTATGAAATCTATAAATATCAATATGGAATGAATCCTATGCCCAAATATTATGGAAAAAGAATTAAAAAAGTAAAATCCATTGAATTAGGTCTAGAAGTTAACTACATTAACCTAGATAGCCTAGTTGCTACCTCATCCATGCCTCCACCAGATAATTTCCAATCACTTATATATAATTTAAAAATATATTAGTTAATATAGTACCCATAATACATTCCATATTTACCAATTTTGACAAAATCCAAAAACCTATAGAAAACCCAAGGCTAAAACTACTCGCATGGAGTTATAAACCAAAGAAAAATATCAGCTGAATAAACCCATTATTTTTAAACCAGCCTATGGCCTAGAATAGGATCCTTTATCCAAAGATGATTCATGCCTTTACACTAATGAGTTAGTTTATTGTTACTAAAGTGAAAATTATCTTATTCCTAACTAGATTATGGATCACCTAGATTATGAAGGAAGAGGCCTAAGGTTACATCAATAAGGCATGATTGAACTAGTCTCAATGACCAAGTATAAGGGACCCCATGGTATTAGATTTAAACTTTTTAGGGGTGACCCAAGATACCTTATTTAGGTTCCAACACTATTGACTAGTGAAGACTATGTCAGTAGTGATACAGGGTTTAATTATAGCATCTATAATGACCTTGCAAGCATAAATTTATTTGACCTCCATACTATTTACATTATTAACCCTATTTATCAACATTTTATATTAACCCTTTATCACCCATATTTGATAGGCTAGGACCAATAAGAGTCAACAATACCATTAGATGAGTTTGGAAATGAGAGACCATATGTGACTTTCTAGGATTGAAGAATCACATTCCTCTTGAAGATCACAAGTAAGGATTTTTTATCAAATTAGATCACATTGCCTATTAGAGAGTGGTTGAAATTCATTTTAAAAAAAAATCAAACATTAAGATCTAAAAGTGAAAATCTTTTTGAGGCACCTTTCTAATCATGGAAAAAGTAAATAAAAAGGCAAGCCTCTTGGTGAAAGCCAATTTGTGGCACCTTTAAATACGGATGTTTACCCTTAGTGGCCTTATGGTTGGCATATTAAATTTAAAACTTACTCAATAACATGATCTATTTTTCCATGTGACCCTGTAGAACTATTTTAAAAATTAGATACTTTAGCAGAACTACTTTGGCAATAATAATGGTCTTGTTGTTCAACATATAATGACACAAATTTTGGGATGTGAACACCATTGCCAAAAAAGATTTCTCAATTGGCATATAATTATGTTCATACATGAAAAATATAGGTCTCTTATTCTTCATAGGAATAATGGTGAATATCCTCTTCATGATACTCAACCTCTTAGATTTGGATTTCCAGATGAAACCATTATGACTGCTACAAAAGTAGAAGTACCTCCTAAGGTAGAATAGTGGATGATGTACTTTTACAGTTCATTCATAGATAATGGATTAGGTGATATAATAATATTTTTTACACCATAAGGGGATATTATTCCCAAGTCATTTCATATTAGATTTCCTTATAGCAATAACATGGCTGAGTATGAAGCACTCATTGCAAGGCTTTTTGAATTATTATAGTGGAACATATAACATTTATTGGATTATGGCGATTCTTAGTTAATCATAAATAAGGTCACATACTAGTACCAGACCAAGTATGAGAATTTATTACCCTATAAATATATGGTCAATGCTTTCAAGAAACAAATTTCTAACATCTAATTTGAAAGAATGCCTCAAGCCAATAATAAAATAGTTGATGTTATGGATGTAATTAGCTCCATGATTCAGATCATAGATAAAACAAAGTATTATCAATTTATTATAGAACATCTCTTAGTGACATCAAATGAATAATTATCCATCAATATAGTCTATGACATTGTTGATCACACATCTCCCAGGTACTCTAATATATATAAATATATTTAAGACCGAACTATGTCACTTGACCTTTCATGTAGAAAACAAAAAGCCTTCAGTCATTAAGCCTCTCATTATGCCTTACTCAAACCTACCTTGTGTCTTAAAATCTATGATGGAACTCTAATTTATTTTTTAGCTTTGGTAGAATCTAGAATACCATTGAGGGAAACTATTGAATGAGTTTGAGGAACCCACACCAATAGGGAAATCTTAGAAAAAATGTTACTACATACTAGTTATTATTGGTTGAATATGGAAATATATGAAAATAAATATGTGAAGAGGTGTGTAAAGTGATAGAATCATGCTAATATAATTCATTTTATAGCTAAGAAACTCAAACCATTGACAATACCATGGCCATTTTCAATGTTAGGACTCAAACTCATAGGGAAGATAAATCCTACATACTTAGATGGACATAAACATATTTTAACTTCTATCAAGTACTTCACTAAGTGGGTGGAATCCATCACCCTCACTTATGTTAATGGTAATTAGATATCCAAGTTTATATTAAACCATCTCATCTACCATTATGGTATTTATTTTGACATTATATCTAATAGTGGAAAATCATTTAAATACAAATATGTGAAATCAATTTGTACCTAATAACATAAAAAACAACATTTCTATACCACCTAAAACTCATATGGCAACGACCGAGCTAAGGCTTCTAATAAGACCATTGTCATTATTCTAAAGAATATTATAAATGATGTCGGTCGTAATTGGCACTTGAAACTATTTAATTCCCTCTAGGTATACCATACCACATTCCATACTCCAACAAGAGCTAAACCTTATTCAGTTATTTATATCACTAAGGCCATTATTCATGTCAAGGTTGAGTTTCCTTCTCTTCAAATTTTGTTGTATCACATCCTTGATGATAATGACTATAGAGTATCTCACTTACAAGAGCTAGACTTACTTGATGAAAAGTGCATGGATTTTTTGAATAACCTTATGGCATATTAGAATAGAATAAGAGGCCAATACAATAGGTGTGTTACACATCATGAATTTGATATTGGTGACCTTGTGTTAAAATAAAATTAGAATGAGACAAAGAGAAAAGGAAATTTCAAACCAAACTGGTTAGGGCCTTATGTAGTCATTACTAACTATGGCTTTGGAGCATACAGTCTTGCCACACCAGAGGGAGATGAAATTGATGAATTTATGGACATAATGCACCTCAACCATTTTTATACTTGAGGGAATCACATTAATTTCTACAAAGATCATTTAACTTATGCTACATTATACCCATTATTTGTACTATAATCTATACTATTCGACCATGCCATTAACCCCATACCATCAAGTTATTTTTACCTTATCCTAACTATATCATATTTGGACTTGGTTTTAATTCATTTATACTATAGGTGTGGTCAATGGTTGATGATAGATTCAGTTCCATCAATTGTTTTAAATTAAATGATTGAATTTTAGTATATGAAAGCAATATGATAATAGTCCTTGCAATTGCATCCTTAATTTTTTGTTATGTTTACTACTCTTGTTAATAATTATAACTTCCTATGGTAGAATTAGTACCATTAAACTTGTCATTATTTTCTGATTATAACCACTTGTGGGAAATTTAGGAACAACACCCTTTACAATGCATTGTCATATCACCTTGCCATAATTGTTGCCATTTACCTTACCATTTTAATATACCTAAACTTACTGGTATTTAATCAACCAATTTATGTGTAGGAAAAAATACATCAGATTGAGGTCCATTTTGGACTATGTAGGTAACACTCATTATTTTTTGAGGTCAGCTCAGCCACCTTTGTTTGAGTGCTCTTGTCATTATGTTATAAATTTTAGTTTAAATGGTCTCGACATTTTAAGATCACCCTTAGACACACTTTCACCATTTTATGATTTGGACAATTCTATATCTAATAATTATTGATTGAGTTGAGATACCTATAAAATTCTAAAAACATTTAAAATAGTTCAAAAACCCCTTAACATTGGTAAAAGACCTAGAAAATCCTTAAAATCCTAAAATCCTAAAATCATGAAAATTGGCTTAGAATTTCCATGTGACATATAAAGATGTAAAATTATTATAGAATGGGTCATATTATCTATTTATCTTCATTTATAGACCACCTTAGTCATTTTGTTCCCATTTTTGGGAAAATTACATCAACATGAGGTTCACACAGACTATGTAGGCAACACTTGGATAAATTGGGAATCTCAGGTTAGCTCAACCACCTTTCTTTATTTCTCAACCACTATTTTACCTTCAGTATTATAAGACTCCTAACTATTTCACAAGTAACCACTTGTCATTTAGTTTCGCCATCCTTATTGTCCTTAATCGTACACTCACCATTTTATGAGTCGATATTATAAGTATTGTGTGATCAAACTTGATATATTAATGACCACTTAGATTTTATTACACTCTTGCCATTTTTTGAATAATTTATATTTCAATACTCTTGTCATTTGGTGAGCAACCTCAACCAACAATGTCACCATTTTTTATCTCATTTTCATTCCAAGCCATAGATGTAGAAGATACTAGAATTACTGATTCAATTCATCTATGGATACTCATCTTTTATCTTTTAGTATTGTTTTAGCCTAATCCATAATCTCACGCTTGTACAATTTTTTGGTGTTGTAATTTTCATGACTATGAATGTCATCCCACTCTTTTCTTAAGCACTCACTATTTTATGACACCATTCCTATTTTTCTTTACAAGTCAATCATGTTTTCTTATCATTCTTTTTCTTTTATCCCATGTCCTGCAAGAACTACATTTTATCTTAAATTTATGTTGGATTTTGTGTCCATAGAACTATATAGGCAACATCCACTTACCTAGATCATCTATAGTCAAGTCAACTACCCCTTTATTTTATTATTACCCCCCCCCCCCCCATTTTATTTTCTTTGTTTCATTATCTCCTATAGCCTAAGAGAAATGTTTATTCCTTCCTTGTTTGTTTCATTATCTGCTATAGCCTAGGGGCAATGTTTATGTCATAATGTTTGTGTCAATGTATCCCTATAGCCTAGGGGTAACATTATTCCATTTGTTATTATATTGGTTTACTTGTGTTGTTGATACCTAGCTTAAGACTTACCATGTCACCAAGAATAACATCTCTATTACACATGCATGAATATTTTGTATTCTATCTATACTAACATTGTGATTAACATTTTTTATATGTTTTTTTTTATTTAGCTTTGTTTGTTTGTTTGCCTTTATGTGTTTAGAATATTTTATTTAGTGAAATTTTCTTTACTTTTTTATATCTTATTTGTTTGTTTGTTTTTTTATTTGATAAGGTAAAAGTTAGGTTTTATAAGGACCTAGAACCACTAGAGTGCAGTATAAGAGTATCAATAGGCCATCAACAAGGTTGAGAAGCCAAAAAACAAAAAAATATAGAACTATAATGAAAACCAAAATAGGGAAATAGAAAAAAACTAGGAGGAAAGTCCCTCCTAAGGGTCTTCAGCATCTACAATGTCCTTCACTAGAATGATATGTTTTTACTTTGATATTTTTTCCCGAGTGTGATTCCTCAGGGCTTCAACTACTTCTCTAGAGAAGATCATTCTATGGAGATTTTTTCCTTTAGCCTACATGAGGGATTGCTTAGGGGGGACCCCCTTGGGGGAGCCCTTACGAGGGGGATTTAAAATCTTTAGAGATTGAAAAGTAGGGGACTAAATGGGTTATGTAGAAAGGATGAATTCCTAGACTATGTCTTTGACCTACCTATGGAGTGAATTTTAGTCTTGGATGAGTTTGGCTATACCTAACCCTATTTTTTGAACCTTTGAGTTTAAATTCTCAAGTTGTAGTTTGTTATTTTCTAGCTCATCCATAATAATGGCTTTTCCTTTCCAAGTTATCTTCAAAAGGGTACCTATTTATAATGTAATAGGTTATGGTTTGGGGATAAATAGTCTAAGGGGAAGATCATCATGGGAGAATTTGATAAACTATCTTGGGGGGTGAAATCAATGATTTGGTGAGATCCCTTAGTGGGATCCTCCATCAAGGGGTTATTTTGGGAGTCCTCCCCATAGGAGGAACCCTTAGGGGGGACCTCCCAATCATAGAGAGCTTGGCCATGTTTAACTAGAAGGAGAATCAAGCCTTGGTGAAGGATGGGATTTGCGTCATTCACTTGGTGTAGAAGGACTATGCTCTCAAGAGACTTTAGAATAAATTAGGGCAAACTGATTTTATAACCAATGAAATGACTAAGAATCAGAAAATGGTAGGAGAAAATAAGTGTATATTTACCTTTAAGTTCTATGTACCACATGATTTGAAGGCATATATCAGGCCAATAATATGGAATATCATCCTAAAAAAATCAGTTTTTGTCTATTTTCATAAAGCTATTTATTATAAAAAAATGTTGAAATGACTCTTGTTTTTTTTACTAATCCTTAAAAGCCTTGATGCCTACACATGACATTCTAGTTGCTTCATTGATGAACTCCTCAAAAACATTAATAGTGATGTCATAGATGATCACTTTCCACTTATTCTAGGCCACCACAAAGTCTCGAGTAATATTCACATTATGTTTTGTAACACATTTCATAAATTCTTTGAGGCCCCCATTTTTTAGCTTCTTCCATACTTTCTTTTGTTCATGGACCTCCTTATGCGAAGAAGGTTCCAATTTATCCCTATCACCTCCCATGGAGGCTCTATGCATAGAGATGAAATGGGTGGAATGAAGTTTTTAGATGGGGAAAATTTAAAAATAACATGAATAATCTGTAAGTCCAATTGAAGGCTCATAAAAATAATTAGGACCCCTCTCTTTGAAATAATTGTGGATCTGTCTGATTAAGATCTGTCCCTTTGAGATGAGGTCATATACATGTGTGGATAAATTATTTTTTTAACTTACATTGGTACCCTTATATTTTATGGCATTGAATACATTGGATGGGATGTTGTATGCATCATTTTGTTATTTGTTTTTATTTTTATGCATTTTTTTTTAATTAGTGTTTTATTCTATTTTTATTGATTGTTTGTGTTTATTTAGTTGCTTTCTTAGTTACTAGTGTGTTGTTTTATTATTTATTATTGTTTTGTTTATTTTTTTAATGATGTTTTGTTATTTTTTATACGTTGTTTGTATTTTTTTATTTTTTTATTTATTTATTAGTTTGTTGTTTGTTTATTTGTTAGCATGTTTTTTGTTTTTTATTAGTGTTTTATTTTATTTGTTTATTGGTTTTTTTTAATAAGTTGTTTGCATTGGTTTGCTGTTTATTTTTATTTTATTTTTGTATTTTTGTTTGGTTGTTTTTGTTTTTTTGTAGTCTCATTGTTTGTCTATAACTTTAGTTTTTTGTATACATTTATTTTGTGTGTTTTGTGTCTATTTTGTTTGGTTATTTGTTTTTTAATTATTTTTTTGTTTTGTTCTTTTTTATTTTTTATTTTTTTCTTTCATTTATCATAGGATTATTACAAATTATTTACATTGAATTCTTGAATATCCATATCATATACTTAAGTTTTGAATATCCATATCATGTACTTAGGTTGTGAATGTTTTCATTAATTCTTGATTATCATGTATTTAAGTCTTGATTATCTATATCATGTACTTAGGTTGTGAATGTTTGTATTCATACTTACACTTGATTTGTCTATTTTATTTACACATAGTATTTGATTATTATTATCTTATTTATAGGTTGTTTGTATTTACATTTAAACTAAGTTTTCCATGCTTATGGTATATATTAACATTTTAGTTGTTTATAACTATAATGAATAATATCATATTATATAATAAAAACTAGGCATACACATACTATTATATCAATACAATGGTAGTACTTCTCCTATATATCAAAACTAGCCAACTACCCAAACACATTCCTAAATCCAATAAGTAATAAACAAAGTAAAAATGATTTATTCTATGTTTATACAGACATGCATCTCTAAATAATCAGACATATGAGTCATATAACATAATTAGATGATAACCAATAGAAGAACATCCTATAAACATGGCATAAATAATAAATAAATAGAGCATAAATAAGTATAAACATTAAAAATTTTACACATCTATATTTCTAATCAATGTTAAACATGAGATAAATAAGATACCAAGTATGGCATCATATATATATATATATATATATATATATATATATATATATATATATATTTATATATATATATATATATCAAGATTACCATATACATGTAAATCAACTTCAAAGGAGCCAAAATTGAATGTCATTATATTTCAAATATCATAATACATAAATGATATATACATATCACAATGGTGTATCAAAATACATCAATATGACAATATGAAAAGTATAATGACATATACCAAAATAATGCCAACACTTTTTCAAAATGCCATGATCCCTATGCTCAATTCTAGTTCTGTGTGTCTATGGGACCTATGGCTAGAGGTGGCCTTTATGGCCATTAAGGTCTTGGTGGTGGTGGTCATAGATGATGAATAGACTAATATAAGGAACCTATAACATGACTCCTAATGTGAGACCAATTAGATAGACTAACTACCCTTTATACATCCTAGACCTCAAATGAAATAACCTTTTATTCATTGGGCAAGGTTATCTGATAGGCTTATTGGTAATAAAAGGCCTCATACTTTTCCCAAAATCACTCCCTAACCATATGTGAAAATTATGCATGTATCATGGCTCATTGAGATGCATATCACTCTTTCATGAGCCTATCAATAATGTCTAGTGTATTATCTCTACTACTAATGACATGATCCCTCTCAATGGTGAGTTGGTCCTATACCTATACCATCCTATCAATATTGGCCTTTAGCTAAGATATCTCTTACTAAAAATGTGTCATGTTATCATCTCACATGTCTAGGGTGATGTGTAAATATTCCACCTACTATTGTAAGATTGAAATCTTTCCCACTTGAGCAGTGATCTATGTCTCTAGCCTACCTATGTCCCTACCGACTATAGATGTGTGGTAAGTCCTTACCTATATTAGATCTACTTGAGCCACTATAAACACTACCATGGTTATATCTAGCACATTCAAATCATCCCCTTAATATTCATCTCCATCTACCCTACCATCTCCTCCATCAAATTTATCATCATTGTTGTCACCCACTTCACTATCACTATCCTATCAATTGATGCCACTACCACTAGATATCCTAACCTCCATCAACCTCAAAAGGCATACCTATACCCACTAATGTATATAGGTTAGAGTGACCCCTTTATCAACTACTCCTCTTATATATGCCCAAGCAACTTACATAAGATGGATATATATTATCATAGCCTCACCCATATAAATCATAGCAGTATCCCAACTGATCTCTTGTATCATGTATGCAAATGATCTAGGTCCCTTAGGAACATCTTATATGAACCTAAATTACCTAAGTAATTAATCAAGGTGGTACTTAATAATATGGGATTATCTCCTAGTTAGAAAGCATTTGGTCATAATGTAGGCCATGTACAATCCATCCTAGAACCACTATAATTGGTATGTGAGGTAATGCCTCAAAATTAAAAATTATGGTTAATATCATTGAACATCTGATAATAGAATGGAATATCCCCCTATGTCTACACCTAACTACTCTAGTTTGAGGCCAACCGTATGTTAATGGCTCTTATAGGTCATGCAATTAACATAGACCTACTTGTTGCTCACTTTAAATGTACTCCCATCCCTATATCATTAAAAAAGTGGAATCACTAATGCTACATACACCATGATATGATATCATATGTAGGTCCATGTAAAGTTGTGCCAAGATAATTGGCCCTAAAAAAAAAAGTGTATAATCATCAAGCATACTTTACACTACACCTCTAAGGCCCATATGAAAGTACTAGACACTCTTATTAGGAATCGAGATGCCACTAACAATGGTCATTAAAATAACTACCTAGATATGCACAATATTTGGTGGTGATGGATCTTCAGCAGGTAAATCATTGAGTAATATGTATAATCTTTATAAGGTCTATACAGACCTTTCCCTAAAACATGGGGATACCCTGATAGCTAACCAAATCATCAATAACTACCTATTATTGTGATTGTGTTGTCCTAAATAATATCCATCTATGCATTGACAACCTGAGGATATGCTGGGTAATACTCAAGTGTTGTAGTTTTCTCTTTAATAGGCAAGTGGAGCAGGGAAGTCTCATTGTCCTAACACTCAGCTAGCATGCTCAAATATGCCCACTCTACTTAGATGACTAGCATTTATCCCATGTTGTGAAGGTCTAGTGTTTTTAATAATGTCACCATATCATCTATCTACATATGATGGGTCTATAGATAGTGTGAATGTCACTCCTAACACATTAAGATACCTAGTCAATCTTCAAATCACAAAATCATTAGTGTCAAACTAATTATATGAACTACCATAACCTAAACCTAGACTAATAATCCTAATTGACCCTCTCTAAGAGGTTGGACCCTTGTCAGGTCCTTGAATATACTATTTTTAGATTTTAAGGTGAATCTACTAGTTTCTTAAATAGGTAAATCCACTATATAGGTGATATCACTATTTTCATTTTCATGAAAATGGTGTCTTCACCTAAAAATGAGAAAAATCATTGTTTTAACTATTCCCACCCAATTTTAGAATTTCTATCTTTTTTAGGAATAATGAATTTGTATAAAGTCATCATTTTCCTTGGTGAAGCCATTATTTGGCCCAAAATACAAAAAACCACTACACAATTTTTTGACCTAAAACTAGAAATAAATGCATGAAAAATGACATTAATGACAAGTTTGCAATTACTTACTAGTGGTCCATCATGGGGTGGCTATATGTGATCTCTAAAATGATAAACAATGTGTCATCTAACTCGCCTATGGGCCATTTTTTTCAGCTCATTGTGTAAAAAACAAAATCGTATAAATATAAATAACTAAGGTGAAAATGAATTATTTTTCACTCTAGGGGTGAATATATAGACAAAATTTTGAATTTTGATCCCCCTAGGTCTTATAATTCATTTTTCATACTCTAGGAAGTGTATTTTACACTTATGTGGTCTAATTTACATGAGATTTGATCTTATATGCCTTATTTTTTAGTTGTATTATAGCTAAACCATCTTTTTGGGACTCCCCTCAGACCCATTTAATAATGTTGTTTTAGTACCTATACCCCATGTTTGTTTGAGCATGCATCTTTAAACTTACATTTAGGTTAGAAACATCATGTTATTTATGCCATCTCATCATAAATCCATTTTTTTGGTTTTTTTGCATAATCTATACTTGCCAATTTACCCTACTGTGGAAAATTCTTTTTCCAATTGATAAACACTATATTATGCCTTTCTAGGGTAATCTCATTTAAAATCACATGATTTAAACATGTGAATTATTATAATTACCTATGGGAAATCATTCTATTTGACCAATTTAATTATTATAACCACTTATGGGAAAATCATTATTTTTGTGTCATGTGCTAATACTTATAACCACCTTTGAGTAAATCATTATTTTTCCTACTCCACCCTCCCTACAAGTTAAAATGTTTGTGTCACTGATTATAACTATAGACACTCAATTTTCCTGTGTCTCACAACCCCTTCTTAGATAAAGGTAAACTTTAGAAACTCAATTTTTTTGAATTTCATGCCTAAATTAGAATTCACCTCAATTTATAGCACACAATGAAATCTAAGCCTAAAAATCTCCAAAATTTACCAAATTCATCTATATATGGGATTTAATATATTAGAAATGTGTCCAGGCTTGCTTATTTTGGGTATTACCTTGTATGCACCAATAACCTAGTTTAGTTTCAACCCTAGTCAAATTACAACCTAGTGATTTTATGTTCTTGTTCTATCGAGCTATTAATTAAAAACATTGAAAAAAAATTATAAATGCCAAAAAACACTATGCAAGATTAATTACATTAAAAATATTAATTAACTTGCCTAAGTAAAAATTCAAAGTTGTATTTGTGAATTTGATTTATCAAAAAAGGAATTTTTAGCCAAATATGAAGTCAAAGGTCACAGGAGATAATAAAGTTAATTACTAATTCCTAAATATTCTAAAAAGGTGAGTCACAACCTCACAAATATCTAAAGTGAGTTATCATGGCTCATAAATATATAAAACTGAGATGTCAAGATTTCATGAGTGTTTTGACCCAACCTAAGGTTAGTCTAACTCAACTTAGGTTATTTTAGACTCAATCAAAGTTAGAATTTAATATAATCTCTATAGGGTTAGTTTTAGTTATTATAGATATAAATATAAATTCCTAAACTATATGCTAACAAGATTTTCTGTGTAAGGTTATTCTATTGCAATACCTTCAAGAAGTTATTAAGAGTAGTTTTATAATGCCCATTTTATGCCAAGCTTCACACCAAGCCACAAGTGACCATTGGAGAAGTGATACCACCATAGAGAATAATTTACAATAATATCTAATTGTTATAGACTGAGCATGAATATCTGTATGCCAATAAGTGGACATCAAATTTGACAAAGGAGGTAAATTAATTGTGTAGTTTTTGACTCTATTTTGTGATCTTGTTCATTATGTTATGATCTTTTTCATATTAGGAAAGAGTTTTTAGTTATAGTGTATTGTTGTACTTTAATTTTTATCACTTAGACTAACAAGGAACTAATCAATGTTTTTGTTCTCTTTGAACACCTAAGATACAATGCTCACTAGGTTATAAGTATGACTAGGCTTCACGATTGAGCTAATCTCAATTACTGAGTAGAAAAACATTTTTTTATACAAGTTTGGTGGCATGTGTTCTCAAATATTTCTATATTTATGCACTTTTTATATTTATATTAGTCTTAATATAAGCTCTAGTGGTTAATAATGATCCATATTTTCAAATAAAAATTATAAAAGTCAAGGAGTTTGCATTGATACACATGTGTACTACTAAATATTAATCTATTTATATTTATATGATTTAAATGATTTTCATTTCATATTATATTAATTTATTATATATTATAAAATGTTCTTGGTTGCAATCCAGTCACCAAAAAAGCACTGAAGTTAGACTTGCACAAAAGTAACATGTGTTATACATACCCAGGTACACATTTATTTTCTTTTAAAATAGAAATTTCATTACTAGATTAAATGGGGTAAATGTAGACACTATTTATGAATTATAGATAACCTTACTCTTGTATACTTATAAAAATATAAACCTTGGCCATTCTTCTCAGTTTTAGACCTTTTTTGCTACGAAAAGGCTTATAAACACTATCTCGATGTGCCTATTGCTTATCTATTAGTCTAACTAATGTTATTCCGATGACTCATAACTTATATCATACTCAAAATTATATATAACTACTTATATTTCATCTCTACAAGTTCTATACCTATGATTATTTTATAGCTACTTAGATATTTATGTCCCAGTCAGATGTATATGTCGATGTACGTGTCTTATGCTGATGTAAATTCCAAATGTCATAAAATTCATCCAATTTGAAAAGGAAACATATACCTATGGTTGGCATAAGTGATTTAATTTTATTGTTTAAAAAAAGGATTGAAATATGTGTGTGTGTGTGTGTGTGTGTGTGTGTGTGTGTGTGTGTGTGTGTGTGTGTGTGTGTGTGTGTGTGCATGTTTATATGTATGTATATGTTTGTATGTATATATGTATGTATGTATGTATATATATGTATTTTTGTGTGTGTGTGTATATGTATGTATTTATGTGTGTGGGTGTATATATTTATGTATGTGTGTGTGTGTGAGAGAGAGAGAGATAAACCCTCATTCATTCCTTGCCTAGTATATCTCTAGAAAATCGTAATGAAACTTACATAAATCATTTTATAAAGCATTAAAATGAGCAAAGCTTCCATATTCTTTTTTATTTCAATATTAGTCATAGGATATCTCATCCACAGGTTTGATGTTATGAAGGAGCATCCATGAGCCATATTTTCCAAGTTACAAGCTAAGTCACTCTATGTACCTGTTTATCACATGTTGCATCTTGATACACATATA
Organism: Torreya grandis; assembly: GCA_037957365.1. Lineage (NCBI taxonomy): Eukaryota > Viridiplantae > Streptophyta > Pinopsida > Cupressales > Taxaceae > Torreya > Torreya grandis. The sequence continues at coordinate 502,892 of JARHVA010005505.1, read as the reverse complement.
TGCCAACAATTAAGGGATAACTACTCTTATGCCCTTATCCTATAGTGCATTTAGGGATATGTGTGGCTTAATTATGGCTTACACACCATATTATCTTGTTGCATTTCTTTATGTTTTTAGTATGGTTGGCCTATGGAATGAAATTATCTAATTAGAGTATATATAGGAGGTAGTGGTTATTCTTTATCATATATTATGAATTATATTCTTATTACATTGTTTTGAAGGTTGTCCCTTCAAAGGTGCTCAGTCATAATATTCAAGTATTCTACTCTTTCAGCAATTGTTATTATGGATATGTTTATTATGATATTAATTATATGATATATAATTATATTTTTGTGAATTACATAAATAATTTAATTGCAAGTGGTAATATATATTTGATTTGGGCAAGTTTTTACCACACATTATTTTGGGTCTAGTGTCCTAAGCACTAGAAGGCCTAAAATGTTAAGCACAAAATATACTAAGAGGGGGGGGGGGTGAATCAATATATTATATATCTTATAAATCTTTAATTTAACCAAATTCCACTTAATCCATCATTCAAGATATGTAATAAAACTCAAACAATAAACATCACACAAGACAAAGAGAGACACTAGATATAATGTGGAAACCCAATGTGGGAAAAACCATAGAGAATCAATCTCAAATATATTTGTGAGAATAACCCCACAGGAGCACCATACCCCTTTGTCAAGTACAAACCTTAGCTATAATTTGTGAGCACCAACCCACAAGAGCTTCAAACCCCTTTGCCAAGCACCAACCCAACACCTATTCATGAGCACCAACCCACAGGAGCACCAACCCCTTTGCCGAGCACCAACCTAGCAATAATTCATGAGCACCAACCCACATGAGCACCAAACCCTTTTCCAAGCACCAACTCAGCAACAATTCATGAGCACCAACCCCTTTGTGTATACCACACACCTATCTCTCAATGTTGCTATCTCAACAAATGATAGATCAATACAACATCTCCTTCCTCTCTCTCACCTTTGCTCTTCTAAGCTAGATATAAAAAATACAAATCATATTCATCTCTCACAATTGCTCTTATAAGCTAGATATTACAATATCAAAATCAACCTCTCACTCACACCTTACAAATGGCTACTCAAGCCTTTATTTATAGCTTTCCAAATGACCTTTGGCCTTCCCCCTTTGTGACCTTTCAATCCTCATGGAAAATGGTGCCAATCTTGGATGACCCTTCATATCTAAGCATTTGAAAAGTCATGTGGTGACTCTTCATGACCAAAAATGTTCTTCCCACTTTTGTCCTTATCTTTGGTGACTTTTCGTATTCCTCAAAGTGTCCCTTAATGAGAAATTCACCCTTTACTCTTTTCTCTTCACTTGGTGACTCGTGGTATTCCCCAAGATGACTCTTCATGGAAAAATGCATTCCATCCTTCTTTTGTATTTATCCCATGACTCTTCAACTTCTCCATGGGCCCTTATTTTGTCTCATATGCAACCAAAAATATATTTATTAATATTAAATAAATATTAACTCATATTAGCCAAGATAAATAGCATTAAATGCAATGGGGCCTTTATCACCAATAATATTAAACCTTTGACATAAATGACAATATTTCCAACAATCTCCCCCTTTGTCATTGATGGCAACCTCAATCTTGAAATTGCCACATCCTGTCACCTACACATACTGTCATTTGAAAACATACAGTAACTCCCCCTTTCTGTAGCAACTTGTACCTATTCCCTATACCTATTTTATGCACCTATACTTGTACCTGATATTCTCCCCCTTTGACATCAATGGTAAAGGGCCTACCTGGAGATAACACTTAGCTCCCCCTCACTTGATGCTAGACATCAATGGCAGGAAGTAATAGAAATTACTCCCAACTCGTCTCATCAATCTTTGAGAAGATATCTTATTTTCCCTATCCTTTGAGAATTTGTAATCAACTCATTTGAATATTTCCTTCTATATGAAACGTTAAGGTGTATCCTTGATCACATATTTACCTTACACTTAATAGATTATGCTTATAAAACATTCTTAGTCTTGGTTCTACCATTATCCAAAAATAAAGTACCTTTTGTGGTTATCCTAGCAGTGGTTTTATCTCTAAATCTCACTGTACTACCATTGATCTTCTTTACTCTTATCTCCTGTCACATGCCTCGAACATCCACTATCAACGAACCATGGCTGATCTTTATCTCTTACATGCAAAGCTATATGCACCAACATAGAATCTTCAGGTTGTTTCTTCTACCATGAACACGACTAAACCTTCTTCCTAATGAATGGATCTTTATAACTTTGATCCTTCTTGATTGAATCTATATGAGTATCCTTTTCTTTCTTTCTAAAATTGTTAGCACTTTTTCAACATTTTAATTTCTTATGACCATAATCATTTGAAATACTGCATATGCAAGAATCATTCTAATAGCCTCAAACCATAATACTGATGAAAAATCTTATTCAAAAAAATATTCCCTCAAAAGATAAATAAATTACTCTATCAACTCACCTTCTTGTCATGCAAAATATCCAAGACCCAATAGCATCCACCATGCTTCAATTTTCTTAAAAGTGTCTCCTTGAAGCCTAGAAGAGACACCTCCACACAAAAGGGTTCTAGAAATAAATCTCAGGAGATTCCCACATCTCCTTTGTTTCTTCCTTGATCTTCTTGTGTTTTTCTTTTAGAATCTATTTAAGCATGTCTAACCTTTTTGACTTACTAACCTTATCATTTATGATGTTCTTCTTTTTCTCAACTTTTGCAACTTTCTTATCTTGACAAACTCATGCTCAAATGTAATAAGAGATTCTTTACAATCCTTCTTATTTGATTCTTTATTTACTATAGCAAGTAATTCATTTTCATTCTTGAACTCAACCTGATCAACCTTTACTATTTTAGGTCTCCAAACCTTAATTTGTCTTTTATCATATTTTCTAGGGTCTCTGTAACCTTTGACATACTTTGAATATCTCTTTACTTTATTTTGACATAATCTAGCAATATGGCCAACCTCATGACCACAGAAGAAAACAATATTTCTCATACCTTTTTCTTGAATGTGACTGAGATCTCCCTTTGACTGATTGCTTCTCCCCATATAGTCTCTTGCCCTATGACCAACATGATGACAAACAAAACAATGGCCATGAAAAGAATTTGAAAACTTGAAAGCATTGGGCTGCTTGATTGGCTTCTTTGATTTGCCTTCAAAACCTGCATCCTTCTTTCCTTGGACTAATATTTCATGATCTTTCTCAACCTTGATTAAAATCTTCTCATGATTATCCTTTAAAGAATCTAACTTAATCTTCAATTGATTACATTCTTCTTCTTTTGATGTTAAAATTGAAGTTGCAACCTCTAACTGATTCTTAAGATCCTGAATAAATATCTTATTTTATTTTACTTCTATAGCCAACTTATAATCCAAGATACACACCTTTTCCTTAAGAGCCTCAACCATAGATTTCAACTCTTGATTCTCCTTCTTTAGCTGCTTGGCCATCTTATGCTTTTCTCTTGATCTACCTTCAAGCTATTAAACCCTTTCTGAAAGAACTTGCTCTAATACCAATTATTAAGCACAAAATATACTAAGAGGGGGGGGGGGTGAATCAGTATATTATATATCTTATAAATCTTTCCTTTAACCAAATTCCACTTAATCAATCATTCAAGATATGCAATAAAACTCAAACAATAAACATCACACAAGATAGAGAGAGACACCAGATATAACGTGGAAACCCAATGTGGGAAAAACTATGGAGAATCAATCTCAAATATATTCATGAGAACAACCCCACAGGAGCACCATACCCCTTTGCCAAGTACAAACCTTAGCTATAATTCATGAGCACCAACCCATAGGAGCTTCAAACCCCTTTGCTGAGCACCAACCCAGCACCTATTCATGAGCACCAACCCATAGGAGCACTAACCCCTTTGCTGAGCACCAACCCAGCAATAATTTGTGAGCACCAATCCACATGAGCACCAATTCCTTTGCCAAGCACCAACTCAGCAACAATTCGTGAGCACCAACCCATAGGAGCACCAACCCCTTTGTGTATACCACACACCTATCTCTCAATGTTGCTATCTCAACAAATGATAGATCAATATAACATATCCTTCCTCTCTCTCACCTTTGCTCTTCTAAGCTAGATATAACAAATACAAATCATATTCATCTCTCACAATTGCTCTTCTAAGCTAGATATTACAATATCAAAATCAACCTCTCACTCACACATTACAAATGGCTACTCAAGCCTTTATTTATAGCTTTCCAAATGACCTTTGGCATTCCCCCTTTGTGACCTTTCAATCCTCATGGAAAATGGTGCCAATCTTGGATGACCCTTCATATCCAAGCATTTGAAAAGTCATGTGGTGACCCTTCATGACCAAAAACGTCTTTCCCACTTTTGTCCTTATCTTTGGTGACTTCTCGTATTCCTCAAAGTGTCCCTTCATGAGAAATTCACCCTTTACTCTTTTGTCTTCACTTGGTGACTCTTGGTATTCCCCAAGATGACTCTTCATGGGAAAATGCATCCCATCCTTCTTTTGTCTTTATCCCGTGACTCTTCGACTTCTCCATGGGCCCTCATTTTGTCTCATATGTAACCAAAAATATATTTGTTAATATTAAATAAATATTAACTCATATTAGCCAAGATAAACAACATTAAATGCAATGGAGCCTTTATCACCAATAATACTAAACCTTTGACATCAATGACAATATTTCCAACACAGAAAAACATAACTTGTGATTTGGGAGTAATTGAATTCTTTCATCACTATAGTTTTGTTAATGAGGTTTTTTTTAAAGAATTTTTTTTTCAATTAAAAAAATGCCTATAATTTTTTTCAACTTTTTGCACATTAGTAATATTTATATTTATCTTGACAAGTTGATTGTAATAGTATCATCTATTGATACATTTTGTTTTTGTTCAAACCCCTCCTAGGGTTTGTGCATAGTAGGGCCTAACACATGTGATCTCAGGAAAGGGAAATAAACACATAAAAATAATCACAAGAATGACACTGAGTTAGAAACTTCTAATCTAAGTATTTCAAAGTCAGTTCAATAACTTATATCAGAGTTGTCGAGCATGGTATAGAAACATGATCTTGATGCAATTAAAAGGGACCTTGGAGGGCTAAGAGGGAACTTGAATATATTATAGAATAAATTTCAACAAATCTTTGGGAAATTGGCCAACTTTTAAACTCAACAATTATAAAATAACCCTCTACCACTTTAGTTTTGTTTTTTTCCTCCAAATAATCACAATGCTAACCATGGTATGAAGTTGTTATTACTAAAAGTGGACATATGCATATTTGATGGTAATGATCCACTCACATGGATGAATCAAATTTAAAAAATATTTGATCTACATTAGACTCTATGTTCAAAAAATATGGTCAGGCCTCTCTATATCTAGAACTTGAGTAGTCTATTTAGTATCATTTGTTGTGTGTTCAAAATTAAAAAAGGGTCTCTTGGTGTCCTAATCTATATTTTATGAAGAGATAAAACTCCAATATTACAAAAAATTCTAAGAAAACTAATTTATCCAATTATCCAAGTTATATCAAATTGGGATAGTAAAGGATTACATTCATCAATTTTAGAATCTCTCTTTACATTTGACAGACGTCACTGAGGAAAATTTGACTTATCTATTTTTACGTGGCCTCAAATATAACATCCAATTAGAGGTTTTCATGTTTAATCTTAGTAATGTATTTAAATCCATACCAAAGGAACATTTAGATAAGTAAAAATAGTTGATCAGATGAATACCTTTCACTAATGTGCATGAATACACCTTTCCAACACCATAATTTCCACAACCTACCAGATTGACACCTTAGTAACTTCAAAAAAAGAATGAAAAATGTTTGTGTTTTGTATGTGATATAAAATGGATTAAAATACATCAATGTGTTGAAAATATTATTTTTTACATTGAAGGTGCCAATGAGGAGGAAGAAGATGAGAAGTCTTCAAGGGTAGGTTTGGAAGAACCTGAGGATGAATATGAAGATTCTCAACATACTATTTTTGTCCATAAAATTTAGGAAATAGTACTCCTCAAACTCTTAATATGTTGGGTTTTATAAATAAATAAAAATTTACTATGTTAGTTGACTCTGGGAGTATACATAGATTCATCAACGTTAAGTTGGATACTCATTTGAATAGTTTCATTTACTTAACTCTAGAATTTTAGGTTATGCTTATAGATGGTTGTATATTCAACTATTCTAAAAAATGCCATAACATTAATATTATTATGGGAGACTACTGGCTAGATTACCCTATGTTTGTTATTCCCATGGGAAAAGCTGGCATTATTTTAAGATTGAAATGGCTCACCACTTTGGGAATTATTAAGATGAATTTCCAAAAACCATTCATGAGGTTCCATTCAAAAGGTAAGACCTTTGAAATACATGGATTATAGGCTAAATATCCATAATTGGTTAGTTCCCATCAAATTATGAAGATTATTAGAAATTGTGCAAAAGGATTTATAACACACTTATTTTCCATAAAGGTTCAACCAACCAAGGAGTCTACACATACTGATTTACAAATGTTGTTGGATGACCATTATTTTAATTTTAGTGCCATGCTAAAATGACTTCCTCCAAGTTATGCACATGATCATGCCATCAAGCTCATTCCAAGAATAATGCCACCTAACATTATACCCTATAGGTATCCCTCTGCCCAAAGGAGTGAAATTAAAAATATGATATAATAAATGTTGGAGGAAGGAATCATCTGACATAGCCAAATCAAATATTCCTCCTTGATGGTCATGGTGCGAAAGAAGGATGATAGTTTAAAGATGTGCCTAGACTTTACTGAACTCAATAATTAACCCATAAAAGATAAGTTTCATATTATAATAATTAATGATTTTTTAGATTAAATACATGGTGCTACTTATTTTACCAAGTTATACCTTTTCATTGGGTATCATCATATTCTCATCTATAATGAGGACATACCTAAAATAGTTTCTAGAACTCATGAAGGCCATATTTAATTTATGGTCATGCCTTTTAGCCTCACAAATGAACCATCTAAATTTTAGAGTTTTATGAATACTATTTTTAGGTCATTTTTGACAAAGTTTTTATTAGTGTTTTTTGACGATATCTTCGTCTACAACAAAAAATAGGAAGACCATTTGAAGCTTGTGAAACAAGTACTTTTAGTTATGGGAAAACATCAACTTTATTCCAAACCTCCCAAATGGTCTATTGGTTTCTAAGAGGTGGATTACTTGGGCCATATTATTTCACATAAAGGATTGAATTTTGATCCTAAAATAATCCAAGTGATGATGGAGTGGAAAGTTTCAAAGACCCTCAAGAACCTTCAAGCATTTCTAGGGATAAATAGTTACTATCATAGGTTTATAAAAAATTATGGTAACATTTCATCCCCACTCACCTCTTTGTTGAATAAATATTCCTTATAGTGGAATGATTCAGTTACCAAGGCATTTGAAAATTTGAAAATGGCTTTGTGTACAACTCCACTTTTGGCTACTCCAAATTTTTTTTTAAACCTTTGTTTTGGTGTGTGACACATTGGGATATGGCATGGGGGATGTACTCATGAAATTTTTTTATCACTAGCATTTTAAATTCAGCAATTAAAAGGAAAAAAGGATCAAACCAATTTATGATAAATAGATGATGGATATTTTACATGTAGTGAAATAATGGAGACCTTATCTAATGGGTTGTCCCTTTTTGGTAAAGATTTATTAGGATAACCTCAAATATTTTTTGGATAAATTATTGTCATATAAATAACAATAAAATCGGTGACTAAAATGTTAGGATATAATTTTTAAATAGTGTATAAGAAAGGAAAAAAGAATATGGTGGTAGAAGACCTCTCCTGATGGGATGAATCATTTGAGGAATTTTTAGGCACCATGACCATTTCGTAGGTAGATTAGCTAGAGAAACCAAGATATGAATGGGAGAATTATAGTGATACTAAGTATTTGATTCAAAATCTTTAGTAGGATTCTAAGGATTCTAAAAAAATTACATGGAAGGGGAACACATTATGGTATAAATGTACATTATACCTCTATAATCATTCTCTCAAACATAAAATTATTTGGAAACTTCATGAATCTTCAATTGGATGTATTTTCATATTTTTAAAAATGAATACTAGAATAAAGTAGGACTTATTTTTGGAAGGACTCAAGGGGGATGTCCATAAATATGTGTCTAAATGCATGGTATGTTAATAAAGCAAAGGTGAAAGCATCAAAACCCCAATTAATTTTTAGACTTTATCCATCCCTAACAAAATTTGGTAGGAGGTTTTCATGTATTTCATTATGTGGTTACCATGGTTTGAGGGTAAAATTGTTATCATGGTAGTTTTGTATCGACTCACCAAGTATGTCATTTTTATTCATTATCACAACCATTTATTGCTAGTACAATAAAATCTAATTTTCTCAATACAGTTAATAAATTATATGATACTCCAAAGATCATTGTAAGTGACCAAGATCTCATATTTAATAATAATTTTTGGATTGGATTATTTGAATGTTTGGGCACATAGTTGGCTCATAGTTCATCTTATCATCCTCAATCTGATGGACAAACATAGGTATTCAACATATGTCTATAAGGGTATTCAAGAGGGTTCTATTGTCAAAAAATGTTCCACCCTATAAGAGGGTGTTCAAGCCTCTTCTAGATTTTGGAAACATGGAAACACTTTTAGGTATGTGGGTGTACCTATGGTAGAAATGAGCCTCTAGGTTTAACGGCTAGCTCCCTGAATGTGCCTTGGAATGCTTATCACTTAAATAACTATTTTTTTGGGGGGAAGGGATAAAAGTTGCATGAAATTAAATTAATATAAAGGGTGGTGATACACTAACATTTATTCCACATTACCATTATACTTATTTCATAAAGAAATAATGCCTACATTACTAGCATAAGAATCCTATAATGCACTAGAATTAGTGTTTCATTATGCAGGTGAGGTGTATGAAGACTATATAAAGAAATTCAAACCATAGATAAATTATAGATACTAAGGCTCATTTTACACTTAAGATATATTTATACACTTAACTAAACTTCATATGACCTGCTAGGCTGAAATTAGTTGCATCAAACATGGAAATATTGAGAGAAAGCAAGGATAGATTGATATCACTTAGCTATTCACAAGACATTTCACACAATTTAATAAGATGAGATATAAACTCAAAGTAGATTGCATTTATTATTCTATGGAAAATTAAAATGTCAAAGCAAGTAGTTTTTTCCATACATGGTGTGGTATTATTTTTACAAATGCCAAAATGGTATCTACTTGTAGAATTGGATAAGGAAGCGATAAAAAATAAGTCCAAAGGTCACTATCCCACATGTCAAGGCATGAAAACTAATTAAATTTTAGGATAATGGAGTGAGAAATAGACTGTGCATAGTCTGATAGGACAAATGGTCCTCCAAAGCATGAAAATTCATGAAATGTGGCATAGGGCTCTCCTTGCTTGTTCAAGAAACTATTTTCATCATGGGTCATTTCTCAAGCAATTGAAACTGAATTAGGAGAGTTGACACATATGTACTTTGTGAGGGTAGTTAAAACATGATATGGTAGTCATAATGTGTTCTCCTAACTACTAGATATCTTCTAAACACCTATATTTACCATATACAATCATTCATTTATCTCCTAAACTTCATTCTTCACATTTCACAATAATTGTTCATCTCAGATTTTGATTGAGCTTTAATGGTGGCATATGAGTCTGAGGTGATTTATTTTCCATATAATCCTTTGATCTTACATGGATACCTATGTGGCATTCCTTTGCCACATTGATCATTCCATTTTAAAATATGTCTACCATTATTTGGACACATAGCCTCATCTTGTCCATCTAGAATCTAGTTGAATTTTTTCTGTCAATCTCCTTTAGAGTCTCTTTGATTTGACTTTACACATTGGTCATTGATCTGTGACCTATGCATCTAAGATTATGATATTTTGTAGCATTGTTTATTTTTATGGATATTACTATCAACCTATTTAATTAATACTCTCATGCCACTTGTCATTATTATATTTGATATAGGATCCTTGACCTTTGACTCAACTCACACTATTGATCTTAGTTGCTTAGTTAAACACATGTTAATCCTAAACTATAATATCAAACACACACCATTGGTCTACTTATTCAATTAAATTCTAAAACTTGGGTCATTAAATCATTGAGCCTCACTCACACCATTATATCTTATCTTCATGATTTGGAATGATTTATTGGATCTCAATCTTAGTCTTTAAATGTGGTTCATTGATATTATTTTCATGAATCAATATGTGTTATTGTTCCTTGATCTGGTCACTTTTTGACTTTTTAACCTTATTAAGCACCCTCATGCCATTTATCTTAGCTTGATTTAATATTTTTTCACCACTTGGAAGCTTTTTTTTTGATTTTAGGATCCTTTAGAGACTTTGAACTTAAACAGTTAGTTCCCAAAGCATGAACTTGACCTCCTCATGCACGTCTATCTCTACTAATTCAACTTTAAATTCTTATATATTGAGATAAAAATCTCTTCAAGACATAAAAATTTTAGAGGATGATATTAGCATAAAAATAATTAGGTCAATGTATTCCTTTTGGCCTAAAAGGTTTTCTATGCATACTTGTAAAATATACAACCAGACTGCCATGTTCATTCTTATGTGACATGCCATGATGGTCTGACCCTGTAGATGACTCCAAATGACATAAGACTAAACCAAATCATTAAAAAGGATAGAATGTCATTAAATGAAATAAAATATACCACAAAACACCCTAATACATTATGTTCTACCCCCATATCAACTCTTGACTATAGGGGGTTGACCCATTTTGACTTGTGGTCAAAATCGTCAACATTCTTGGCAATTTTATGGTCGTATGCCTTATATGCCATGAATAGTTACCTAATACTATCCATTATGATATGTATTCACATGTACATGTTTGACACAAAAAAATTCTTTGAAAACACAAAATTACAAGTGAAAGGCACATAAAATGAGACAAACTCAAAATAAACCCACATGTGTTCAACTAGAACACTTAAGGAACACAACACAGCTAAAAGAAAAGACATAAACCTATTATATTATTTACAAACCCTCATCTTTATTTGATAAATATGATCATACCTCAATCAGTATCAAAAATGGTTCCCCTAACATCTTTATCACTCTCTAAAGGCAACCTAGCATGAGGAACATGTTCATCACCAATCACTTGCATATGTAGGTGATCAAGAATCCTATCACATTTGAATATTATTAGGTATAAAAGTGAAATATATAGTAAATTCATGAATTATATTTATTTATTTTTAATATCCTTGGTTATAGATACAATCCTCTTGATCATTTCCATATCTGATATACATTCCTCATACTGTAAAATAAGAATGATCATAATTACCTCAACCTTTATGTATTCTTACACAAGATATACTTGATGCTTGGGATTATCAAGTTATTATTATTTATAATCCAAAATCCAAACCATCTTAATATGGCTCAATACTATATGGATCTCCTAACTATCCTTTAGGCACAATAAAGTTTGCCTTGACCTCACTAGGTCCCTCCAGGACTGCAAGCTTTTGAATAACAGATTGATGCCCATATTCCTTAACAACATGACCTTTAATTTAATACTTTATAGAAAACCTAATATCCTACTCATTATTTTCATAAACATATCAGACATAAATTTATTGGGATAAGAAGGAATATTACTAATCTTATCAAATTCTTGACATATGGCCTCAAATCTTAACCATAAGGCATCCTCCTCTTCTTCATGAGTGTCATCATCCAGAGCATATTCATAAATATCATGAATGAAAACATAATTATTCCCATTATGGTTCTCACTTATATTCATCAACCTATTATCATCATACTCATTAATCATATAGTTTCACTCGGTAGCATGATAATGTTTGACACTTACCTCAACTCCTTCAAATGGCTCCTCATACATGATGTAAGTCCCAAGATCAGTTTGCTCAAAGTATGCATAAGGATCATGCCCATATGCATCTACACCATACTCATAAAAAAATATCTTAGAAATTCCCTCATGTCTAGAAGCACCATCATCCACATTAGATTCCTCCTTCTCATGAACTATTCAATTCAAGTTAGAACTAGTTTCAATGTTAGGTTAAATGTGAAACCTTGAAAGAGGATGAGTTATAATGGTCACTTTAGTCCCATAGCTTATCCTAAAGGCCAATAAGTACCAATAAATTGAGACATATCCCCCAATCTTAGTTGTAAATTCTAATGATAGGCAGATTACAAAGTGAGCTGGGAGGTCAACAACAACTATATCTTGAAGGATAGGAAATCTAGGACAATCAATCAAGAAAACCTTCAAGTTTTTATTTAGCCCTATGGTCTTAGTATGTTTACCATCTAGATTGAAAAATTATTTTATATTAGTCTCATATTATAGGTCCAAATTATCAGCTACAACTTTGTGCATGATTGAGGTAGAGGATCCACTATCAACTATGCAATTGTGAACCAATTTATCACCCACTATGAGAGTGAGGTAAAATGTTGGAATTTTCTTAGTCCTAGTAGATGGATAAAAATAGTTTTAGGATAATTATCAAGAAAAAAACTACTATTAATTTTATTTGAATATGAATTAATAGTAGGAACAATGGATAATTGCTTTTGTAATAACTCTTTTTGGCTAAGCACATGAAAGATATCCCACAAGGAGATAGATGCTTTGACACTTTTCAAAGAATCCACTATGTTTAGAGAATTAGCACTCACATTTTATTGAGTCATTGGAGGTAAATAATTTCTTGAAATTTTAATAATAGAGGCACTTTTAATGTACCTTATCACATTTTGACTTGATGGAGGTGTAGGAGCTTTTGGAACTGTCACACTTATAGACATGCCTTATTGCCTTATAGGAGGAATGGATGAGCCTGTGGGCAGGCTAATGCCACCTCATAGATCCTTAGTCTTGTATTTGTTATTTTATATAATATAGGATCCTTGATTGAGTAAAAAAGTGTCTTCCACTAAAAATCTGGTGAAGCTTTCTCCTTAAAGCTGCCAACCCTCATTAACTTGCATCATCACTTCATCTTCAGCTAATAGGAAGGGAATAACTCCTTGAGAAACAAGATATTTCTCTCTATTCTCTTTATCATCCATAAATTGGCCTTAAAACCAATTTTATCCTTTCAACAAGTTGTTATTCATAGGTATCATCTCTCTTGGATTGGTGGTAGAGTTAGGACTATACACATTAGTAGGCCTATTAGAGTTAGGCTACCATTGACCTCTTCCTCCAAATTGCTGACCATAATGTTGCTAATCGGGATAAAGATTCAAATAGGAACCTAGTTGTATGTTAGCCTCCCTAAGCTGAGATCTTAGAATTTTTATTTTTACATCTTTATCCATGACATTATTTTCCTTCTTAGGATTAGCTCTAGGCTTGGTGTTATCATTGGGAATTTGGGCCACATTTCAAGTGATAGTAGAAGTATAAGATAGTGGAGACATAAAAACATTAAGAGTCAACTTTATAGCTTGGATGACACCATTTTTATATTTTATTTCAAGTTCATATGCTTTAAGAAGAGTGGAACCACCCATGGATTGAAACATGATATAAATTTTAGTACCAATAGCTCACAAGTAGGAAAGATAAAAGTAGTAAGTGGCCTCATGAGAGGAGGTAATATATACCAATTATTTTGAAACATCTCATTAAAGGCATGCATTTATTCCTTAGAACCTCTTTTCATCACATTAATCTTATGTATAAGAGAGGTATGGTCACTTTCATCTTCAAATCTAGAAGTTAATAACACTCAAAAATATTCCCATTATGTGATATATCCACCTTCTATCATCCTATACCAATCAAGATATTTCCCTCTAAATTACATGACAAGGATCATAATTGAAATGTCATCTTGAGTAAAATTTTGGAAACTAAAAAAATTGGAAACATCCCTAATGTGTTTACTATCTGTAACTTCACTCTCACCATTGAATGTAGACACACCTTTTATGGCATTAGGGGGAATGCTATCATAGACTTAAAGATGGATTATATTTTCGATATTAAAGGTAGGGAAAGCATGAGTTCTATCCATTTTTTTCCAATATCTTTAATTTCCTCAATCTCTTCAATTTATTCTTCTTTATCAAAATCTATTGGTTCCTCGAAGGGAATATTAGGATGAGGGTACTAAACTTTTAGAGGAAGTTCAAGTTGAATAGGTGGATTAATTAGATTAAACACTCTATTATATGATGAAATATTGAGAACCATGAATTGTAAGAGAAATTTTATGACAAAATAGTAGTCTTGAACAATATTTACCATGATGAAGCATCAAATTTTGAGTAGCACACCAATTTGTAGTTGATGTTGTCAAGACTAGTATTCACCTTGACAAGTTGTCTTAAAGACAATGGATCCCACTGGGTGTGCCATAACTATTTTCACCAAATATCACACCTTATAAAATGGTGTTCAAGCCTATTATATATTTTTTAAACATGGTGATACTTCCAATTATGTGGGTGTACCTATGGTGAAAGTGAGACTCTAGGTTTAAGGGCTAGCTCCCTGAATGTGTCTTGGAATGTTTTTCACTTAACTATCTATTTTCTGGTGAGGATAAAGGGATATAATCTAAATGAAATTAAACTAATATAATGGGTGGTGATACACCAATATTTTTTCCACTTGACCATTGTACTTCTTTCACAAAGAAACAATGCCTACAATACTAGCTTAAGAATCTTACAATGCACTAGTATTAGTGCTTCAATATGAAGGTGAGATGCATGAAGACTATCCAAATAAAGAAAAAACATATGTAAATTGTAGATACTAAGGTTCATTATACATTTAATATATATTCATACACTTAAATACACTTCATATGACTTGTTAGGCTAAAATCACTTACATCAAACATGGAAGGATTGAGAGAAAGCAAGGATAGATTGATATCACTTATTTATTCACTAGACATATATTCACACACTTTAATAAGATTAGATATGATCTAAAAATAGATTTTTATTTATTTTTATAAGGCAAATTACAATGTCAAAACTAGTAAGGTTTCACCATACATGGTGTGGTATTATTTTTACAATGGCCAAAATTGTAGGTACATGTAGAACTGGAGAAGGAAAAAAAAGTCTAAAGGTCACTATGTCATATGTGAAATCATGAAAATTAGTTACATTATAGGAGAATGGAGTGATAAATAAACCATACATAGTCTGGTAGGACAAATGGTCCTACAAAGCATCAAACTTCATGAAATGTGGCATAGGGCTTTCCTTGCTTGTTCAATAAACTATTTTCATCATGGACCATCTCTCGAGTATTTGAAAATAAATTAGGAGAGTTGACACATGTAATATCTGATGGTGGTTGAAACATGCTATGAAATCCATTATATATTATCACAACTGATAGCTTTATTCTAGACACTTCTATTTACCATCTGTAGTCATTCATTTATCTCTTAGACTTTATTCTTCAAATTTGGTAGTCATTGTTCATCTAATATTTTGATTAAACTTTAATAGTGGTGTATGAGTTTGAGGTGATAGATTCTATATAGAATTCTTTGATCCTAAATGGTTTTTTATTGTGGCATTCCCTTTCTACATTGTTCATTCCATTTTAAAACATACCTATCATCATTTATACATGTAGCCTCATCTTGTACATCTAGAATTTGATCAAATTTGATTTCTCAATCTCTTCTAGAGTCTCTTAGATTCAAATTTTGATGTTTTTTGTTGATTTGTGACCTAGACATCTGATATTATGACATTTGGAAGCATTGCATGCTTTCTTTGGATCATATTATTAACCTATTTAGTTAATTCTCTCATACCACTTGGATATATTGTAATCGATCTAGGATCCTTGAATTTTGACTCAAAATGCACCATTGATATTATTTTCTTAGTTAAATACATGTCATTGATCCTAGCCTATAAGATCAAATGCACACCATTGATCTGCTTCTTTAGTTAAATTATGACACTTGTAATGAGAGTATTCATTTTTAGGATCCTTTTACTTTTTGACACTTTCTTGTACCATTAGATATGGGTTTTATTATTTAAACATGGATCATTGATCTTATCTGCATGACTTAATTCATGCCATTGATCCTTGATCTGGTCACTTTTTGATTTTTTGACCCTATTAAGCACTCATGTGCCATTGATCTTAGCTTGATTAAATGTTGTTTTTCCACTTGTAAAATTTAAGTTTAATCTCAATATCCTTTAGATATTTTGAAATTAAATGGCTAGTACCTAAAGCCTAAATTTGACATCCTCACACAAGTCTATCTCTACTAGCTTAGCTTTAAATGCTTATATCTAGAGATCGTAAGCTCATCAAAACACAAAATTTGAAGAGAATGATTTTGGCACAAAAATAACTATGTCCATGTAGTATTTTTTTTCTTGAAAGGTTTTCTAATCATACTTGGAAAATGTAGAACCAAACTACCCTATTTATTCTTTTATGACATGCCATGACAGTCTAACCCCCTAGATGACTCCAAATGACATTAAACTAAACTAGATCATGACTAAGGTTAGATTGGAATTAAATGACATAAAATATACCACAACAAACCCTATGAAGCTATGTTATACCCACATATTAAGTCTTGACTATAAGAGGTTGACCCATTTTGACTTGTGGTCAAAATGGTCAACAAGTTCATTGGTTGCCACTTATTAAATAGTCATATAACACTTATTTTCATAATTATTCCAAGATGTATCCCTTTGTGTCATTGTATGGGTATCACCACCAAGCCAGAATTGTAGACACCAATATCATGCCAACCCCTCTTGGTCCCCTTCTAAATGTTAACACTCTTAACCCACACTTACACACCTTATTAATTTAAAAACTACTTATTTTAAATTAATTACCTCACCTTGGACACCTCACCTAGACACCTCACCCTAAGACCATTTTTTATCCTATGAGTTAGCCTGAGACTAGGTCCTCCAAACCCTAACTACCCATGACCTATTCTCACCCCATCTTAACTCCCTAACCAAATCCCATGCCTCATAAGCCCTTATTTTGACCATTATCTAATGGAAAAGGCACTTGGCATGTGGAGAAATGGGCAAAGAGCTAAAAATAACCCTTTTACCTATTCTCTCTCTATCGATGTTGATCAACTCGTGGCTGACATCAGTAGTTCTATGCTGATGATGGCGGGATCACTGATGAAAATGGGATCACTGACGTTGGTTATATAAGCCAAGCTCTAACATTGAGCTAAGGCTACCTTTTCACACATTAGCATGCACACTCTAAGATTTCAAGCACCAACACTCGACTATTGTTCTCATGACTACCGAAGCTCTGCACAAATCATTCCAAAGACTAGATTCAAAGATTCTACAAGGACCTCAAGCTATTGAATTGAAGAAATCCATGTTCACTTCATTGGCTAATAACACCGGTCACATTAGCCACAATGGGAATCACTATTCTGACACCTCTAGTTCTTCACCTTATAAAGCTAAGTACTCTAGTTTTCATTTTAGTGTTTTAGAATATATTGTCAATTAGTTTTCATTGATATTTCTAAATACTATTAAGAAGCCTGACTTCTTTCATGGAGGGGTTGAAAGGCCTTCCCCTTGTTCTCATCCTTTTTTCACACCAATCCTCTACCTATACCCTTCCTCAGACCTCATTCACCTTCTTGAAACCTTACACCAACCTCTAAACTTCCAAAAACCCCTCTAGCTATCCTAAAAATACTCTAAAAGCCATCTAAGGCTGACAACCCCAACCAACATCAGTAGACCAATCGACGTCAGCATCTACAACCCAGAATGACATCGGTAATCCAATCAACATCAGCACCATTTACCTGACCGACCTCAACAGACCCACTGATGTCAATGACTATGTTCTAAACTAGCAAATCAAAAAGCCATCTAGACAGCCCATCTAGACCAGATAGAACCTTCAGCCAGCCTTCTGTAGCATTTTAAGATACACAAACTGTAAGGAATAGGTACACACCATCTACTTTTCTATTTCTTTATTCATTTATCATTTCTTCCTTTACAATACTTTTATCTTTAAATAGTGGACTGTCATCTCTTAAGGAGCTTCACGCTTCTAGGATTGAGCACGTAGCTTGGTAGTCCACCATAGCCTCTTCTAACATCTTTCTTATTTAAGTTTCATTCTTACTGTAGGTGTTTCCTCCATAGCCAAAGAGGAGCTCCCATAAGGCTTGGATACGATGTGCACTAAATCTAGGTAACATCAAACCCATAACCTCTTAACCTTAGTTTCTTTCTCATTTGAATTTAATTAGTGAAAATCTAGAGAAACCCTTTTTCACCAACACTTGGAAAAGGACACCCTTCTCATTGAGGATTCTCTTAACCACCTTTTTGACAAACTACTGACACCATCCCATGCCTCCCAAACCTCCTCACTTGAATCAGGATCCCAATGTGAGATTATGGTCCCTCTACCACCTTCTCCCCCTTTATCTGATAACTAACCCTTTAACTATGAATTTCTTGATGAGTCTATCACCATGCTATCCATCGATGACATCCCCTATCAAATGATAATGTTCTTTTATGGATCTAAATGTCAACTCGATGGAGATGTGAGGGTCATTCGTATCCCTCATGAGGGTGAGCCCATGCCTCTATCCTTCAAACTTGACTTTGAATGCACCAATAACATGGCTGAGTATGAAGCCTTAATTTTGGGGCTTTAAACTACCATTTTCTTGGGAATTAAGACAATCAATATCTTTGGCAACTCACAACTAGTTGTTAATCAGATTAAGGGTTCATATCTTTATAAAAATGGAGTTTTGTAATGATATAAACACCATTTTGACACATTGTTAGGGTCTTTTAACCATTATCTCTTGTAAACAGTTCCTCACTCTATGAATAAGTTTGCTAACACAATGGCCTCTCTCACCTCACACATCCCATCTTCATCTACTTCCTCAAGAATCTATGTCATGGTCCACTATTTGGCATTTCCCTCATATATCTCAATTGATATCAACTTTGTTGGCAATATCGACTCTAGTCCACATAATGTTTGGTATAAACAACTTACTAACTACTTTACTTATTCTATCATTCCTCCTAATATCTCTAGTAATGTATGACAAGCTTTATCAAGAGTACTGCTTGATACACCATGCTAGGGGTTCTTCTCTACAAACAAGGTTTTGACAGCCTCCTTCTTTGATGCCTAACCACCACTGAGACATCTCATGCCATCAAACAAGTCCATGATGGGATTTGTGGAGGACATTTCAGTGGTAACTCGATTGAAAAGTGCATCCACCACTTGGGCTATTATTGGCCCACTCTTAACCAAGACTGTAGTGACTATGTTTAGTGTTGTATCAAATGCCAGCAACATGCTAACCTACTTCACATCCCTAGCCACACTTTACAAGTTGCTAAGGATTTTTGGCCCTTTTCACAAGGGGTCTTAGATTTAATTGGTGAGATTAACCATCATTCATCTCTTTGACATTAGTTTATTATCACAGTGACTAAATATTTCACTAAATGGGTGGAAGTTGTTCCCCTCATCTCCACTAAAGTTGACAAAATTATCGACTTCATTAACCACCACATCATCTATCATTTCGGTGTACCTCACAAGATAATCATTGATAATGGCAAATCTTTCAAAAACAAAACTTTCCAAAAGCTTTACGATGCTTTTGGCATCAAACTCAGCTTCCCCTCACCTTACTATCCACAAGCAAATGGGTAGGTAGAAGCTTCTAACAAAATCCTAACTAAAATCCTAATGAAGGTGGTCAACGACACTATAAGGGATTGACACACTCACATTTCTTTCACTTTATGGGCCTATCGCACTAGCATTTAAACCCCTATGGGTGCTACACCTTTCTCTTTAGTGTATGGAACTGAGGCCATCTTGCCTCTTAAAGTACAAATACCTTCTCTTCACATCTCCTTCCATGACATGCTCTCTAACAATGACTTTCATCAAGATCGATTACCACAACTTGAGTTACTCGATGAACGTCATCTTGCCGCTCTTAATCATCTTCATATCTACCAAGATCGCATCAAGCGTGCTTTCAACAAAAATCTAAAAGAGTGAGATTTCAAAATCAGAGTTCTCATCCTTAAAGAAAACCAATGCGTGACCAATATGGAAAGAAGTAAATGAGGCAAGTTTGCTCATAATTGGCTCAGACCTTATATAATAACACACAAATATGGATCAGGCACTTATCATCTGTCTTCTCTCGAAGGCCGGCTAGAACTTGAGCACCTTAATGCCTTGTATCTGCAACCATTTTATTATTAACCAAGTAATCATTCACTTGATGTTTAACTTGAGCTCATCCCTTGAACAACCCTCGTCATCCTCATTCCTATTCCTTTCAACCCTTTTTCCCTACAAAAACTAGTTAACCCTTTTTTTTAAGCATTAATGCTTTGTCCTAATAAAAGGGAAACCCCTAAACCTCTATAGTCTAGTCCATGACTAAAAGTTTAGTTAATAAAAAAACATAAAACTGGGATGCCTAACAAAAAATTAAAAGGTCATAAACTATAAATGTAGACTACTCCCTCAAAGGATAGCTACATTATTGCTGTAATTAATAGACTACTCCCTTAAAAGACAACTATTCAAAGAAATCAAAACATACAAAGCAAAATATAGACCACTCCCTCGAAGGATGACTATGCCCAAATTTTACTACAAAAATAGCACCCTCTCAGAAGCTCCTTGTATCAATCAATTTCACATGACCAAAAAACAAAAACAACATCCCCAAGTAGACTTCCTGCATTGATCAGTCTCCCAAAAAAAAAATTTTGACTAACAAACTATTAAGTCAAAGACTTGCCTATAATCGTTCTCAGGGTCACCTATAAAAGAGACAAATTTATCCCTACTAAAAAGGGTTACTCTATCCTCACATATCACATAATCACACCTATTATCCCAAAATACCCAAAGGATTTTGAGCTCACTTAATGTCAAGTGATTAGGGTACTTCTCTAACAAAAACCACTGGTCAACAATGTAATGCATGAACAGGGATTTTATTTGCAAAAACCCTATCTATGCTATCATTATGGTCCTTGTCAATGGAATAGCAATGCGCCTTTCACTTCTTACACACCTTCGTCACATGCCAGTTTATCTTTTAGGATGCAATGTCTTAAAATTATATGCTCACATATTGTCATCTCATAATTTTCACTATAAAGTTATGAACCTAAATTCAACTCAATTTTATCATAAATAACATCACATATTTCTAATAAAATACAACCAAAAATTTTCTAACCACTAACATAACATCATGATTTATTTAATGCAAATACCAGTTTGTGTTATATAAATTATCATAGCCCATTCACATTAGTTTTTATGGAAAACAATACACATGAAAACTATCAACCAAACACAATTTATGTCAAGCATATACCATCACCATTATGGAAACCTGCTGAAGCATAAATAAACTCATTTCATTTTTAGCATACACCATCACCAATATGGAAAATTTCTAAGGATGAAAAAACCACATAACCTATGTTACAACATACACCATCACATAATATGGAAAAGGCTATAACATCATCATACACTCATCATTTCAAGCATGTACCATTAAACATATGGGAAATGCTAAAAACACTAACATAACCAAAACAACTAATACAAAGTCACATCCATAACATGTCAATATCTCAAACATCTCATATATATAGTATACATGGTGATTTAGCTGAGCTAACATAGGTCTTCTCTAAAACTACCCAACATCATGACCAAACAACCAGCCCTGACACTATAGAAGTCACCTTAGACTTCTCATGGGGCACATTGGAGATCACATGCATCTCCCTAACCACAATAAACAACACTCGAGATCACTTATATCTCAGCATGACTCGACCAATGACCTTGAAGATCATGACTATCTCTTCAAACCATGACCACTTTTGAGACAACTTTGCCTTGGTTGTTTTGATTGCATATGCTACCTCATGAATAGTTAGTGAATTATACGCACCCCTCACACCTATTTTTGAATCATGACCAAGTTGATCCCCAATATCTATGACATTTTCATGTTTTTCAGGAGCACTTCCTAGCCCAGATACTTGGAACATGATGCCCATTGGAGCTTTAGCTTTGATCGATCTAACCTAATTAGCTACCACTAATAAGCTGGGGATTGGTTACTTCAATTTTAGTCCTCCTCAACCATTAGAGCTATAGCTTTGATAATTTTAACCCAATTAGCTACCACTAATAAGTTGGGGACTAGTTACTTTGATTTTAGTCCTCCTCGACCTTTTCTATGACAATTTGACCTACCTATCAAGTGAAGTGGTACACACACAATCTCAACTATTACAACATTCACACTACAACCTCACCCTACCCATCCACTTCTTATCAAATCAGAACCTAATTTTGAATTACCTTCTCTTGATTCCTACTTTGAGGGGGAATACCTCATCCCATACCTGGGGCAACCTACATCTATTTTTGTCTTACAGTTTGTCAAAACAAACCACAAGACAAAAAGGGGGAAATGTAGACACCAATATCGTGTCAACTTCCCTTGGTCCCCTTCTAAAAATTAACACTCCTAACCCACACTTTCACACCTTATTAATTTAAAAACTACTTATTTTAAATTAATTACCTCACCTTGGACACCTCACCTAGACACCTCACCCTAAGATCTTTTCTTAGCCTATGAGTTAGCTTGAGACTAGGTCCTCCAAACCCTAACTACCCATGACCTATTCTCACCCCATCTTAACTCCCTAACCAATTCTTGTGCCTCATAAGCCCTTGTTTTGACCATTCTCTAATAGAAAAGGAACTTGGCAGGTGGAGAAATAGGCAAAGAGCTAAAAATAGTCCTTTTACCTATTCTCTCTCTACCGACATCGATCAACCCATGGCTGACGTTGATAGTTCTATGTTGATTCTAGTGGGATCACCGATGTCAGTTACATAAGCCAAGCTCTAACATTGAGCTAAGGCCACCTTTTCACACATTGGCATGTACACTCTGAGATTTCAAGCACTAGAACTCGACTATTGCTCTCTTAGCTATCAAAGTTCTACACAAATCATTCTAGAGACTAGATTGAAAAATTGTATGAGGACCTTAAGATACTAAATTGAAGTAATACATGTTTGCTTCATTGGCTCACAACACCAATCACATCAGCCACAATGGGAATCACTATTCTGATACCTCTGGTTCTTCACCTTATAAAGCTAAGTACTCTAGTTTTTATTTTAGTGTTTTAGAATATATTGTAAATTAGTTTTCATTAATATTTCTAAATACTATCATGAAGCCTGACTTCTTCCATGGAGGGGCTGAAAGGCCTTCCCCTCGTTCTCACCCCCTTTTCACACCAATCCTCTACCTATACCCTTCCTTAGACCTCATTCACCTTCTCGCAACCCTGTACCAACCTCTAAACTTCTAGAAACCCCTCTGTCTATCCTAAAAATACTCTAAAAGCCATCCAAGGTTGATGACCCCAACCAACATCGGTAGACTAATCAACATCAGCAACCCAACTGATGTCAACACCATTCCCTGACTAACCTCAGTAGACCCATCGACATTGGTGACTGTGTTTTAAACTAACAAATTAGAAAGCCATCCAAACAACCCATCTACACCAGATAGAACCTTCAGCTAGCCTTCTGTATCATTTTGAGATACATAGACTATAAGGAATAGGTACACACCATCTACTTTTCTATTTATTTAGTCATTTATCATTTCTTCCTTTACAATACTTTTATCTTTAAATAGTGGACTGTCATCCCTTAAGGAGCTTCATGCTTTTGGGACCAAGCGTGTAGCTTGGCAGTCCACCATAGCCTCTTCTAACATCTTTCTTATTTAAGATTCATTTTTACTACAGGTGTTTCCTCCACAGCCAAAGAGGAGCTCCCACAAGGCTTGGATATGGTGCAAACTAAATTTGGGTAACATCAAACCCACAACCTCTTAACCTTAGTTTCTTTCTCATTTGAATGTCATTAGTGAAAATTTAGAGAAATAATAACTTTAGATTGTATAGTACATCCTAAGTTTTGAGATGTTGAGAAAAACATTCACCATCAACATTAGGTACTAGTCAATTTGTGAGAGAATTTAGAAATGACACAAAATAGAATGAATAAATAAGTAAAAAAACACCATAGTGAGTGTCATTTTGTCATACATGATTGTGTCTTTGTGTATTTACATCCATATAAGTATATTTCTTTTAATCAATAAAAAAAAATATAATAATTTTTCACCAAATTATTATATTATTATGGCCCTTATTAGATCTTGTATAAAATTGGTAGTGTGGCTTACAAGCTAATAATACCTCTATCCACTCCCATACATTTTATATTCCCTATATTTTTTCTAAAGAAGGTAATTAGACATAGAGTTTCCAATCATAATGAGTTACCTAAATTTGATGAAGAAGGCTAAGTCATTCTATATCCTAAAGAGATCCTTCACACACACACTAAACAACTATAGACCAAAGCCATTACGGAGTATTTGATCAAATGGAATAACCTACATTATGAATATGCAACATGGCAGGATGAAGCATTCATGAAACAACATCCTAGTTTGATTTAAAATTGAAGACAACATTATTTTTAAGGGAAAGGCCATGTTATGCCTTTAACCTATGGTGTATCTATGGATATGTGTGGCCAAACTATGGCTTACACACATTCATATTATCTTGTTACATTTTTGTATGTTATTAGTATGGTCAGCATAAAAATAACCATGGCTAAGCATATTATCTATAAGAGGTAGTGGTTAGTATTTTATCATATATTATGAACTATATTCTCATTACTTTGTTGTGGAACTTTCCCCCTTAAAGCAGCTTAATAATAATATTCAAGATTTTTACTCTTTCGACAATTGTTATTATGGATATTTTTATTCTACTCTTAATTATGTGATATATAATTATATTATTGTGAATCATATGAGTAATTTCATTACAGCTACATGAGTATGAGTCCCTATTCAAATTAATTTCTATGTAAGAACTACCCACTTATAGATGGGTATTTAGGGTTAGCTTGACATCATGATCCCACTAACCCATTTTTCCTAGAGTCATGCAAAGATGAAGAACTAGGGTTTTACTATTTTATAAGAAGTGACATTCCATGATCTAGATATGATCACACCAAAGTGAAGGGAACACATGACCCAAAATATTATAGGTGGTTGCATCTAAGTCCATCAATAAAAATGTAGACATAGCTATCTAAGGTCAATACAAGTATCAAAGGTCACATAAGTGCTTAATCTAGAATTTAATGGAAGTCCTTGTATCTACATCTAGTTTAGTTCCTTCATATTCTAGATCTAGATATATATTAGCATAATAACTATTGAAGTTTATTATTTAATTATCATTGAAATATCTATCATGGTTGTACTTTCTATTTTTAACATATCTCAGTATATAAATTTAAAATATTGTTTATTTGAGTTTTAAAATTTATTGGCCTACTATAGAGATAGTTTATCATCCTTGTGATGTAGGTTATCTCTATCCCCTTAACCCTATATTCCTTAATATATATTATAGGGTCAAATAGAAACTCTAATTGTGTAAGATACTTAATTTATAAAACCTTGCAACAATAAAATGAAGTAATTAATGTCCATATTTGAAATTTGAAAAATATAAACTCTAAAATTAGAAATTTAAAGTAGAGTAAGGAGTGAGTATACCTATAGTACCATGTTTTTATATAACTTTAAATTATTATTCTTCCCTATTTAACCATTAGATAAATGTGCCCACTCATTGAACCATTTTAATATATGGTTCCTCATGTGGACCCATTAGTGAACTAAGAGTGATCAAGTCCAAATTTTTATTAACTAATCAATCCCTTGATTTGGAAAGATGTATGCTTGAAAAGTCATTAATTATTATAATTAGCCAATATACTAACCCAAAATAAGATAAAACCATGATGGGTTCACTGAAAGTGATTCCAAGGCCATTGAATGTCATTAGAATTGAACATACATCACCCATAACACAAGATGGAACAACACTATGGTTTTATATAAGTTATTTTAAGGCCATTGAGTGTTAATAGACTCAAACATACATCACCCATAACACAAGATGGAACAACACAATGGGTTTTCTATAAGTAAGTATAAGGTTTTTTAGTGTCTTTAGACTTGAACATACTTTACTTATAATAAAATGAATCGGACCTTTATATATGGATCTATATTTTACTTTCATCATCGAAATATAATGAATAATATTCATGACCACAATTCCAATAGATTTGAGATGAAATAACAACCATTTTTCATCAATCTAAAAACATTATTGTAGTGCATATGTGCATGAACTAGTATCACGCCTATTAATAGAAATATATGTATGTTCATGAACAATAATAATTCCTTTTGAATATATGATAAATGACATCGAATTCCATGCATTTATATGCTCAATTTTAATTGTATGTGAAACCTATTATTCTTGTTCATATAACTATTTTGCAGATGCCCATTAATATGCATCCAAGTTTATATGAACATGTACTTAATTATCTATTAAGTGAGGTGCATATACATACCATATACCCCTATAGTCTATTACAATTTTCCAATATTTATCATTTATGTCATTTATGAATGAATTTAAATATTTGAAACTTATATTTTATCACAAAATCTGATTTTTTCTCATGAAGATTTTAATATCTAAGACAAGTCCACCATAATTACCCCTTTTGAGATGAGGGATGTATCTTTTAAGTCACTCAAGTCAAATATGTGTATATTATTTTATCATATAATATTTTATGTCATCAAGGTATGTATGAAATTTATGTAATGTGAGGCATACAAGTGTTATGACTAAATATATAAAAAAAAATTGATGCATGTAGTAAACAAAGATTTTTGAATAAGACCATCTAATAAAAGTGCATGATATGGATCATGTCACCACTAATAAAACAAAATAAATCATGACAAGTTCAACACACAATCTCAAACAATGTTACACATAAGGCCAAAGGCCATGTACAAGTGACATTAACATGTCACAACAAAAAATGGCAAGAGCCATATGCAAAAGACATAAAAATTTCACAAAAAAAGGACATAGAGATGTCACACACACAAATATAAGTAGGTACACACAATAATAAATAAATTTATAGCAAGCCATAAAAAAAAATTTAAGGATTGAAATAGGATAAAATAAGTGAAAACTTGCCTACACTATCCATATGTCTCAATGTCACATCACAAAAACGTAGCATATATATGTATCATAATATAATATATGAGTAACTATCAAGACACATATAATATATGTAATTAAAAATTATAAATAAGTCAGACATATATATAACCTATGATATTATAACCTTTAGAATAACATTCCCCCAATATAGGCATGGCCACTAGGTATAAGGGAGTCCATCATCTGAAAATTCATACATAATATGTATATTTTAAATCACCCTCATAAACCTCATGAAATGAATGTGTATGAAAAATAATATTATATTTACCAAAATATGTGATAAATAAGATATATAAAGTAATAAACTAGCAACTCATTTCATGCCCAGGTCATAAGTTTTTAATTTTTGGAAGAATATTTTGAATGTTTTTAAATTTTATATATATATATATATATATATTATGTTTAAAAAAATGTTAGTGTGTAAAAATGTAAAAGAAGCTAGACAATTATCCCATCTATATGAGGAATATAGTTTGTATCATAGAATGGGAGGTTACTTTCCATGAATGAAAATTGATACATGTAGATGAATCCTAATTTTAACAGGAATAAGGTGTTATAATTAAATTTCCATGATCATTACTCATATAAGTTTGTGTATGATGTGTAACTCTATTTTATCATATAATAGTTTATGTCATCAAGGTATGTATGAAGTTTATGTAATGTGAGGCATAAAAGTGTTATGTCTAGATAGATAAAAAAAAAAGAAGCATGTAGTAAATAAATATTGTTGGATAAGACTATATAGTCAAAGTGCATGATATGGATCATGTCACCACTAATCAAATAAAAGCAATCATGACAAGCAGAACACACAATATTAAAAAATGTCACACATAAGGCCAAGGACCACATACAAGTGACATTAACATGTCATAACAAAAAATGTTATGAACCATATGCAAAAGACATAAAATTTCAAAAACAAGGGACATATATATGTCACACACACCAATCTAATTAGCTACACACAATAAGAAATAAATTTATAACATGTCATCTAAAAAAATTTAAGCATTGAAATAGGATAAAATAAGTGAAAAATTACCTACACTATCTATATGTATCAATGTCACATCATAACAAAGTAGCATATTTATGTATCACAATATAATATATGAGTAACTAGCAAGACACTTATAATATATGTAGTTAAACATTGTATAGAATTCATAGATAGATATAACCTATGATACTATAACCTTTAGAATAGAATTCCCCCAATATAGGAATGGGCACTAGGTATAAGGGAGTCCATCATCTAAAAACTCATAAATAATATGTATACCCTAAATCACTCTCATAAATCTCTTGAAATGTATGTGTATGAAAAATAATATGATATTTACCAAAATATGTGATAAATAAGATATATAAAGAAATAAACTATCAACTCAATCATGCCCAAGTCATAAATTTTTAATTTTTGGAGGAATATTTTGAATGTTTTTTAAATTTTATATATATATATATATATATATATATATATATATATATATATATATATATATATATATTTGTGTGTGTGTGTGCGTATGTATGTATACACACACACACACACACACACACACACACACATATATATATATATATACATATATATATACATATATACATATATATATATATACATATATACATATATATATATATACATATATATATATATACATATATACATATATATATATATATATACATATATATATATATATATATATATATATATATATATATACATATACATATATACACACACTCACACATATATATATATATATACATACACACACACACACACACACACACACACACACACACACACACACACACACACACACACAATGTTTAAAATATTTGAAATGTGTAAAATGTAAAAGAAGCTAGCCAATTATCCCATCTATATGAGGACCATAGTATGTGCTTATATCATAGAATGGGAGGTGACTTTCCATGAATTAAAATTGATACATGTAGATTAATCCTTATTTTAATAGGAATTACGTGTTTTAAAGAATTTTTCATGATCAATACTCATATAAGATTGTGTATGATATGT
Source organism: Torreya grandis (assembly GCA_037957365.1). Taxonomy (NCBI): domain Eukaryota; kingdom Viridiplantae; phylum Streptophyta; class Pinopsida; order Cupressales; family Taxaceae; genus Torreya; species Torreya grandis. Next base: position 473,239 of record JARHVA010005505.1, on the reverse strand, counting down.
AACTCTATAAGGCATAGAAAAAATTGGAGTCTGTAGTATAGTATGAAAAGGTATCAATGTATGTGTTTTATATGTAATATATTGATAAAATCCTAGGTACTAGCTTATGATGCACTATAAAATATAAATATCTCATTGAACTCAAAATAAACTTGTAATTTTAAGATCACTACTTAGGAGGTTGTACTGCTTTGATATGAATGAAATGTATAGATATATCCTGCATAGGTGAAATAAATATCTATACACTATGATATTGAATAGGTGTAATAACTAATTACATTTTTAGTGTGTAGGAGGAGGTAATAATGAATATAAATTATTGAATTCCTAAATTTTTTACCACATAATTAAAATTCATATAATTGAGACATTGATGTATTGTGGATGGCACTAACTAGAGCTTCTATATCCAATGACATCCTTATAACATGTCAAAAACCCTATTCCTAGTAATACCAATAATGGGGGATATATTATATTTGAACTAGCCTAAATAGGTAACATTATATGCCCAAGTGTAATATATGTATGTCAATCGAATGTTAAGTATTTTATATGTATATTGTAAATATTTATTTATGTATCTAAGACAATGAATAAGTATCATTATACATGTTTTTTCACTTGATCCATTATTTATCATGACACTATGTATGGGTTATTTATTGATATAATATCAAATAAAGATCACATGTATATAATAATCATCATCAATAATCTCATTGTCATCAAATTTGATCATAGGGTGAGGTATCCATGCCCCTGTAATTTTACCAATAATACCATATATGAGGAGTAGGATGTTTATTTAATGTATGGTTTACCTCTTAATTATCCTTTTTTTATACTATTACATGGTTTGGAAAAGTATTAATGAATATTTTCAACTTTGAATTTATATTTTGTGGTTTATCTTCCATTATGAGTGTGCTTGGTTCAATAATATTGTCAAGGAACTTGTATTTTATGCCTTATCTTGTAATACTATTTTTTTAGAATGTCCAATATATATTTGATAATCATAATGTGGATTATTGTTGAATCCCTTATTTTAAGGCTTAATCATATCTACATAAAATGTTGGAGGGAGATCTATTACATTTCACTCAATTAAATTTTGTAATAAAATATGAAGAGGCTATGGTAACCATTAAAATTTCCTCCTTGGTTGAGTTTTCAACTGAATATTAGCTATTGGTTATGATATTACATTGAAAATTAATTTTTTTTTTCCATTATTTATTTCATTAGATTTGACCTTGTAGTTTGGTTTTATTTAAAACCTAGTATTTTAAGTAATTAGAATATTTTTTTCATATTAAATTTTATTAAAACATTTGATCACGACTTCTATTATTGTATGCCATAACTCATCAAAACATTTAAATTTTTTGAACATGATATACCCACAAAGTGGTTCTATAAAACATTGTGTGAAGATATATTTTAATTCATTATATTCCATATAATTGATCATCTGATATAACATAGTTTATTATTGAATAACATATTCACTAACTAGCACATTACACCATTGATTGAGTTTATAAATTCATGAATAAGATAGTTTTTCACCACTATTAATTTAGAAGTGTGTTAGAAAATAATTTACCAAAGGTTTGAATGCTTTAGTTGATTGAAGTGGAATATCATAAAACCATCACAAATAATATTATTTGAGACTACATGTAAAAAAATTTGTTAATAATTTATCATTGTATGCATAATACAATCATGTTGCATGAAATAATCAAAGTTGTTACTTAGTATCACTTTTACCTTAATAGAGTGGACCATTAGGAGATATTATTTTATCTTGAATTGCATTAATTTGAGGTAATTAATCCTAATTTTATAAATACAATATACTGATATAAGGTTTTATAAAGGTACTTCTAGACAACAAACCAAAAGTAAATATCTGAAATAGATGAAACAAAATGATTACAATAAATAATAAACTATGCAAATGAAAGATGAACTTGGTTTTTTATTTGTCTGATTAAATATATTTACTGACAAAAAAGGTAGTAACTATAAAATAAGATTAAACCCATAATATTCCAAAAATTTAGATCTGAGACCATGTAATAAAGGTAACATTATATAGTGATAGGAATGCTTATAACTAATATACTTATCTATCAATTCTTTCTTTTTATAAAAAAACTATAATTTAGGGAAAATCACATGTAACATATATAATTAGGCCTATATGTGATTATTTTTCCTTTCAAAGTGTGTGTAATACATGCAGATAACTTCTTGAATTTGAAAATCACAATAGGCCATCCAATGTATTATTAACCTGCAAATATGAAAAACATGAGTGTAGTTGAGTTGAGTTGACCCTAATCACCCCCATGATGCTTGAATGTATCCTACATAACCAATACTCCAAGGAGATACATAATTCCTAATGTATTTCTCCCACCTAGATTGCTTTGTGCAATTGTGTTCCTTTGACTATATGAATGCATCTACAATTGGATTGAATACTTGATCTTACTTGACTAAGGTTGTTTAAAATAAGCTTATGAATTGGTTGAGGACTATTTATGGTGCTTATAACCTAAATTGTAAATAATAGTGAAATTATTCTCAATGTGAACTTATGTAAGCCTCTGAATTGAAATTGCCAAGTAAGGTAATAAGTGATTTGAGTGTGCCTTTATCACAATTAAAAAGTGATGACCAAATGATATGAAGCCTAAAAACATGGAATAAAACCTAAATGAGCGTTAAATTTAATAATTAGACCATTCTTAGGAGAAGGACAAAAACATTGGATATGGACAAGAAAAATTTCGAGTATTATCCTTATTGGGTGTTCCTATCCCCTAGGGAAAAGTGCTTAAATTTATGTTTATTTTAAGGCATATAGATGCATAATGGCATTTTTATAAATTATAACATTTGTATATGTGGCTAATTAAAGCCAATAAATAAAAATAGGTCTCTCTTGTGCTTAAGATAAGGTATAGTGTAAAAATATGTACTAATTAAGTTCAAAAACTAATTAAAGGTAAAAATGTGTTAACTACACAAGATCAAGTATTTGTCACCATATCTAGGTTACTACATTTTCTCCCCCTTTATTATAGAAATCAGATTTATATATTAAAGGAAATTTATATCTTAGTGTGTAAGGCATATTTGTCTTTGATATAGTATTTCAATCATGCAATACACTTAAAAACTCATGAAGTATTTCCTTCATTCCTTTGAAAACTAAAATTTGAAAAGATTAAATTTGACTTCTGAAAATTAATTGAACTTTGAACTTTGAAATTAATTTTGGTAAATTTAAATATAGTTCTAACTTTGATAATGAGAACATTGAGGTGAGATTACAAAAAATACGTGCGTAAAAATAATGTTTGTCTTTGTGAATTTTTTTGGTGATGATGTTTCCTTGAAACATTGGATAATTAGTGCCTCTCATGAAGCACTTGGAGAATATGGTTTGTTAGCCAAAACATTGGATAATATTAGGGGTGATCAAAATTCAAATTGAATTTTAACATTTAAAATATAAATAACATCCATTGAAGGATGCCAAAACCTCAATTCACCTCTATTGATATTTTAAACCTAAAGATGTGAAATATATTGAAATCAAAATGGATTCACACACATAATGCTAGAGTTCACAATGAAAACCAAGTAATGCACTATGCACTTACACTAAATTAACCACTACAAATGAATTTAGATTTAATTACAATATTTTTACTAAAATGCATGATCATAAGATAATGGGGTACACCCATGCTCTTACCATGTCCACATATATAAAAATATAATTTGAGAAATGTAACATGAAACTATATGATTCCCCTATTATAATTGGTATTTGAGTAAATTCTCATTGCAACTTTTATTTTAAAACTTGAAACTATTTGAGTTTTTACATTGAAACTAAATTAGGAGTGAATATTCATGGAATATTATCCCATTATATGTGTTATTAATTTAATTTTGAAAAATTTAATAAATTTTTAAATTTTACTTGTGCCAAAACTGATTTTTATCTTTTAAGAAGGCCCATATCATACATGAGAATCCCACTAAAATGCCCCCCTTTTGAAGTGAGTGAATTTTTCCTAATAATTCACTTATCTTAAACCAAAATTTAAATTGAAAAATGTATAGTAATTATGTCATTATTGAAAATTAAAGAATATGGAAAAGTTTTATTAACATTGTAAGATTTGCATATTTCATAGAATTCATGAGGCAATGCCTATAGAAACTATCAATTAAGCTCATAGAATTAGAAATTAAAATTAGTATGTTATGTTAGGAGTGCATGATATGGATCATGGAACTTATTAAACTCAAAAAATTCAAAACTCACACACAATAAAAAAAATGATAGAAATTTTGAATAATATGTCCAAGGGCTATATACATGAGATATGTTAATATGTCACAAAGTAGAATATTTTACACATACTAGACATGGATAATGTCATAACTAATGGATATGTTCAAATTTTACAAACACATAGACATGTTTAAATGCCATAGACAACACACAAAATCTCATAGAGATGCATCAATCATTTTTTCACAAAAGATCCTATGGCTAACATACTAGATAAACAAGATGTAATCTACTATTCAAAAATAAATAACATCAATATAACATAGATGTAGAAATTTAGTTTATACTATGAATATGTAATATGATCATATCTTATAAAATCACTTATTCATGTAAACTATGTAAAATAGAGATGTTAACAATAAATTTGTAAATAGTATAAAGGTAAAAATTATAGTGGTCATATAAAGATAACACCTACAATTAATGTGCTCCGAGCTTGACAAGGCTAATGTATAGATGAAAGTCCAAGATCATAGTCCTCATAAAAATTTGGTATGTCTTTCAAAACACTTATGAATACCAGTTAAGTGCATGTGTGATATAGAAATAAATTGATATCTACTAATCATAAGAATAAAAAACACATTGAGAAGATGTAAACTAGATTGATACTCATGCTCAGGTCTATGTTTTATATTTGTTAGATTTTTTTTCTATTCTTCTAATATTGAAACCAATAAAATTAGAAAATAAAATGAAGCCAAGTGACTATTATAGAATAATTTATAAAGATATGAATATTTCTCAACATGTGTCAAGGATATATATGTGCTAGAAAAGGATTTTATGTCCAAACATGAGAATGATACCTTTGTTGAAAATCAATTATAATATTGAAGTATTTTTAAGGTGATAAAAATTATATGAAAAGAACTGATTGTACATTCTAATTTCATCAAATGTATATTTTTTGAAAGATGTTGCATGTATGAACAATATACCTTGAAAGATAGAGTTTTTTCATAAATAACAAGGATTTTCATAATGAAATTAAGTGGTTAATCTAAATATTTTAAGAGTTACAGATTTGTGTACTCTAAATGTGGTTTTTGGGTAGAAAAAGGTGGAGGATATGATTGAACAACTAGGATAGTAATGGTAAATTATTATTTTTTGTTCTAGGTGATTCTTTCTTAGATGTAAAATGATAATGTGTTATTCCAAACTATGAAAATAGAGAGATAAATGTAATGCTTTAGTAAAATTGATCATAAATGAAATATAAAGACCAAGAAGCCAACAAGTCAATAAAATAAAAAGTCATAAAATAACTAATAAATCAATCACACTTATAACCATAGAGAAGAATAAGATGCAATAGTTCAAAAGCTATGTACAATCAACTTTTTTTTTTGAATTTTTTGAATTTTAATCAAAATTCATCTAGTAAATCAACCTCATCATGATTAATATCTTATATATGTAAAAACACATAGCATATTCTTCATATCCATCCATATCTTGATCATTATTACCATCATGTTTTATGTGGATTATTTTTACTTTAGGTTAGAGTGTAAGAACTTGCTAATTATAATCTATTATAGATTGCATTTATTGTAACCATTATGTTCCAAATAAATGGTTGTTGATATGTATGAGGCATAACCCATACCCATGTATTGATAATTTTGGGTCAAAAAGTAATAAGTTATGTGATGCATCCAAGATATTATTTCAAATGTTCTTAAGATGTATGTCCTAATTTTTGACAATCCTATTAGATTGCATTGATCTTCATTTTATTTAGGATCAATGTTATTACACTTAAAATAATATCCTTGCATATATATTATGATCTTTAAATTATCTTTTTGAGTATTCTCTTAGATTACTATAGTTGTAGGTAATACTATTTGAATATATGTAATAAAAATACATTGTTCATTATGTTTTATTCTAATAATGTCTTCATGTTCTTAATTTTGAATTCTTTCTTGCAATATCTTATAGTGTTCCATATAATGTCATGTGATTACATGATAAACACAAAATGATATGCCTTTTTTATGTAAAATATGTGTTGTTGCTTGATGTCTTATAGTATGAAATGTTATGATCTTCTTTCCTAATAAAAATTTCAAAATTATTATAGGTGTATATTATGTAGCTTGATTGTTAATAGCCATCAAAAATCTGTATCATATATCTCCACATTATTAATGTAGTTAATCATTGGTTCCATATAAGAGTTGTGATTGTGATAATTACTTATATTATCTTCTTTATGCATATCCAAAAATTGTTCATATTAAGATAAACCCACTTTTAAACTAGTGTGGAACCTAGATCTAACACATCAAGAGATCAGAGTCTCTCGTAGCTTTCAAAATATATAATAAGGTATAACTCACTAGGAAAACAAAAAATACCAAAATAAAATAAAAACTATGATGACAATATAAACAACCAATTTTGACTAGTGTAAGAACTAGTAAGTTTTATCTATACTAAAAATATAACTGGACTAATGGATAAAGAGGCCCATGTCTCAAATACACCTTCAAGTTCCCCAAGGAACCCATAGACCAATTTTCATTGGATCGAGAACTAGCCTAGACATAGATGGAGGTATAGGTATCCAGAGTCAACTGAAGAAAGAGAAGCCCTTAATGTCCCTAGTGGGACCAAAAAATAATGAAGCACAACTAAAGATGAAGTGAGATAACCATTAACCATGAAGGTTATAAACAAGGCCAAAATTATAACAACAAAGTATTTACCTAAATCTGGAACTAGCTGGGCACATAGGGAGGGCCAAGTCTTCAAAAAATGTGTACAAAATTAGGAATGAATTTAAATTATAAATTCCCACCAAAAAATTCAAATAAAAAAATAAACATCTATAAAAAGAACCATGGGAAGGAATCCCAATAGTCAGCCAAAAGCAAAACCAAATGCCCAAACAAAAAAAAGTGATGAACTCAAATATTTGTATAATTACAAATCTAATCCTTAGGAATTTATCCTAATGGATATCAAGCATCAATAGGCCCTCCAGCTAGACAATTGAAGGTTAAAACTCAATAGCCACCAAAGCTTGGAAAGTAACCAATACATCAAAAACCATAGAGTAGCTATTATAAAAATCTTTAACCACCACTTTAGTAACACTCAATTGAAGGGTACCAAATGATATGTGTATTACATGATCAATAGCCTAAAAAATGAGCAAACTAATCAAGCAACCCTTTATCAAAATTGGAAAACTAGTGTTCATAACCATTTTAAGATCAAAACCAAAATGTGAAAGCATGTCATTTGAAGATAAGTTGTTGAGAAGTAATATGTTAATTTCTTTTGAAGCATCAAAATACCCAAAAAATCAATTAATAGTTCTTTCTTTCATTTAATGGGCAAAGCCCCATGGTCTAGCCATGAGTTCCTCATCTATGGGCTCACAATATCCAAAATAAGACTAGTGAAGGCCCATATTACCAATAAACTAGCCAAGATTTAATAAAAATAGTGAACCTCACTTCCTACCCTAAAAATTCCTTTAAGAGACCCCCAAAACTTACTCTTAGGAACAATATTTACTAATTCTTCCCACCTATAGATCATAGTAGATCTTAGAAGCTTGTTAATACTTATCGAAGAATGCCAAATGCCTTCATTACACCAACACCAACATATACATTTATAATTTATCCCTTGGATATTTTACATAGCTTATACATAGATAACGGTGAATCTTCCATTCCCAATAAATATGATAAGGAAGAGAACACCAAAACTAAATTAAAAATACAAATATGACACTAAATTACCATGCCAAAGATAGACCACAAGCATGACATAACCTCTTAGATTAAATACATATCATGCAAACCTCAACTAGAGGAGACTCGCAATTGGTTTTAGGCAAAATCTCAAAGATAAGAAGAATCTAACCATAAAAATGATAGGAATATTCTAACTTCACCCACCAGGGATAAGCATTTCTTAATAGAATCCCTTCTCATAGACATAAATATCTATACCAAGAGTTATACATTACCTCAAGTAGTAATTACAAAGTCTTGAATAAATCATACCCTAATATATCCCCACCATGTGAGATCTTAAAAAAACACCACCAAGGAGAACAAAATATAGTCTTTTACCATTGATTGTAGCAAAAAGGACAAAGCCCTTAACAACTAGTCAAGCCAGGGCATTTTCAGAATATCCCTTGAATAAAATCTCAAATGGGCACAATGAGTCCTAAAACCCATCTAAATCATTTTTATGTTTCAAAGCTATTTGAAAGAAATAGAAATATAAACCACCCCTTCCTCAACCCTAAAAGCTGAAGCTAATCCTAATTTAGATCATCACCCTCATCCTCTTCCCACTCAAATACCTAATTCAAACTTCTTATCCCACTAAAAGGCATCCCATCCTAGTGGTTTGTGACCATTTCCACAATCATAACCAATATTTATTTACCTATATAGTCTAATTTATTTTCAATAATTTTATTTGAATCATTTTGATAAACTCATAAGGATAATAGGTGAAAATAGATTCTGAAATAAATATTTAGATAAAGGATTTAATTATAACCTGATCATCTATCATACTAACCATGTTGGCTTCATCATTATCACTATAATAGCCAAAAACATGACCATCTTTTACCTTTGAATTGACCAATTACAAAATTAAAAGTATAGCATCTTGTTGATTTGGCTTAACTTGATGTTATTATTGAATACATTATTATTCCACTTGTGGTTCAGTTTATTCCTTTTGCACTGTATCTTTCTCAATGTTTTATGTTTCTAATTTTTAAATTTGTAACCATTAGTACTGTAGACATTCTTTATGTAATATTATTTTTTATTATGTATTTTTTTAATTTATTTTTGTATTTTTTCCATTAATATTTTTTATTGGTCAAGTTATTTTTATGTTTGATATATTTCTTATTGATTTTTATATAATTGTTCTTGGTTTATTTTATTATTGGTAGTAATTGAATATCTAATTTCTTGTGAATTTTTTAACCCAAGGAATAATTTGAGAAGGTGAAAGAAAGATCAGATCATCCAGTTATGATTGATATGGTTGAATCATATCATATAATAAAGGGGTATCATTTGCAAGTAATTCATAAGAGTATCCTTCATGTATAAATTTAAATCATTTGTGTAATGTGTATGGCACTATTATCATCATGTGCATCCAAATTCTCCCCAATCATAAATTTTAAATCAAGTTATTAGGCATAACATGGAATAGAGTAGGCATTATTTTTTGTCCCAATGTTATCTCTAAAGTGATCAATCCTAGAACTTATTTTGATGAATCATCAAATCCTTTAATAGTTTTATCTATTTTTTTAATATTGCCAATGTTAATACTTAATTTTTGTAATAAATTAATACTAAAATTTTTCACTTTGAACCCAGCATTAATAAAAACTTTCCTAATGCCTTTATTTTATATTTTTATTTATATGAACAATCTGACTTTTTATGTGATTATATATTGTGTTGGAAATGCTTCATTTTTGAAATTGATTCTTTTTTATATATCCTTAACAAGATTCATGATTGAATTGAAATTATAAAGTTATTTATCACTAAGAATAATGTTGTCACTTAATGCCACATAAATAATATCTTTATAGATTGATGAGCTCTTTAAAAAATCCAAAATTGAATTTTTAATAGGTTTACTATTTAATTGATCTATAATATCACACCCTTTTGATTGAGTTTTTTTATTTTGTCAAAAGGGGGGTTGAGGAGGAACATGTTGTCTACCTACATGATTTAGTATCCTACCTTGTTGGTTATTAACAAAATAGATCTAATATAAGTTTTGGTTGAATAATAGGAGTGGGACGGTAATTTTTATACCCTTAAAGTCTAGGAGGAACATATAAATGTGTCATACATTCCATTTTTAATCTAGTTGTAATTGGTAAAAAATATGATTAAATATTGAAATAATGAGGATATATTATCAATTGATGGTGTTTTGATAAATAATTATAGCATTCTGAATGTATAATTATTCTTATTCATACATTATGCTAGATTGGACCAAAAATTACATTAATGATACTTGTATTTTATCCCATTTAGCCATATATTTTAGGGAACAATAGCAAACAAAAGATTCAATTTTAAATCCTAAATGGTAGTTATAAAATAATAAATATGTTTTAAAATAATAAGAAAGAATGAAATAGCCATAATTTTGAAACTCTGTAAAGTTAGAACCCTAAGGGAAACATAAGGTTTGACAATGCTTGATCAAAAAATGGGTTTATGAAATGTTTTATCTTTAATTGAATTAATTAGATGTAATTAATCATAATTATAATAAATGTAATAGACTAAGGCATGGTGCTGTAAATGTACTTTTAAATAAAAAATTGAAAGTAAATGACTGAAATATACAAAACATAATGATTATAATCAAGTCTAAACTATGCAAATTAAATATGAACTTATATTTTTGATATTTATAATTAAATATGTTGATTGAAATAATGTAAAAACTACAAAATAATATAAAACCCAAAATATTCCCAAATATGGATCTAAGACCATCCATGGAAAATAATGTTAGATGGGAACAATAACATTTACCACTACTATCATTATCTGTCATTTTTTATTTTTGTAGAAAAATATAATTTAGGGCACAATAATATGTGTCATGGAATTAGGTCTATATACAATGATTTTTCCTTGGGAGGTGTGAAAAAAAATGTGGATAGCTTCTTAAATTTTTAAACCCTAATAGGGTATGGAATTATTGATTAACCTAAAAATATGAAAAAAATGATTGTGTTATAAGTTGAGTTGACCCTAATCACCCCCATGGTGACTAAATTCTGCTTATATATCCAATATTCCAAGAATGTAAATAAATATAAATTTAGTTCTCAAACGTAGAGTGCTTTATGCAATTGTGATCCTTTGATTATATGAATGCATCTACAATCAGCTTGAATAATTGATCATGCTTTATTAGGGATTCATAAAATAAGATTGTGACTTGGTAGATGACTACTTGATATACTTAGAACCTAAATTATGAATACTAGGAAACATTTATTTAATGTGCACCTGTATAATTAAACATTTGAATTAAAATTTTCAAGTAAGGTAATAAGTGACTTAGGTGTGGATTTATAAGAATTCAAAAGGGATGAACACAAATTATGAATAATTAAAACATACAAGACAACCTAATGGATGGTTTAATTAAAAAATTATACAATTGGTTGGATAAAAAAATAAATTTTGGATAGGGACAATAACATTTACATTATTTTCTATATTGGGCATTCTTGTCCACTAAGGAAAAGTTCTAAAATTTAGATCTTTATTAAGACATACATATGCATAATGGTATTTTTAAGAATCAAAACATTTATATATATAATATATGATTATCTTAAGATAAAAAAGGGTCTCTCTTATGCTTAGGATAAGTTAAAGTGTACAATTAGGTATTAATTAAGTATAAAAGTTAATTAAAGGTAAAAATGGGTAAAATGGACATGATCAAGTATTTGTGATCATATTTACATCACTAAAAATACAAAGCCTATTGGTAATGGGTAAGATGTTGTCTTCAGTGCTAGAGTATTACAAATAAAAGTATGGCATTCCATTGTATGACTAGCTCTAGAGAAACCTTTCTCTAATTTTAAAACCTTAGCATGTAGGGTTGTAATAGTCTATTAAAGGGAATGTATATACATATGTGTGTATATATATATATATATATATATATGTATATATATATGTGTGTGTGTGTGTGTGTGTGTGTGTGTGTGTGTGTGTGTGTGTGTGTGTGTGTGTGTGTATATGTATGTATGTATGTATGTATGTATGTATGTATATGTATATATATAAGCAAGGTTTCTCTAGATATATATATATATATATATATATATATATATACATATACACACACACACACACATATATATATATACATATATATATACATAAATATACATATATATATATATATATATATATATATATATATATATATATATATATATATATATATATATACATAAATACATACATATACACACACACACACACACACACATGTGTGTGTGTGTGTGTGTGTGTGTGTGTGTGTGTGTGTGTGTGTGTGTGTGTGTGTGTGTGTGTGTGTGTGTGTGTATGTATATATATATATATATATACACACATATATATATGTATATGTATATATGTATGTATGTATGTATGTGTGTGTGTGTGTGTGTGTATATATATATATAATGTAATCCTTATTATATCCCCATACCTAGGGATGATGTCACATATGTAACTAGAGGTATCAAAACTCAAACAAAATAAATATTAGAAACTTGGACACTTGAAGTGGAAGTATTAGCTTGATTTTTCATGGAAGGGATAATATTTTTATCCTAATGTACTAGATTAATCCAATTTGCTAGTACATTAGGATAAAAATATTATCCCTTCCATGAAAAATCAAGCTAATACTTCCACTTTAGGTGTCTAAGTTTCAACTATTTATTTTGTTTGAGTTTTGATACCTCTAGTTACATATGTGACATCATCCCTAGGTATGTGGATATAATAAAGATTACATTACACACACACACACACACACACACACACACACACACACACACACACACACACACACACACACACACACACACACACACACACACACACACACACACACACACACACACACACACATGTATGCATATATGTAAATGTGTGTGTGTGTGTGTGTGTGTGTGTGTGTGTGTGTGTGTGTAATGTAATCCTTATTATATCCCCATACCTAGGGATGATGTCACATATGTAACTAGAGGTATCAAAACTCAAACAAAATAAATAGTAGAAACTTGGACACCTGAAGTGGAAGTATTAGCTTGATTTTTCATGGAAGGGATAATATTTTTATCCTAATGTACTAGCTTAATCAAATTTCTATTTTTCATCTCTTGAAATGGTTAGTAATGAATCAATCCTATGTGGATTAGTGTTAAGATATTTAGTGAATTCTTTGTCATTAAGTTCATCAACTTGATTTTACTATCTTTAGTAGATTAAATAGACATGATAAGTCCATCAATAGAGTGTGTGGTATTCATTTTAGAACCCATGGAGATAGTAGGAGGATCAAAGTGATTTTATCATGCCCTTTATCATTAGTGATGATAAGTACTAGCTCATGTTGGATACTATAGTAATATGAATTAAGGAAGGATTGAGATTGTATATTTTTAATTTTATCCTCTTATAATATTTGAATTTTATCCATTTAAATTATAGTGAGTCCAAATAACAGCTCAAAAAGTGACATAAAATTTTATGATGAACCTCATCAATTGGATAAAACTATATAGGAAAAATTCATTCATTATAGCCATGATTTTATGCTTAAACTTTTAATTTGAAAAGTAGGCAAGGTGTTTTTGAATTATAAACTATCAAATATATTGATCCGAATCATAAATAGTAAACAAATCCCAAAGGAAACTAACTACAGAGGATTCCACCATCTTGAAGATGAACTATCTCATATTTGAAGTACATTGAGAGTAACTTCCCAAGGCTAACCACTTACCAATGCACAACAAATCCAAATGTTCAAAGGGTTATCATGTATAAAAAATATAACCCTATACACTTATCATATACTTGCTAGGTATGTGGACGATAAATTATGTGTATATTTTCGTCAAATTGCTTGAGTATTGAAGCATTACCACTCACACCATTGCTAAGGGAAAACTAAAGACCAATTTACCCAAAATATTAGTTATTATGAGTTTTAAAACTATAGAAACATAGTTCTATAAATGAATAAAAGAAAGAAAAAGATTAAAAAAAATACAAGAAAATATTTTTGTGCATGGAATTTATGAATTCAATATGAATCCCCTTGGTTAAAGAAAAATCCTAGAGTATCACTCAATCAAATAATGAAAATGATGATAATATTTCTCTTTAGTGTATGGGAATAATTAATTAATTTGAAACCCTAGGATAAATATTTTAAACTAAATACTCAATGAAGAAACATTTTCACCAATATGTTTTACCTTGTTTTTCTATAACAATATTCAATAAGAATAAAACATTGAAAGAAAATTCTATTTATTATAAATGTAATTCAATCATAAATCTAAATGTAAAACATTGAACTAATTAACATAGATTAACAAGTTGCATATGTTGAATATAGTAATTAAAACCAAGAGTAATATACTTATCTTTTCTTGTTTCTAGTTGACTATAAAAGGTGTCTGATAGAGGAAACTGGGATGAATTATTCCTATGATAGCTTATTTCTAGAAATAAAGTCTACAAATGTATCTAAACAAGTCTACTCTCACTAGTGAACTATGTAGTGTAGTCCTTTACATTGACTACATATTAGTCCACTATGAAAATGATTAAAGTGTAATTTATCTACCACCTATGCCTTTGTCTATTGTAAAGGCTAAGATATTAAAAACACACACACACACACACACACACACACACACATTTCATATAAACCTTTGTGTTCATTCTCCTTGCCTTAGAAACACACTGTGTACTTGTAAGAGATACAAAATTGCAAAAAATAAGGATAAATGTAATGGAATTATCTAATCCCAATCACCCCATTGATGATTAACCACTATCTACGTATCCAAATTACATGAGGAGGGAATCGATCCAAACTTAGTTCTCACACCTAGTATGATAATGAGATTTTTTTCCTCACTATATGCATGAAATTAGTAATTTTTATTTTTATACTTGATAATATTATCTCTTGAATTTATTTAGAATGCATTAAACTTGACTTATGACTACTCTTAGTGATTGATAATTAGTTTGGGAAGAATAGGGAATATTTTATATAATTTATCCTACCAAGATCTTAGTGAGATCTAGTGTCATAAATGAATGACCTTTGATTTGTACTTGTAGGAGTCCAATTTAATAGTTTTATTTAGCTAACTTAAAAAATTGTGTGTCTATCTATATGGATATTTAAGTTTTTGGAAATTATTTTCTAAATAGAATGGGGACAAGGTCTCACTAACTATACATTTATATGGTAGTGAACCTATATACATAATGTGGACTCACATCCTAGAAATCAAGAAAAAATATCCTGATGCTATGAGTAGTTTGAGAGTGATGTAATTTGGTTTGAACATTAACTTAAAAAAAATGTGCAGTAGTGATGATGAACATAAGGATCAAACATGCATATAAATCACTAGTGAATAAGATTCATATATTATAATGTAACTCAAGTGTTTCAAGGTATGTCAATAATTAACATTGTCAAGTACATGTGATTAGATTTAGGTATCGATGCATGAATGTATGAGAGGATGATGAAATAGGATGTTGTTTGGGTGATCAAGTAATGCATGGTAAATGTGTGTCAATATTTTTATTTTTAAAGTATTGAATATAATATTTTATTATCTATATTAATTAAAAATAATTAATGTAAATTCCATAGATAGATAAAACTATAATAATGTATAATATGGAATTAGATTCCCTATGCATTAACATGATCACTAGGTATAATATTTTCTTGTATCTATGCATCCATGTATCATGTGTAACATTTATGTCCAACATCACACTCATATATATACCATGAAATTCATGTGCATGTGAAAAAATTATATACAATCTACCAAACATGTGATAAATAAATCAATAATGCAACTAGAAAACATGTCATGCTTAAGTCCTCATTTTTTATCTTCTAAATTTTTTTATTTGTATTTTTTATATTTTTTAAAAATGTGTAAATGCTAAAAATTTATCCAATAAAAGGGATGGTCATGTGTACATATTATATCAAAAAAATTAATGGTCACTTGTCGTGATCAATTAGTGTCAAGTGTATTTGTATCTAAATTTGTAAATTAATCTAATGTTGTAATGTAATCATCATCATTACAGTGACTCATAGTATATTATGTATGATGAGTAATTATAGTTAACATAGTATGTTTTATAATATATTTCATAGTAGGAGAAACATGTGATTGTGTTCAAGGTGGAACATGATGAGTTATATGTAACACTAGCTTGGTATGTGATATTAATAGTAGATAATAGCCACTATGAGTATTTTATAACTCTCTGAGTTAATGGATGTTAAAGTAATGATAATCTATAAAATTCAAGTTATTTCTTGTAAACTATATGTATATAATGGTATTTAGTGGGATATATAATTGATTATGTGTAATCAACCTTAATAGGTGGATTAAGTAGTTATGATGGTGGTGGGTTTGGAGGACATGTCTCTAGATAAATAGCATACTAATAAGCAATACATGTAACTATTACCACTCTTTTAGGAGATATATACTTGACACATATATTCACTAAAGATGGTATTATATGGATCTTGTGTATCCAAGGGTTTCCTAAAAACATGATAAATAACCTTATACTCAATAAAAGTAAAAAATAAAGTGTCTACTACTACATGGCCTACCTTAATAAGTGGCATAATGTAGCCCAAGGGGGTCTAATTATTGTCATTAAATATTTTGAAAATTCATGTTGTATCCATCAAATCTTCATGTGTATCTTAGAGTATTAATAAGGTGTCATTTTATATTATTTCACTTAACTTGGTTTACCTTATTTTTTATTAATGTGATCTAATGTGATATAAATAATTATCTAACCCAAATTATATGATGTATAATAAAAACATGATTCTAAATTTAAAATCTAAAATCTAATTTGAAAATTGGACTTGAAATTAATGGAAAATTTGTATACTTTATTTTTTATTAATGTGATATAATATGATATAGCTAATTATATAATATATATTATATGAGTATAATTTTAGATGATATTTATTGATTATATATCACCTCAATATTTTACACTTGGTAAACTCAGACCATGGTTGTTCCTCTTAGTTATAGACCTTTCCTACTTTTGAAAGTCTAACATCTACTCTATATTATGTCCTTTTGCCTATCTCTTGGTCTAACTAGTATTATTTTGATGACCCATATTATATATCATGCCTATAATTCTTGAAACCTATTCGTCTTCCACCTATACAAATTTTAATTATATACCTAATTTCCTACTTCTTGGACAATAGTATCCTGAATAGACACCTACGTCATTAAAGGTGTCCTACTCTGACACAATTGTCTAGTGCCCTAAAGTCATCTAATTCATAAATAAAACATATATTAATGGTTAGCCTAAGTTATTTAATATTATTCATTTCTCCAAAAATATTGATATAAATACAAGATCAATCCTCAATCAATCCTACCCTAGCACACACTAATGAAACCTATTAGAAGCATTCAACAAAACACTCAATAAATCAAAGATTTCCTATTTTATCTTATTATCATATTAGTCATAAGAACAACATGAAAATATCTATATATAAACAAATAATTTAATGAATTAACTATGTGCACCTAGTGTATTCTAAAGTATTAAAGGAGTAGCCTAAGCACCTGATTTGCCAAGTAACAAGCTAGGTCACTATTATACTTCCTTTCCACATATTGAATGATTCACACACAACCCAATATGTAAGGGATAAATTAATTAGCTAGAGGCCCACTTTAGATTATTTTTTATGAATGCATTTCTCATTAACAAAGGGGTATTTGGGGTCATCTCCATGCCATGTGCCTACTAACCCATTTTTCTTAGGGCATTATTTAAGGTTAAATAAAAGTGAAGATATGTTTTTCATAAAAAAATTGAGAGTGATTTAATATTATTAAGATATAAATACATCAAGTGAAAGGAAAAAAAGACAAAAAAAACCCAAATGGTGAATTAAAAAATGAAGCTATATTGTGGTATGGACACTAGCATCAACATCAAGACACTATGATCAACATAAGTGTCCAACTTGGATGTAAGTTTCTAGTGGTTAAACACTATCATAACTCAAAACAAATATAACCCAAATATATATATATATATATATATATATATATATATATATATATATATATATATATATATATATATATATATATATATATATATATTAATGGTTCTTGACCATTGTCATATTCTAGAATAAAACATAAAACAAGATATGTTATCTTTTATCTCTTAGCTACTTTGTACTTATATGTATTGCACATTATAAATTAGAAAAAAATGTATTATTAACTATACTTTAGTGTAAATATAAATATTGTCATTCCTTTCAAATAATTTATTGCTTTATGTGATTTCTATGAAAAATCCCCAAAACCATAAAATATTTATGAACCCATCCTTTTTTATTGAGCCAAAACCCTAGTTTGCATGTAGGATTTTTTCCTTCAAAATAATTTCATTTCATATTTGTCTACTATATTTTAATAACAATTTTTTTCCCTCCTACTTGTATGGGAATATTTTAGGAATGCTTAGTTACATTATTGCTTTGGCCCTAGTGGTCGTGTGCTTCATCATTTTATTAAAAGTTAAAATCCTTACGGAGTCACTAATAAAAGGCAATGTAAGGAATCCTAATTATTTTGATCATTTATTTAATGTGTCTAATGATAAATGTGTTTCATATGAAGATCTTATAAAATATAAAAAATAGGGTAAATTTCCTTTTACTTATAACTATGATAATGAAAAAACTAATGATGCAAATGTAAATATAAATGAGAATGGTAATGATCATGACATTTCTACTTTCAGTTATGAGTGTGACGATATCCCTCTTAGATATGACATTTATCTTATTCCTCTATTTTCTAATGATAAATGGTTTCTAGAGTTACAAATATGCATGATACAATAGATATGTAAAATGGTAGAATTCATAATTTTAAAAATCAAAATGTTACATGCATACATTCTTTAGTTACTTTAAAAAGTGTGTGTTCTTATTCCATTTCCAATAAAGCAAATGTATAAAAAGTTGAATATTTCTCCTCTATCTCTTATGATTTAAATAGTGATAAAATCAAGTGTGTCCCTTCTTATCCAAGCAATACTCATGTTGAAAATTCTATTACTCCTTTAGATGATTCAAATGAAAATAGTCAAATTTGTTCTCTCCCTCTAATTTGTGGTGAACGACATGCATGGAGTATGCCTCCCATCATATTTATTGAAGGAAAAAATGAGAGTGCATATGGACACCATAAGGAAATAAATTAAAAACATGCATTATTTGGGGAGACAAGTAAATTCCCAAGTATATTTTTCAAATATCAAGTCATGTAAGTCAAATAAAATCAAAACTAGAATTTTATATTCTATCCTTCATTTGAAAAATAAAACAAAAAGTGAAATTTGTATTATGACCTCTCATTATGTTGTAATTTAAATAGTAAATGTTTATTTTCTTCCCTCCTTTGCATTTTCTAATGAAAAAGAGAAAATGTTTACAAGTGAACTTTTTTCCTCTACTCTTGTTGAATGTCAGGATATATTAAATAACATAGTACCTTATAATGACAATAGAACCAAGATTAATGATATACTCACATTTTTAACCATGGATATCACTTTAATGTTTTTTTATAACCATGGGGTGATCCTCCTATTGACAGTGGAAAATATTTAATTATTCTTATGTTCTATGTGCATGGTAATTTACAACCAATAGAAAACTCTTTAACATCTTCTTGTGATGTGTTATCTATTATGCCTACCATGGGATATTTTTAACAACAAGTCAACACTCCTAAGCTAAAAAATTATTCTCATGAGGCTATTTTTTAGGAGAATATATTAGTAGAGCAACCTATTGCTAAGGATGTATTTGATCATCTTTACGCTTAAAAATTTATTATACCTAATCTCTCCTCCTTTTATGGCCAAGGATATTATGATATTAATTTAAAATAATATATACACTCATTTAGACATTAGGTCCAAAATGAAATATTGTTTTTAAAGTCTTTTCATTGCATTTTAACCTAAGCAACTCTTGATTGGTTTTGTAATCTTTCAAATGGTTCCTTATCAACTTTAGAGAAACTTGAATATATATTTCTATCAAAATTTCATTGTTATAAGTTGTCTTATTTACCATTGGAAAAATATAAATTAATAAAAAATATAAAATGAGTCTATATAAGACTATCTTATTCACTTTAAAGATGATTTGTATTCCTTATATTATACAGCCTTAAATTTGGAAGTATAATTTATATTTAGTAGATGTATTATTTATCCACTTAGATAAAAATAATTTCATAAGCCATTCACTTCATTTGAGACCCTATTTTGGGATGTGCACAAATATGCATGTGATCTTATGAATATTCAAACCAAGTTTCCTATCTCTTCACCAAAAACTATGCATGATAATAACCATGTTTCCAAGACAAATCAACAAGTTATAAAAGATCATTAACCAATTCAAACACCTTATGTTTATCTAACAACATATTCCAAAGAAAAAATGATAAAATTATTTTAAAAAATAAAGGAACATGATTATAGAGCATCTCCCATGGTTATACCATCTACCTCTACCAAATGGTAGCCTCTTTAATTTGATTGGTACCATGATAGACCACATGATATATTGCACACACTACTGTGAAAATGAATAATAAAACTTATTCCTAATTATAATTACCCACCACATAGATTTGAAAAGGTAAAAGGATAATACTTTTTCACTTACCATGGTATGCATGAGCATCGAGATAAAAAAATTTTCACTCTTGAGAAAAAGCTTACATAGTTAGTTGATCAAGAAATTATTACATTTTGAAAAGACATATTTAGACATATTTCACATACTTATTCTAGAGGTTATTATAAGAGGTTAAATACATCCCATGATGATCCTCTTTATGAACACATGGTCCATCAACCTTCATAAAAGGTGACCATTAGTATAATTCCTTCTCCTCATGCACCATCTCCTAAGACTAATTTCTCCCACACTAATCCCACCAAGGAAACATTGGTCAATTAGTTCCTTCATAAAGAGAAAATTAGAGAAGGTGAACCTACATAATATATATGGGTACCTATACAAATACATATAGTTCAGATCCAATAACATAAATCAAATAGTAGTTCCATTACTAGATGTTCATTATAGTCACAATTTCTTGTTTCCAACTAGTTTCATTACATATAATTATTTCCTCATTAATAAAAAAATGAAAATTTCATTCGATTGAAATATATCATACCACTATGAAATGTACCATATCCAAACATACATTATGAAAAAAAATGCAAGTAACATATACACAATGAATGAAGAACTAAAAGTACAATTTCATGTAAAGTAATAATACTAAATACTAACCTACCAAAGGACCATGAAATAAATTCCTAATTATAATACACGCCATATTAATATATCAATCACACCTAAAAATTGTCCTATTATTGTTGAAAGAAGATTTTGTATTGTAAATATGTACAAGATATTTGTATGTTATGTATTCATTTTGTCACTTTATAAGTCTATTTCATCTTATCTTCATGACTTATAATAGGCTAGAATATGAATATACTCAAATTTTGGCTCTAAGAGAAGAAGATGAATATTCATATATTGGAAACATATATATATATATATATATATATATATATATATATATACACCTATGTTTGTAAGAAGAAAAGGGTTCTACTTTTGAAGAGATCAATAGAGATTTATATGGTTTTGGTTACCTATGTGATTTTTTAATATGTTGCTTGCATGTGTTCTCATGTATAATGTTTGGTTTCTTTCTATATAATTAACTTGAATGTTTTATTTGTATTTATGAAACACTTTTTACTCTTAATTCCTAAATAATTTAGGATAATTAATGATTATTATGATTTTTTTATCCAAACTCATGTATGAATCTAATATGTTACTTTGTGCACATGAAGTGTATCATAGCTATCCTCATCCTTAACATGTTATGATGCTTTAATAACCTTTATTAACAATGGTATATTAAGTGTGGAATGATTTTTTGGATGGAATTATGCTAAGATGGTTACTAGGGCAAAGATATTTTGAGAAATGGTTAAACCAAAGGATATGTAATTTTGTAGAAGAAGAATCAAAATGAACTAGTCTTACCATATAGGAAATCATTCAAGAGCATATTTATGGAGAGATATACTAAATTTTCTAGTGTTAGTTTCCTAAATTAATAGCTAGCTATTTATCCTGGTTAGAATATTATTTCTTCAACACAAGAATGAAATAAACTATAATTTGGAGTGAGGAAAAGAAAGACTAGTTGTAGAGATTGGAAATAGACTAGATAAGAGTAATAGATCATTGGGTTATTACTATAGTAGATGGATATATAATTTATTTTGAAGTTTAAGGATATATAACTTTTGAAATTATGAAGCAATTATTCATCAAAGTAATTTAAGGGAAATTTTTGTAGTGACTACCTATCCTTATGAAGATGTTAGTTATGGATAAGGCCTTGGTGCCTACTAAAACCAATATGAAGTAGTAATTTTGGGCATATGGGGGTGTGTGAAATATGAAAATGAATTATTATTATTAGATGAGTATATAAGGTTTAAACCTAAATCTAGAATGGATAAATGAGAAAAGAAGATTTAGAAGAAAAGTCTAGATTCAGAATGTGAGTTATGACAACAAAATAGATGGAGTAAACAAGATAATAGCTAGGTATCTATGACTATAGTTAAGAGTATCAGTAAAATAGATGAATACTATAAAGATGTGATGAATGAGAATAAAGAGACTAAGAATTAAGGATGAATAAATATGAGATGAAATAAGAAGATGAATGCCAGTAGAAAGAAATAAGTGATGAAAAATGAGAGGAAGAAGAGATGATTGAAGAAGAAGGTGAGAATAGTTTAAAAGTAGATCATTTAGATGATAGATGTAGTACACATCTACAAGAATGAGTCATATAAAAATATATAAATAAATTATTAATACAAGAAATATAAAAAATTCATAGAGTAATTCTAGGTTCAATCTTACAAGAAGTTATAAGAAAGAATCACTCACCAGAAGAGTACACATCCTACAACCCAATTTCCTATATTCCAATAGAAATTTTCAAGCTGAAAATCAAGTAGACAGTAGTTGGGAA
The DNA here is from genome assembly GCA_037957365.1 of Torreya grandis. Classification (NCBI taxonomy): domain Eukaryota; kingdom Viridiplantae; phylum Streptophyta; class Pinopsida; order Cupressales; family Taxaceae; genus Torreya; species Torreya grandis. The sequence goes on along the minus strand of JARHVA010005505.1, from coordinate 449,786 downwards.
GGTCCATTTTTTGAACAAGGGATACTTAAGTTAAAAAAAAATCAAATTTTAAGGCATTTAAGGCCATATGGTTTGTTGAAACCAAGGAGATAAAATTAGGAAACATAAAAAAATAGAGTGCACAGATTAACTTTCATCATGCACAAAAAAATATTCTTAGTGTGTAAAAATGATTGCATAGCACACAAATTCCTATTTTAATAGTTATGTAGTAGATACCTTTAATAATACTATATAAAATTGGTGTTGTAATATCATTTATCAACCTAGCGACATATGATGGGTTTGTGGACCCTGAGTAGTAACTACTAACATGTGAGATGAGATGGTAAGATAAGGGTATTATTGATGAGTCTATAAAGAAGTGTGAGTTAATAGGGTCACTAAATGGAATATAGTTTGATTTTATGTACCAAAAAGAAAATTTTTAGGCAAGTTCATAATAAGTTAAGGAATAGATTATCATAGAATTTAAGATAAATAAATGTACAAGTCAGACTATTCAAACCTAAAAGAGATTCGGTAGAAGTTAGGAGAATCAGTTTGTGATTATTATCATAGGTTATCTGATGTTATGAATATGTTATAATTTACCTTAGTAGATAAATGTAAAGGTACACGGTTTGTCAAAGTAATACTTTCTAGAATCAAATTTGCTATAATGAAAACTCAATATGCTACTAAGGCAAATGCTAGAGTTATTACTCTATGAGTTGAACAAATTGAATATTATGGGGAAGCTCCCATAATGGGTTTTAAGATTGAAAATACATTGCAATATTTTATGAAAAGTATGGAAAAATACCATGAATTAGATAAACCTAATCTAAGCCTATGGTGCATGGAGTTTGGGAAAGGACATCATAGGAATGATTGTCCTAAGATCAAGACAAAGTTATGTATAATATGTAGAGTAGTAGGGCATGCCAAAATTTAGTGACATCTCCTACAATAGTATGTCAAAATTCCATAAATTTTATATTATAATTTTTTTAAGTCACACAACCATGATGAAAATAAATTTAGGGCTTTATAGGAGTTCAAAAAAGGTATCACAAAGAATGTATTTTCCATCATTGTGTAGAGAGTGTCCATGATAAAGCACAAAATTCTAGGCCTAGAGGTCTATAAGGGTTATGAAAACCAAGTAGGTCTATAATGGATTCCTAAATCACCTTAGTACCAACCTCAAGGTCTATCTAGATGGATCCCTCCTTCATCAAGTTAGACACCACCATCACCACAATATCAATATGCATTACCTTAGAATTTGACAATAATGCAGGAGTAACAAACTAGTTAGACCCCACTAATTATGTAATAATAATTTAGAATTGGATATGAAACCTAGTAGCATCACTACAAGAATATGATGTAGTAATAAGGAGGTTATATAGGAAGTTATAGTTCAAACAAAGGAAGATCTAGGGGAAGATACAGAGGAGGTTACTAAGGTGGCAGAAGAAATAATTATCAATGCCCTTATTTGCAATGTTACTTATGTGGAGAGTATAATCATGTTCAATTAAATTTACCTTTGAAACCTCAAAGATAGTCTTACTATGCATGTTAATATATATATGGGTAGCAAAAGGTAGAATATTATCCTATCTTAAAAAATAAAAAAAGGAAAAATCTATCAAGAATGTTAACATGGTGAATGTGCAACCTAAGGAGGATGCATCCCTGAATGCCATAATAAGACACCAACATGCAGAGAGATGACTAACTCCTATTAAAATGCCTCAAGACTAGGGAATGTAGAAAGCAAAATAGGAAAAATAATTATACCCATATATAGAAGTGGGGCTCATGTATGAAGCTTTACAGATATTGAAAAATTCAACACCAATACATTATCAAATGAGATGATGCAGCAATAGATACCCAAATGTATGGTTAGATTGTGAATATTGTTAATATATATGGATTTTTTACTACTCTAAAAAAATTAATGAAGCTTTTAAGTATGATTCACAGTGAATACATCTCTCAAAACATCACAAAATTGCTACATAATTTACTAGAGTGTGTATAGTGAGGACAATAGAAGGCAAAAAATCTTGTTTGGTATGTTAAAAAAAAGAATCCATGGGATGTATATGCATGAATTGAAATGGAATTTATAGGATATGAAATTCCAAATTCTATATTTGATTTTGGTAGCATGGCCAATATGGTCCCTAGGTCTACATGGGAGGCCATTAGATGACAAGTTCTAAGTTACAGTGTAGTAACTCTGAGTTTAGAAAAATATAGACAAGTTGAGCCCATTGGAAAATTATAAGATGTTCATATAAAAGTCATATAACTAATCCTATGAGGTGACTTTGAAATCATCAATATGAAGATAAAATAAACTCATTACCCTATACTAATTAGTAATAAATGGGCATATGATGGTCAAATGACTATCAATACTATGCAAAATCATCTAGAGGTGAATCAAGGAGATAATATTATCATCATTACTTTGAATAAGGTTCACAAACACTACGTCATTATGGCTAAACTAGACTCTCCTTATGCTACATAAGAAACTACCTAGATGAATGTAAACTCTGAAGAAAATCCAAAATCTCTACATATAACTAAGTGAAACTTATTATATGATAATACTAAACTTTAGGTATGGTCTTTACTAATTTAAAATTTTAAGACATTTTAATAGTGGAAGTCCAAATCAATAGTTACTCAACCATTATCACTCTAATTTGTCATAAAGGGTTGTACATCCATGTCTAATAAATATCCTAATAACTCAAAATTTAATTTTATCTATCAATTAGATGATCATATGTAGGATTATATAGATCCAACCAGAGAATAAATTTTTTCATGGGAAACAACTTCATCTATCAGTGGAGACTTAGATATGCATCTACTTAATTGGGATCATGGTGATCATGAACTTTGACTTATGAGAATGGTCTTTGCCTGTGAGAGATAACTCCCTTCATATTATGCAATTAAGGATATCAATCAATTCATTATGTGATTATAATTTAATGTATCTACCATTAGTCAGTGAATCATTTCCTTAAATTATGATTTGAATGGAGTTGCAGTGATATGGTGAGAAATTCATAGAATTGATCAACTTGATTGGGATGATGAATGTGAATTTATGATTAGCATATTTTAAATACCATATATCATCAAAATTAATTATCCTTTTATTCAAGAAGGTGAGTACCCTAAAATCCATATCCACAAATGTGTTGATGTCTAGACTGAGGAAATTGTGGCACCAAAATATTGGGTTCAGGTATTTAATTAAACACTTGCCCCCTTACCATCAATATGGTATATGAATCAAGAATGTAGGAGGGAGACAAAGTATTGGAAGCAAGTGCAGAGTGAATCCATATAAAAAAAATTATTTGAAGATGAGAATCCTTTGGTTCATAATGCATTCTTAAAAATTAAGCATTTTTTATGCCATTGGTGCATAGAATATTTAAGTACCATGGTGGAATCTACTGTGTAAAAAAATATAACCTATGATCTAAATACAACATTATAAAGATATAAAACTACCAAGTTGGAAGAATAATCTCTCATGTAGTTGTGACATTGAATACATAGTGAAGAAGATGAAATTAGAGATTTAGATATTGATGGTGATATTGATCCCACTAATTTGTTTACACTAGAATGGCCAGTAGAAATAGTAACGGACTTGGTCATAAAATCCACTGAAGAAGACAAGCTGTGAAACATAAAATTATAGAATAGGAAGGAAAATGAATGATATAGGAATATGTTGCTAAGAAAAATCATTAGATTTATTAGCAACCTATTAAAAACCATGTGGAAAACATTAAAAGTGAGGAGATTCCTAAACTAGCACATATAGGTGACCATTGCACTGACTCTAAAGTTTTAGAAGATATGCAACCTATACAACATTATCAAGATGTGTTTCCCACCAAATTTTTATAGGTCAAAGGAGTAGACCCATCCCTAGGTGAAATGTATATTGAACTCAAGGAGTGGTCACAACCCATAAATAATTTCCATACAAGTTGATTCCAAACATGAAGTTTAAAGTGAAGAATGAACTAGATAGAATGCAAGACATAAGATTAATCTATCTCAGAGAAAAGATAGATTGCTTTAGTCCCATGGTATTGCATATTAATAAAATAGGGGAGATAAGAGTATGTGGTGATTATTGAATTTTGAATGATGTATGTGTGAATGATCCATTTTTGATTCCATTCATAGATGAAGTTTTAAAATCGGTCATAGGTTATGAAGTCTACTCTTTCAAGGATGGTTTCGGTGGCTATCATAAAATACACCTCACAAAATAAGATAGAGATAAAATGAATTTTGATATGGAATGGGGATCCTCTACATACAAAGTAATGCCTTTTGTCCTCAAGAATGTACCTATATTTTTTTCTCGAGCAGTGATGACTACATTTAAGGATTTCATTCACAACTTCTTGGAAGTCTATCTCCATGACTAGGTAGTCTTATGTTTATTTATAGAACATTTGTGCAAGTTATGCCTCATGTTAAAATGCTATTGATCTTTGTGCATTACCCTAAATTTGAAAAAGTGCTTATTTTTTACATCTTTTGGTGTGTTGTTAGGTCATATTGTGTGAAATGAAGGGATTTTGGTGGACCAAACCAAAATTGAAATCATTCTTAGTATTCCTCAACCAATAATATCCATAGAGGTGTGATATTTTATTTTTCATACAGGGTATTGTCAGATGTTTATCAAGGGATATACAATCATTTCATCTCCATTGGATTATTTATTTTACAAATGTGTAAAGTTTATTTGATCTTTTGAGTGTCAATCAATCTTCATAGAACTAAAATAAATATTGGCTACTATACTTATTCTTATCTTTCTAGATTGGAGTAAGCCCTTTCATGTTCATGTTGATGCCTTTGGTATCACATTTAATGCTATGCTTTTGAAATTAAGAGATGGTAAACTAGACCACCCCATACATTTTTCAAGCCAAAAGTTATCTAACATAATAAATAATTACATGACAACTAAAAGAGAATCACTCAAAATAGTTTTTGCATTAAAGAAATTTTGAGACTACATTTTTGTGACACTATTTGTAGTTTGCATAGATCATTAAGATCTATCCTACATAGTTAATAATTGTATGCTTAGGGGATGCATTTCAATATATTTGATGCTCTTTCAAGAATTATAATTTTGCATCAATTTTAAACTAGGTAAATAAAATGTTGGATCATACCATGTTAGTCACATCCTAAATGGTAAGGAACTAGAAGAATTATAGGAATATTCTTTGGATGCCCATCTCTTTCATGTTTATACAATCCCTAAAAACTTTGAGATAATTATTAATTTTATAGAACAAGGAATATTACTTGCACACTACCAAGAAAGAGACAAGAAGTAGTTTATCACCAGAGCTTGTCCATATATTATTATAAATGGGATCTTGTATCATTTGGGGAAGGATGAAGTAATGTGTAGGGTAGTTCTAAAAAATGAAAAACCATAGAGGCACACCAAGGAATAGTAGGAAGTCATTTTACTGGAGAAGATAATACAAGGAAATTGTTACAAAGTGGGTTATGGTGGCCAAACCTTTTTTAGGATGCACATAGAGTAGCACAACACTACAACATATGTCAACACATGGGTAAGCCACTCTAGAAGAATTAAAGATTATTACTTCCTTTTTTAGTAAAATAAATTTTGAATATTGGGGTATCAAATTTCTAGGACCTATTAACCCTTCAAGTAAATGTAGCAAAGCAAGGTATATTATCACTATGACATATTACTTTATCAAATGGATCCAAGCTAATGCAACACCCATCTATAGCATGAGTGATGTAATAAATTTTATTTATGAGAATATCATTACAAGGTATAGATGCCCCATCAAACTCATTATCAATTGAGGGACACACTTCATGAACAATACCATCAAAGATATTACTAAATAATTTATGATTTCTCATCATAAAATTATTATCTACCATCCACAAACTAATGGCCAAGATGAGGCTTCTAATAAAGTATTGGGTAATATGTTAATAAAGATTTGTGATGTCAAGAGAGATGATTGGGAAGATTTCATTCCTATAATTCTTTAGGCATCTCACATGCACTATAAGAGGGATAAAGGTTTTAATCTATTCCAGTTGGTCTATAGGCTTGAAGTAATTTTGTTAATGGGATACTTGGTCCCTAGTCTGTACATTACTATGATCATGAGACTAGGGGATCATGAGTCTCTCACAACTAGGCTTATTGAGCTGAATAGGATGGATAAGTATTGACAAAAAGAATCTTGGATGTGGGAAGTTCAAAAATAGAGCCAATAATCCTAGTATGATAAGAATCTATGTCATAAATAATTTCACAAAGATCAATAAGTTTTGTTATATGATAATCAGTTTATAGAATTTTTGGGTAAATTATAGATTATATGGAAAGGGCATTGTGTTATAAATGAAATTTCATAGTAAGGAATCATTTTTTTGATATGTCTATAGGGAACCATTTGCCAGGGCAGGTGAATGGTTATAATCTTAAGCCCTACAACTAATAATATTAATTGATCTCTCTATACTAAAGTAGTGGGTGCAGAGTAACACCAAGTAGATTAAGATTTCCAATTTTTGTATGCTTTTTTTATTTGTGTGTGATTGTGTGCTTATAGATGATCTCTTTAGTAAATTTTGTAAACCAAGATAACAAGTATAGTGTGCACCAACTATGCATAGTACAATTTAGGTATGCAATTGATGATGTCAGTAAGAGCAAAAGAAATTAATTAAGTTTGGGAAATGTATAGTCAAGTCACATCAGTCAATATATTTATCATATAATGGTCATCCCCAAGAAGTTAATAATAAATCCAAGGTTTGATTGTTCTAATATTCACCAAATTGGGGGTCATTCAACATCATCCATTCATACTCTAATGCAGACAACAAAGAACATAACCACATATCTTAATGAATGTGCTAATGACTAACTACCTTGAATTCTAGATAGGATAAGATTTTCCACATCAACATTCACATTGATGTCAAATATATAACTCAACATGACATTTATTTAGAAATAAGTACAAAATATATAAAGGTATAAGTTTGCAAACCAAGTCTCTATTTCATTCCTGCAAATATTTTCATAAGCTATAGTTTCAAGAACTGAGCTAGTTTGTATTGCACAAAAAGCAAAAAGATTTTCAATTGTACTACTCAAAGAGCATGGATCATTTATAACTCAAATAATTTTAAATATGCTTAAAAGTAAGTAATGGGCATCAACCTTATTCTTTGGATCATGAAATTCACTGATCCGAATCTATTTGATTACCTTCAAGAAGTAGAGCAAACAATCTTCTAACCAAATCCCATAGATGCTACACAAAAATTAGCTCTTATAGTCCCACATTGATTCTAGAACACAAACATCAAGTTCCTAATTCATATTCCCACTTTTGGTGACTTAAGTAAATTTTTAAAATCTTCCTTGGCCACTATAATGAAAATAACATCTACATTGGCCCCAATACCATGATAGTCATCAACATAGAAGTAATGGCCCAAATTTAGGCATGATTGAGTGAGGGGATTCTATAGCTCCATACAAGATAATAAAACATCATATCCTTCAAGAGGTAAGGTATTTATATGTTCAAGGATCTAAATTAATCCTAATTGAATAAATTTAAGATAAACCAATGCATATGTTGGTAGAACACATCACATAGAGATTTTGGTAGGCCACTAAATCTACAAAACAATTTCTAAAAGGGGTGGTGGACATTTCACATCACATGATCCACCATAATGATTAGTTAGATTATCCTGATTATTTTGTTTATTATTTTCTCAAAAACATTTACAAGTGTTACATGACTTCCAAAAAGACTTTCTCATACTAGTTTCTCATATTTATATTATGCTTCACTCAATGGAAGTCCCCTAAAGGAGAGGTATACCTTAACACTAACTATTATCTAGAAAAATAATTTTATAAATTGATATGGACACCTAAGAATGGTACTATATCACATGAGGGTAAATTCAAATCATGGTGGGAGGATTGTTTGTGACTAATCACCACACATCTTTGCATGTTATCAAATGTCATGTAATAACTAAGACAACATGTTGTTATCACCTTGATTCTAAAAGGAGTGTTCATCTACATTCACAAGTTTTTAAGGTCACCATTTGGACCTCTACCATTATTTTTTACCATGGCCATGGTATAGGCCAAAGTCACTAAGCAAAAAACCTATGAATCTAGGCATGTAACACCACTACAAACTATACCACATAGTGTAGTAATCCCTATGATACAATAACAACCAAAATTCACAACTTCATAGCAATAGAAATGAAATCACAAGTTCTCCACTAAGAAATAATAATCATCTCTTCCATTGAAGCATAAGATAAGAAGCACTAAAACCCAATTAGATGAACCTAAGTTTCCTAAGATCGAAAGATCTTATGACCTACTACAAATGGGCATGGATGAACAAGATGTCTACTAGGTAATGGTCATCAATATGGTAGGATATTTCTATGATAGGGATGAGGAAAATGATTTCTTCTTTTCAAAGTTATTGTGCATGTTCTAAGTACATAAGAAGGTTCCTCCAAGTCTATGGTATAACTAACACTATTTCCTACCTCCATTATGGTCAATACTATATGTGAAGAAGATGAGCAAGTATATTAAAGGGTTGAATACTTCAAGTAGCAAACTTATACCACTTTTAAAACCATCAATATATTTATGCCACTCTTAAAAATTCCATAGGAGTCTCTGGTCTGCAAACCCAAAAATTGACAAGAGGCTAGGGTTTTGCCTACACTTGAAGAATGCACCTTTGATAGGATAAACATGACACATGAAGTACAACCTTATCTATCTTCAAATTTAACACCACCCAAACACAAGATATTCATTTTAGGGCATAATAAATCACATGTATCCATATCCATGGTCCAACCAAGTGATTCATCACCTTCACCACAAGCTTAGGAGGTCAAATAGCTCAAACCAAAATAACCTATACTAGAAGAATAATAATTTTCATGAGAAGAAGCATCTCACATAGCAAAATGGTGAGTTAAAAAAGATGAAAATAAATTCCATAAGGATAAATAAAAAGCTCAAAAATTAAGTCAATAGTATAAAAAATTCAAGGCCACATAAAATCCCCAAGGTGTAGAGGCTGAAAAAATGATCTCAAGGTGGCCAAGAAGGGACAAAAATCTATTAATGTAGCCAAGCATACATAGGAGGCGTATTAGAGTAAAATAAAAGAAGAATAAAAGAAAAAATATGTTATACTAACATACTCACTAGGAAAACAATGGTTGAAGAAGATAAAAAATAATAGGATGTAGTGGCATAGGAAAATAAGGCACTAGAGAAGGCCACTCGTACATAGCAACAAGCTCAATAAGATTCAAAAAAGCAAATGTAATAAGAAGATGAATCCCTACGCAAATAATAGGCCAAAGTGTAAGAGTAATATGTTAATTTAGTCAAAGCATAGATTGAACTACTAGCATAAGCAAAGGCTAAAGTCAAATAAGTTATGGCTATTATGCTTGAGGAATATAAAAAGGAAGAAGAGAATACACAAAAGTTGTAGGAAGAGGAACATGAGAAAAAGAAAGATGCACAGGATCAGCTCAATAAGAAGGTAGTAGAAGAAGTTAAGAGAAAGAAAGATGAAGATCCTTCATAATATGTAAATTCTATCTAAAAGGTTATGACACAACAAGTGCCTCAGCAACAATAATCTAGGTTTGAGAAACTAGAGCAACCAAAAGACTAACTCACTACTCCAATAGGTATGTAATAACTAGAATTATCTTTAAGAATATTCTAGTTATAAAATGATCCAACTATGAGTTCTCAATGAACCACCTTCTCTATTCCACTTGAGACCATGCCATGACCTAAACCTTTAGTGACTATAAAAACATTTTAAATAGTTCCCCTTCAATAGGAAGCTTCATTAGATGTCTCTAGATTACCATTGAAGAGCTAGTTAAAGGGTACTGCAGCATTATAGGAGTCGATTACATTGAAGGCCACTTATCTAGAAAGGGAAATGGATCAATCCAAGGTTGATAACATAAAGTTGATGTTTCTCATACATGAATTTTCAAAGCTTATCTAGGACATTTGTACCAACTTGGTCACTCCCATAATTGGTTTCCAAGTCATGTTCAATCAACATAGACTTAAGACACTTATTTTTGAGTTAACAAAAGACTCATGAATAAAATAGAAAATTCATGTAGTTGGAACATTAGGGAAGGTTTTTAGGACCTAAGGCTACCATACTCATAATGCTACTAGAGTAATATCAAGGATTGTTTGATGCTTCAACACTACAAGCACAACAAGTTGTATACATCTTGCTTAACTAGAAGTAGCAAATGGATACCTCTTTATCCAATTATAGTATATACTTTTCAAAGTATAGCACCACCAAATAAATCATGTCTATCCACACTAACACTGGGGAGGATAAGGATGACAAACACTAGGAGTCACTCAACACTAGGGATAATGTGTGGGATAACATTATAAATTAGCAGAGTCAACTTATATGTAGTTCCTTCTTTGACCTTCAAGCTCAATAACACATAGATAAGATGGAGTAGCTAAGTGGTAATATTTGGATAAGGGTCATAACTACCAGGGTATCCTTGAGCATAATTGATGATAAATATCTCAAGCAAATCATTGGATATCATGATTTATTAAACACCCTACTATGGTTGATCCAAGAAGTGTTGTTGGACTGACATTCCTACAAGATGGATCTAACTCACCTTGAAATAAAAATTGCTTAGATTATCAAAATAAATGCATATAAGCCACATTTATAAATCTAACAAATCATCACTTAGCATAAGCTTGCATAGTCTAATTTGAATGAATCTTTTGGTCAATCATCATCTGCATCTATGCCACTATCACTAAGTTAAGTACTGTGTAAAGTACTAATTTTGAAAATTTTATATTGTGGATGATTTAGTAAGATAAAAAGGAATAGGATGGTTGAAAACTAGTAAAGGGTAGTCACATAGTTATGCCATTTTCTTGAAAACCTAAAAAAAAGGTGATAAGTTATAGACTACTTAGTTGAAAACCCAAAAGGGTGGCTAAGTAGTCCTACAAGAAGGAAAACCTTAAATGGTGACTTGAGTGATTAATATGAGTTTTACTAGTCTAACTAATTATTTAATCTCAAATCACTTGTGTATTCTTGGAGACCTTACATTATTATCTATGGATGAGACAACATTATAAGTCCAGGAAAGTGTTGGAAAAAGAATTTAGAGTATAAATATGTGCAAGATATTTGTATGATATTCATAAATTATGTAATCATTTTATTATTGTACAAGTCTATTTTTTCATATATTTATGACTTATAATAGGATACAATATCAATAAACTCTATTTTTGGCACCAAGTATGAGAAGAAGATGAATATTAATATACTAAAAATGTCTATACATATGTATGTTTGTAATAAGAAAAGGGGTCCATTTTTGAAGAGATCAATAGAGATTTATTTTATTATGGTTACTTGCATGATTTATTATTATTTTCCTTGCATGGGTTATCATGTATAATGTTTGGGTTCCTTTTTTCTGATTAACCCTAATGTTTTATTTCTATTTATGAAACACTTGTTGTTCTTAATTCCTAAATAAGTAGGATAATTAATGTTGATTATGCTTCTATTATCAAAACTCATGTATGAATCTAATACACTAATCTACAGACATGAATTTTATCACATTTATCTTCATCCTTAGCATGTATTTATGTTTTAGGAACCTCTACTAATAATTATTTCTACTTCAACGAAACCACAAAACATAGAAGATTATATAGTGATATTTATTGCACCTACACTTGCTCCTTGGTAGTACCACTGATTTATTGCACCAAGTCTATAGGGGATAAACTTATGATAATCCATCAGAAGAAATCATATGATAGTTATTTCTTTTAACATATTCAAAAAATACCAAAAAATTAAAATATTCAAAATTCCAAAAATATTTTCAACATTTACATGTTCTATTAGCTCATTATCATATACTATGTCAGTTCCATGTTGGTATATGTAATATCAATATTTTGTGTGTGTGTGTGTGTGTGTGTGTGTGTGTGTGTGTGTGTGTGTGTGTGTGTGTGTGTGTGTGTGTGTGTGTGTGTGTGTGTGTGTGTGTGTGTGTGTGTGTGTGTGTGTGTGTTTCACACATCTTTTGAGTGTAATAAATGTATAGCCAAATACATGATCTATGCATTTTTATATGTTGGGATTTACTTCTACTCATATCACAAAGACATTAGTGGCATCCACCTTATTTGATCACAATACATATAGGCTATATCATTTTATGCTCATTTTACATTATCATGTTTGAGATTATAAATGTACTTACCCACTCCCTTATCCATGATTATATATTTTATATTACACTTGATATTCTATGTACTTGAAATTTTTGTCTAGCATATTTGATCCATGGGATATTACGATCTATTTATGGTGGTTGTTTATGTTTTCCTTTATACACTTAATTTAATACCTTGTCTTGTTATTGTCTTGCTTGATCAATAATTTTAATATGATCCTTTGTTTGTGTACCCCATGCCTATGTGTTTTTTATTTGACATTTTATTTTTATTATTTTTTGTATAGACATTTGAATATGTCATCCTTGATTTTATGGACATTTGACTAAGACACATCCCTTAGATTGTGCATCATTTGAACATGCCCCTTATTTACAGTCTCTTAGGAGCATTGTATGTTGACTTTATTTTGAGTGATATTGTGTGTGTGATTTTTTCCCTATTGAATTTCTATTATTACAATATATATGATGCTAGGATATTTATCATGTATCTTAGGCCTTCATCAGATCACATTGTTTTTGGTGCTTCAATTCTACATTTACCTAAACATGTTATTCTATATGCTATATGGTTACATTCATATATTATTTATTATTATTATTATTATTATTATTATTATTATTATTATTATTATTATGAGGTGAGGAAACTATCCATTTATATTCTTACCTCACCACAAAGGGGGTGGGAATATTAGTGTGTAAATGCCATATAAGTATGATCTCCACATTTGACACAATTTTCATATTCAGTGGGAGCATGTCATATAGGTATGACTTCTAGACATTCATAGTTTCAAAATTAGTGTGGTCATGCTTTGGAAGCATGTTCTCCACACTTATTTAGTATTCAACATACCTAGATTTAGTGGAGGTATGCTTTGTAAACATGCCCTCTGCATTGGTACATATATCAATTTTTAGATTTAGTGGGGCATGATTTATAAGCATGTTCTCCATACTTATTGAGTATTTGACACACCTAAGTTCAATGGGGGCATGTTTAAGAAACATGTCCTCCACATTGTAATTTATTTTAGTTTTTATATATTTCCATATATACTGGGGGAATGCTTTGGACTAAATTTAGCCACACTTACACAATTTCTGAATTAGACAAAGCACATAGTTATATAATTTAGATTCAAAATTATGGTAGAATTATGTACATTGTATAGTCATTAGACAAAGTTTTAGCATGATACATATATAATGTGCATATGCTATGACACCTAATATTATAAAATATAAATCAGTTTCAGATTTAAAAAACTCTTAGGGACTATCATCACCCAACATGTCATACTTTTACCAAATTTATTGAACCAATATACTACAGTAGTTGGTTTAATTTTGGTATAGTTGTAGTGATTAAATCACTCAATATTTTTAATTTTTTAGGTTGGAATTTATTTTATCATTCAGCCTCACTAGTTTAATAATATGAGTTGACTTTGTTCACTCATGTTCACCAAGTTATAAGTATATTTGGTTTCAAGGTTGAGCAAATCTCAACTCTAGGTGGTACCTCACCTTTTATCCAAGGTTGGGGGCATGTTACTTACAATATACTTATATATCTTTAGATATATGCACTTTTTAGATTTATGTATTTGTCCTAATCTTAGTTTTAGTGATTGATAATGATACATATTTCAAATAAAGTTTCCAATAGGCAAGGCAGTTGTATTGATACATAATTGTACTCATAAACCTTACTCTTAAAATTTAAATATTTTTAATACTTTCAATTTTAGATTATATGCAATGATTATATATTATAACATTCACTTACTTGTAGGTCAGTCCCTAAAAAATCACTCAAGTTGGACTCAAGCAAAGGCAAGGTGTGTTTTACACATCCAAGTATGCATTTCTTCTCCTTTAAACAAATAATTTCATTACTAGATTAAAGGGGGGAATTTTAGATGATGTATATGTATTATATATTACCTTAGTATTGTATACTTGGTAAACTTAGACCTTGGTTTTTTCTTAGTTTTGGACCTTTCCCATTCTTTTAAGTATTGCATCTACTCTATCTTGTGTCCCGTGGCATATATATTGGTACGAATAGTTTATATTGATGACCTAGACTTGTTATCTTACCAAGAATGATTAAAACCTACTTATCTTCTACATCTACAAGTTATAAGCCTATACCTAATTTTATACTTCTTGGACAGTACTATCCCAAATAGACACTTACATCAAAGTACATGTCTTAATTTGATGTAAGTGTATAGTACCCTAAATTCATCTAATTTTTAAATGAAATGTCTCCTAATGGTTAACCTAATTGATTTAATTCTATTTATTTCTACAAAAAATATTGATATAAATACAAGCTCAATCCTCATTCATTCTTACCCTAGCATATACCAAGACAACCTATCAAAATCATTCAACTAAGAACTTCATAAATAATACCTCTCATGTTTTCTATTATTCTCATATCAATCATCGAAACAACACATACACAGGTCTAAAGTACTGAAGGATCATCTTAAGACCCTAATTTTACAAGTTACAAGCTAGGTCACTATTGAAATTACTTTCCATATATTACATGATACACACACAATCCAACATGTAGGGTAAAACTACATCATTCTGAGGCCCTCTTCAGAGTATTATCTATGTATGTAGTTCTCATTACCTTAGGGAATTTTGAGGTCAAATTAATGCCATGTGCCTACTAACCCATTTTTTTTTAAGGCATAATTCAAAGGATAAGAAGAGTGAACCTAGGATTTTAATCAATAAACTGAGAATGATATCCTATGCTAAATATTTAAATACATCAAGATAAGGGAAACCAAAAAACCCAACTAACATATTAAAAACAAAGCTATATTGTGGTCTAGACATGAGCATCATCATCAAGACACTATCATTGATTCATATGTCTAACTTGGACATAAGTGTCCATTGGTTAAAAATGGTTATAACTCAAAATGAATGGAACCCAAATCTCTATTATATTCTTATGACTATTTTTTATCATTTTCATATTTTAGAACATAACATCAAATAATATATGCTCTCTTTTATCCTTTAGCTACTTTATACTTATTTTATTTATTACATGTGATAAATTATGAAATTATGTATTATTGATTATAATTTAGTTTAAATATGAATATTTTAATTCTTTTCAAATATTTTATTAGTTTGTATATTTTCTATGAAAATCCCTAAAATAATAAAATAATAATTAAAACATGATATCTAAATCTAATTTGAAAATTATACTTCAAATTTATGAAAAGTACTAAGATGATGAAATATTAATGGTTTCCCTACATTTTACAAGTATGATACTAAATATAAAAACTAGGGAAGGTGGGAAAATAGACTATGAAATTCTTAGATTAGAATCTAAGTCTCTAAATGAGCTTGGTTGAGCTTATTAGTCTTTGGATAACACTGATCGATATTATTTTCTACAACCTAATGATTCTACCTAAGTGATTTTTTATTCTCTATTTTCATACAGGTTATGGAACCTACCTATAATCCATATTTGTGTGTGATATTTAGGGAATAAGTATGCACACAATTCCATAAACATGTATCCTTATCTTTGAAACACCAATTCCACTTTGGAAAATTTATCCTTAGGGATTTAATGTGCACACAACTATAGAAACATATCACCTTCTCTTTGAAACTGTAGGTGCCCAAAATTCTAGAAACATATCTCCTTCTCTTTGAAACACCAATTATACTTTAGAAAATTTATCCTTATGGATTTAATGTGCACAAAAATATAGAAATATATCACCTTCTCTTTGAAATTTTAGGTGTACACAACTATAGAAACATATCTCCTTCTCTAAGATTATGAAGAAGTGTCATTATACAATTTTTCACTTAACCTAGTTTACCGCATTTTTTATTAATGTGATATAATAAGATATAACTATATAACTAACATATATTATATGATGTATAATAATAAATAAAGGTATAAATGTAAAACATAAAATCTAATTTGATAATTTTAGGTGATATTTATGGAAAGTACTAAGATAAATAAGATAATAATAATTTTACTATATTTTTTGAGTATTACTCTAAATTTAAAAATTAGAAAAGGTAGGAAATTGGATTGTGACTTACTGAGATTAGGATATGAGTATCTGGATGTGCTTGGATTTGTTTTTCAATCTCTAGATAATATTGATTTATGATATATTCCATAACTTTATAGTTCCATTTAAGTGATTTTTATTCTCTATTTTCATACAGGCCACCACACCTACCTTAATCCATTTGTGTGGTCTTTAAGGGTTGATAATCCACATAATTCTAAAAACATATCTCTTTTTCTTTGAAACACTAGGTCTACTTTTCAAAATTGATTATTTTCTACAAAATGGGTATAAATTTCGGTTTAGTTGACTTCAACCACTCCCATTAATTTTTTAAGCATCACTTACATATCAAATACTCTTAATATGGAATTTAAACCATGTGTATTTTTCCATGTTAGGTGTATGTGTGAAATATTGATCCTTTATTGAATTTAAATTGTGATATAACTTTTAATAATTGTAAAATGAAAAAAGGGCCTAGCTTGAGGTCTTTATAATTGGTTAAGACCTTCCCATTGTGATTCATGGTTGAATTGGAATGAATAGGATAATGGCTTTGAATGTGCAAGTATTTTAATATGATTTATAAGTGATATCTATATAGGGAATAGGGTTATACCTATTATGAATTAATATGGGACATTTTTGGTATTTTATCATGCCATTAATATTCATAACATATAATACAACCCATAATAAGGACTTGAATTTGAAAAAAAAATTAATGTGGATGAATTCATTGGATTTGAATAATATTATAATTTTAAAACTATCCAAGTTTGATGGTTCTATCTAGAATCCAAGAAAAATATATTATTATTTAGAGATAATCATAATAATATTTTTAGTTGGTTAGAAAGAATGGGGATTTCTTGCTAGTGGTAAACAAAAAAATTATGAAGATTGAACCTATGGAAAACAAGTGAATGTGAGATAAGGGATAATAGTAGCCATGTGTGTATAAACAAGTCATGTAAAGTGAAACTATGTCTAAAGTGACATTTCCAATTATCTAATATCACATTTTAGTAACTACACATTCTCCAAATTATTCTAGTATTGAAAAGGAATACAATTCTAGAGTCAAAGGATAAATAAATGAGTTTCTACAACACATTTTATATTAGGAAGATGCTTGAAATGTGTAGTCAACTTCCATGAATATATAATGATTATGATATAGTCAATATCCATTTATAAAATATGAAATCTAAAATGAAATTAAAATTTTGAAACTTAAAGAGTAAGGAAGGAATAGAAACATAAGTGGGTGAACCATGTTTCCTTATACCATGTCGTTAGATGTGGTGCTTCTTCATCGATTCATTGGAGAATCAAAATTATTTGTTAAAATAATTGGATAATTTAGGGTGTGATCATACATAAAACATTATATACTAATGCTAGGCCATGGGTTGGGAAGATAAATTCCCTAACTTTTATTGACAAGGGAGAAGTGTCAAGGTTTTGGAGTGTCACTGAACCTCAACAATACCTCATGTAACTATATTTTAACCCAAATATGATAAGATAAAATCCACATATAGGCTTAATTATAGTAATTCCTAGGTATTTGAGTATTTATAAACCTCAACCTTATTAACTCAATATTAATTAATCATCTACTATAAATAGACTTAAAAATTTAAGGGTGTTTAGGTATAGGTACCATCAATGTCAAATATAAAATTGAAAAAGTGTGTATGTGCATGAAAAATGTTCATGTCCTATTATTTGATCTAATTGGTTCCAACATTATAAATAATTTTATGCATATATATGCTAATGTATTATAAAGTTTAAAATATGTAACTCATGTTCCTATAGAATTTGGACATATGGGCACCCAAATGTGTTTTAATTTGTGAATATCTTAAAACCTTTAACTTTTTTTTAAAGGTGTGCATAGACATGGAATATTCCTCAATATGTGTAACTATCTAAAAACTTGTAACTTTTGTTCTTGTAAAATTATTTATATACATGGCATATACCCATGAAATATGTATCATGTATTTATCTCATATCTCTATAAAATTATTATTTCAAACCATTATTAACATCTTGAATACCATAATCTATAAAAAAAATATTAAGATTCTATTCATAGAGGCTTAAATATTTATGACAAGACCAATAGTATTCCCCCATTTTGAGGTGAGAGATGTAGCTTGTAACTCATTGATCTCAAAATAAAATAGTTAATAGTATTGTGTTATGTAAAAATATATAATCATGTCAACATGTGAATAATATGTCATCATATTAATGAATATATTTCAAAGCACATATGAAACATGTAATTCAAGGCATTCAAGTGTCAATCCAAGAGATATATAACACTTAGGAATGCAAAATTAACCATCACAAATATAATAACTAAATAATACTAAGTAATAAAGGTGCATGGTGAATCATGACACCACACATAAAAATAAAAATGGATGATATGGATCACCATACCATAAACTCAACAATCTCGACAAGATCAGTAAACAACCCTATATTAATAAACTCATAAGCTGATTTAACTATTTTGGGAATATTAGAGTCTTATTCCTAATTTTATTTAAGGGTCTGAGTTAATTAAATAAATAAATAATATTAAAATAATTAAGATATTGATTTATATAATTTAATTTAAATTAAAACCTTTCTAAAGATAGTAATAAATGTGGAGAAAATAAGGCTAATATGGAAACAGATCGAGATGGTTGAGATAGAGTCTATAATTTATTGTGCAGGACTAGGACAATGTTGTAAATCAAGATTTGGACTTAATTTTATGAAAGAATAGAACCAAAATAAGACACCCTAGGGTCTAGTGCTATAGTCCTCTTCTTCCATTATGGTCTAGGAGACCTGAACTTTTTAGGTTTTATTTTTTGTGTCTATGTGAGATTGCCTATGAATTTTTAACTATTAGATGTTTGTATAACTCCTTGTAGAGATAATTTAGTATTAAAACCCTAGACTCTATGATTATTTAAGAAAATCTGAGATATAAAGAGGGGTTAGTGTGTGTAATATGCACTAAAGGTGTATCCACACCCCTTGTGTGGGAATGATGCCTACATACCAATACTCTGAAGAGGGATCAAGCCATATATAATTCTCCCACTTTATGTGATTTATGTAATAGTGTGTATGAATATGAAAAATGTTAAAAATAGGTATGCCTGAGGTGACTAGGGACTAGTGTAAGTATTTTAATAATATTTTGGTTATATTAGATGGATATATGGAGAGAATAGGGAAATATGCCTGAGTAGTCTTACTCATATTCTTGTTTGCTTTATGATATTTTCCAACCCCTTCTAAATGAACTTTGAATGGGTTTTTATATGGATTCATTGGTCATGGGTTGAATTTACTCATGTTAGGCCAACAATAAGGAGGATAGGAATTGGAAGGAAATGATCATTGGTGGTAAAAATGCACTTAGACAAGAGAACCATAAATAGACACCCTAGGGTTCAATGCTATAGTCCAATTTGGGTTCTATTATCCTAAAGGAATGAGATATAGGGGGATGTAATCATTACTAGAAATGTTTCCTAGAGGAGGTACAATCATTGTCTAAAATTCTATAGATGACTGGGAATCAGTGAAAAGATGTCTATGAGGGTCATGAAGTAAGAAAGAGGGACCTATGGGTTAGGTGTCACAAGCCACACTCAAGTTACCATTTTTTTCATTTTATATGACCACATTTTCTCTCCTTAATTCTAGTGCAAAGCAAAATACTAGGATAAAAGAAAAATAAAAAGCATACCTAGACTTACCTGCAAGGGTGAAGCTCATGAAGCTAGGTAATGTTGGGTATGAATAGAGAGAAAACATTATGAAATGTAAATATTCAAGATAAATTCAAAGAGTAGATCAATTATTATTAGATACATTATATCTAAAATAAGAATGTACAAAGCTAGTTAAGATAGAGAGGCAAAGAAAAGAATGAATAAACCTCACCGGGTATGTGAACCAATATAAAACCTATTTTGATGCTAAGTGATGTTGGATGATGTTAAGTAATATTGGGTATGTGTTGTTCCAAGATTAATATTACGAACAATTCTAAGTTCTCTATTCCTTGAGAGTGGCTCAATATTGCAAATGTTAGACCTTTTGCTCTATAATCTCTCACTAAGTGATATATGTGTGATCATGCATGTGTTAATCGATGTTTAGACTATGTGTTCAATCCCTTTGAGTAGGTGGCTCAAGATTACAAAGGCTATCTAGTCCTTTGGATCCATCATTGCCCTATGAATTGAAGCTATAAAATGATACTGGTATGAAATTTGTGTCATATGGGATGGCTCCTAAAGCCTATAAATGATCTATAATCTGATAATATGCCATGGATATTTGAATGTGTATTAGAAATTAGGCCAATCTTGGCCAACTCATAAAAGGTGGAGATTAGGCTTATATGAAATCCACTTCAAAACTGGGCAACCGGCTTATGTGGAACCCACTCAAAATTATGGAGGATAGGCTTGTATGAAAACCACTTTTAAATGATACCAACCACCAATAAATGGAGTAATGTATGGAATTATTGAGAATGCCTGGGTAATGAAATAAAATTAGAAAGAAAAATCAAATATGGCATCCATATTTCCTTCAATCACTCGTGTCTAAAATATGGATTTTTATCTAGAAGTTATACCAACTACCTAATATGAAACTATAAGTGAGAGCCATCATGCCACATATGATGCCCCCTATATCTAGATTCTTTGAAAAAAATTGTACTAAAACTATTGAATCTGAGTTGGTCTATATGTATAAAACTGTAGTTGAGGTTAAATTTCTACCTATGTATAGAAAAATTGATTTTTTCTATTTGGATAGGAGTGCCAAAAATGGACACCCTATTGTCTAGAACTATTGTCCAATCTTGGTGCTATTGTCCTGGGTTGATTTTGATGACTATTCTAAAATTTTCATTATTTGCTTGATCTATTCTACCTAGTTTTAAGTTTGGTTGTTGTTTTAGGAGTTTTGAAATCTAAATTTTTAACTATTAGGAGCTATAACCTCTATGACAAAACCCCTATTTGTTTCCCCCTCTTTTGAGGGTAGGAATGAAGACCCTACAATGACTACCCTCAAAATAAAGATCCCTACAAGTGTATTATGCTACAGAGATACATGATATAGCAATGATAATCAATAGGATATCTCAAGATATAACATGATTTGTAATGAAGATTGTTATATCAATAGGGGTATGCCTAGATATATATAACAATGCAATAACATGCGCAGTGTAATGAACTAAAACTACAAGTTTGATTAGTTTTTAGTTGTTATTTGTTAGTTCTTATGGAGGGATAGATCCTAATGTTCATCATGGCATCCAAGAAATAAATATAATGTATGATGTAGATCATGTCATTTCAAACAATTAAAAATCAATCAATCAACAAGCAGACAAGTCAAGAAGCAAGAAACATACAAGAGTGGCCAAGGGGCCAAGTAAACAAGGAACATGGGCACATGTTACTCAAATTAAAAATCAAGTATATAAGACATGTTCAAATGTCACATACACATACAATTGAAACAAGCAAGGTTTTCATGAAATCCATTTTCACATAGAAGATTATAGGCAAAGGACATTGGCAAATGTCCTAAGGCACACACAAGAATAAAATCAAAGGACATTGGAAAATGTCCTAAGGTACATACATGAGATAAAATAAGAACTATGAAATGTAATCATATATAGATATGAAAACCAAGAAAAAAAAAGCATGTAAATACTAGAAATACAATCACATATAACTAATCAAAGAAAGAAGTGAAAGTATGAAAGACATGTAGTACAAGATTAAGTATATGTTAAGAAATACATAAGTGTTATATACTAATGAGTGTTGATAGAGTAATCTATGTAAGCTAGTAAGTAATGCTCATCAACATGATAACTATAGTGTGTGGTGTAGGAATGACATAACCTAGATGGTGTAGTCATGTAGAAGATGCCCCTAGGGGGTAGATATATTGATGTATGTCTTGAATGTAGAAGTAGGATGCCCCCTCAATGGGTAGAATGAAGTAATCAAGGATCTGTATGTCACTACACACACTCAAATAAGATCAAGTGAAACATGGTAATGTAGAAAAAGCAACAAACAATAGCATAAAATAGAAAATGTAAGTCTATCATGGTAGTAGAAATGTAAATCATGGATAATGCATACAATTGAAATGTTTTTTTTATTTATTTTAATATTTTTTTATTTTTTTATATAAGTTATGTATAAGTAAGAAGAAAGAAACTATGTACAATAAATTGAGGAGAAATGATGCTAACCAATGAATCTCTTAAGAGACTCCCTATCATGGTATCCTATATCAAGGAGAGGGATCATGCATGATCATGAAGCATGATGGAAAGGTTGAGACTGTGGTTGCAAAAGTTGTGCATACTATAAATGCTATAAATTTTCTAAAGTAGAAATTGACTATGGGGACCCCTATAACTCTAAGAAGTGGATGAAACTATAGGTCTCTTAGGGACCCATTTAATAGTAGGATAATCTTTTTGAATATGTGCTCTGTGAGTAGAGGTATGAGACATCAATGATACTGCCCTAAGTGTGAACACTATAGCTGGAAGTTATCTAGAATGCTAAAACTATGGTTTCTCTAAAAGAGATCTCTATGGAAGTGTATGAATTATTTATGCTAGTGATGGAGGCCTTGAATGTGTCTAAATCTAAACTAGAAGAACTAAAACTAGTGGTTGAACTGAAACTAGTGACTACAAAGTAGAAGATGGCTCTAAAGTGGGGAGTGTTGACCAAATTTCACCCCAATTAAAATTTGGGTTAACCCTTACTATTTTAAATTTTTAATAATATTCCCATGTGTCTTATAGGGTGTTATGTTAGTCTATTGTCTTACTTATCCTCTCTCTAGTCCTTGTTGAAGTCCAGCCCCTATGCATTAGGCTAGTCAACTTGAGTCAAAGGTGGTAAAAGGGTAAATTTGTGTTTAAAATATCCTAAGTTGGTCCTTAATATGTTTAAAAGTCATAAATTGGCTATAGGTTATGTCTCATGTGGAAAAAGGGGCCTTTTGGTCATTTTTTAGCCCATTTAATGACTTATACAGTTTTTATGCAAGAAAACTTGACACCTAGGTGAGTTTCAATGTGGATCATGTCAAGAATAGTTATTTTCTAGGAAATAAGTAGTTATGTTTAGTGTATGGTAGTTTTCCCTAAAAAATATGGGTTTTGGGCACTTGTATGGACTTCTCAAGTCCACCATCAACCAAAAACGTGGGAAGAGTAAATCTTCACCTCCCATCATCCATTTCAATACTTTTTTTCAAGAAAAATGCAAAAAGTTTCATTTTTAACTTATTTTCCTACATTTTCATTTGGTAAGCAAAGAAAGCAACATCATGTACTTGGAATGGGTCATATAGGTGGAATTTGGAGGATTTATTCTAGGGGTGGATAGTCCTCTAAGTGAATTTAATTTTCATAAAAATAACTTTAGATTTGGTACATCCTCCTTTATGAACCATCAGTTTGATTCTAGGTAGCTTTTTATGCATGTTCAATCATGAGGGGGTCACTATTTGAGCTTGTCTCAGAATGTCTTATTTTGGATTGATGGATTTGTATTTTTTAGGTGTCTCCACATTATTTTCAAAATGTTTCCATGCTTGTTCTTGTTTTGGAGAATTCAACATTATGAGAAAGCCTCTTCTAGGCTTGCAAAATGTCTAGTTTGCATTCACATTCATCTCATTGCTTTGAAAATGTTTCCTTCACATTGGAGATGATGTTTTGATGTTGTTTTTTAAATATTATTAGTGTATATTGGTAATTAAAGTGTTGATAATTCTTATTTAATTGTATTGAAATCATTCCTTTCATGTTTCTTGCCATTCTATGATTTATTTGTATGTCTCAGTCAAAAAAACTCCACCTACAGGAGCATGTTGACATCACAAATGCAATTTTGAAGGTATGACATGGTCCTTAACTTATTGGGACCACTAGTAAACATTTAAATGTTTTATGGAAGTATGTAGGTGTTATAAACTTACAAACTTAGAGAGTGTTCTCAATCTTGCATATATAGAGGAGATAACCATCTATAGTTGATGCCATAAATATGCCTTATAGATGTGTTTCAATAATTAATCAATCTAATTTAAGGTTATTTTCTATGGAAAGGCATAGATAGACCTATTGATCATCCTAGTTTGACAAGGAAAGTGTCAAAGCATCAAATAGAATGTTGGACTATGATCAATCCATATTGGGTTCCCTGTCCCTAAAAATGGCAAACAAAGGCTTTGAAGGTTTTTTAAGACCTCATAAAATTGAATTGTTAGGTGATCCAAGATATAAAATTAGACAACTTGGTATCCCTATTCACCTATAATAATTGTGCCAATTTTTAGAAGCAAAGGGTGAATGGAGATTAAATGTTATAAAGCCTAAAGATGGCTAAAACCCACTAAAGTAAGGTAGTGTTAACTACAAGTTATTGATCAAAAAGTTAACTTTGCATCCCATTTTGATGATCTTGGATTATGATATCAAGTTGAATTATTCTAGTGGTTCAAATGATGCATGCATGATAAGAGGCCATGAGAGAAGGAGAAATTTAATGTCTTAAACCCCTAATACATACTTCTATTTTCATACACAAGACTGTGAAGAGCTACCTATAGGAAAAAAGGTCAAGGTTTTTGAAATAGGCATTATCATGAATGAGGTGAAGGAAAGTTTATGTTTTGAATGAAAGTAAAAACATTCATGTCATCAATGCCACCATGAACAAGTCCATTCATGACCTAGAAAATAACCTACAAGCCTAAAATGAGTGAAAAAATAGCCACCTATAGTTGAGTAGATAGTGAATGAGGATTATGGAATTTGGAGTCTTAAGGAACTCTTAATATAAATAAGGTTACAATTTAAAACCTAAGTGACTTGGGGATCTAAAGGAGTTTCTAAAGTGCAAATCAAGATCAACTTCATGCCACTCTCACCCTAAACTCACCTACAAGTAGGGTCCTAGGACTATCTCAATCCAAGAGGATAGTGAACAATTAGAAGGCTTGAAAGGACCAAGATACTAGGTTTAAAAGATGGGTCAAATTGGCATAAGGAGGTTTGGTCAAGAACATGCAAAAACAAGGTTTTTTACCCCTTTTTAAATAAATTGGGATAGTTAGATATCTTAAACATGAAATTGAATAAAAAAATCTAGTATAATTGGTCATTAGGACATTTTGGAGCTTCTCAAATAATCACTTTGCTTAAATAAATAGGCCTAATAGTCATTTTTCTATCTTAGAGTAGGGGTAGTCCCTTCATGCACAAGAATGACTAATTTGGGGAAAAGTGATGAATTAATGGTCTAAAGGAAAACAATGACCAAATAAAGGTTAGATAAGCTATAGGATACCTAAAAAACCTAATAAATCTATATATAAGGCTTGATAGCATACATGGAACACTAAAAAACAAGGGTTACAATCAAGTGTGAAGGAAAACATTAGGGATAGAAGCTAAATGGGAGGTTATATGCATTTTTAACCTAATATATGCTTTCCAAGTGATCAATACATGTTTATAGAGGTATTTTTGGTGTGTTAAATCCATCACATTGCAAATGGAAATATTAGAGGGTCAAGAGTAGCACAAAGATGTAGGCAGACCTATTGGCAAGGTCTAGATCTAAAATCAAACAAGGGTAAGCTCCCATTTCAAGCTTTTGTAAATCAATTATAAATGTTGGAGGAAGTTTTTAGAGTATATATAGAGGGTTTCCAACCCTTGTATTTCAAATAAAGTCTCAAAGAAGCCATTTTTGGCTTAGGAAACATTCAGACCCCATTAAGAAGCAAAAAATGAGCTCAAATGTCAACTTCAAGTGCTTAAAACTTCCACCAAGCTTTACATGGGACCTTGATCCATTCAAATAAGTTGAAGGAGATCCTTGAGGACCTATAAGTGGAATTTTATCATAATTCCAATGTGCCATGTCTATGAATAAATGCTAAGAATGAAAACCACTTCTAAACCCTTGTAATCCCTTCATAGTGACCCGATTGGGAAGATGAGGCAATTTAATTATCCAGATGGATGAATTTTACCATGAGTGATGAAGATAAGTTTTTTAAAACTCCATGAGTATCATAGGCATGGGATTGGGTTGTATGGAACTATATAGAAAAGAGGAAAATAGGGCTTATTTTGACTATTTTTTGTGTTTTACAGGTATAGTGAACATTCAAGAGGCCAAATCACTTTTGGAGGAAAGTTCAAGACATTTTATAAGTCCTAAAAGTAATCATATCAAGTGTATAAACTCATAATGGTGGCTACTAGTTCTCTCATTTCATCTAATTGAGTGTGCCAGCTAGAGAGGACTTGGATAAATTGGTAAATCTTCATTTTGGGAGCCTTTTAAGGATAATTACTTGTAACTAATGGTATGATAACTCATTAAACATGTCATTTATCTTATTTTATGGATAAAATTTTAGGTTTAAAAATCTTGAAGATGAAAAGTGTGAGAGGTGAAGGGAAAAGGCTATTTTGATATTGTCAAGTGTGATCATGTATGGCTAGAATGATAGGAATCATAAAAATCATCCCCAATTCATGTGAGGGATTCTTAGTAACCCCTCCTACTTATATTCATCATTAAATCTGATTAGTTGTAGATTTAGGATAGTTTTCTAAGGCCAATCATAAGGGGTAGTTTTTTATGCATAGAAAAGGAGTTTCTTGACTATTTGTAGGTCTTTGATGATTGGAAATGACATTTTTAACTCTTTAAATGATATGTTTCACCCCATCCCTCTCTCTCCATTCATTTTTAACTAATCTTCACATTGGTGGCACATGTCCTTATGCCTCTTCAACTTCTTTTCTCTCTTTCTTCCTCAAAGTTCTCTAAATGAAGCCATTTTGGCCATTATAAAGGAGACCAAAATTTGGTATGGTGAATACCTTATAAAATTACATTAAAATTTGATTTTTAACATTGAATATAGGTCTAATTATAAGTTATGATCATTTTTTCTAAGTGTGTGAGTGATGTATAGTGGAGCTAAGTGATAGTATCATCCTTACTCCTTTTATCCTTCATGTTTAAGGAAGAGTTCTGATGTTAACAAGTCATGTGAAGTGTGTTGAATGTACTAATATCTCTTTCAATTATGTAATTGTATCTATGGTGTGTAATATACCCCCTAGGTCAAGTATCTTATTGATTGTCCCAAGCATGCTACCATAATATTGAAACACTATGTTAGGATCTTTCAATGCATGGAATTAATCTTGGAAAGCATTGTTGATTAGTATAAATATGATATTTTATGGAATATATTTTTGGTGGATCACTTCTCTAGTATATTTTTCATTTTATGCAAATTCTTAACTCTTTTCATGAACAAGCATTAGATCAGGTGATAGGCACTTAGAGAAGAATTCATGGAGCTAGCCCTTTAAATCCTAGAGATTCATCTCTCTTAAAATTTACCACAAATTTGAGCTATGATTAAATGTTTCATAAAATTTTTAATTCCTCATAGAGTGTCCTAGGGTGAAAAATTATATGATAATAGTTTTGGCATGCCCAGTGGGATAGCTAGTCCTAATTGTTTACATGTCAAGGTGAATGTTGGCCTTGACAAGCCTAAAATTGAATAAGTGTTTCTATTCCAACATTTGGTGACTATAAAAGGTGATAATATCTTGTTTTAGATTAATTTTCCCAAATTATACTTCATGGTCCTCACTATATCATCTTATAGTATAGTTTCCAATCAAAAGTCCCTCTACCTGAAACTCCTCTTGAAGAACAACACCTTGAACCATTCATAAATTTTAGAGATCTTGAACAAGAAGGTTTTAAAGAGGAAGAAGAATAATTGGGAGACATAGGATATTAAGAGGAAGGATAAGAGATGGCTAGGAAATATACTTTCCTAGCCTTCACCACCTAAAATCCAATTAACCTTCCTGCATATGACCCTATTCTTCCCAATGCTACCAAAAATATTCTTAGCTTCAATAGAGAGGGTCTTATTACCCCATCTGAGCACATTAGGGACATTTAAAACTTTTTAAAATTCCATAATGTCACTCAAGACAACATAGCCATTAGATTTCTTGGCATGTCCATAAAAGGTAAGGCACTTGATTGCTATAAAACTTTAGATGGTGGTTGAATTACTAATTGGGATGACTTTAGGGAATTGTTGATAAGTAGGTTTAAGAACAAGAGTGATCAATTTTCATTAATCCACCAATTTAATTTGATAAGGAAAGGTCATAATAAATCCATGGGATATTTAAATGAAATATTTCAAGGAACATGGCATAGTTGCCACCTATCATGAGACCTCCTCTAAGCTTCATATTCCCCACCTATCTCAAGGATATTGGCATTGATGTGGTAGTAATGTTACAATCAATGCGAGGATTTACTTTACCCAAGGCATATGAGATATCCATTGAAGCTAAGAATAGTTTGATATAAGGTAAATTACCTCCAAGAGTCTCCATGTCTTCATTGTCTCATAATTTAGTTGAATCCTAAGCATATCACAAGTTCCCAATACCAATGTCAAGCCTAAAACCACTCCAAATAAGGTGGATAATTTCATACATAAGGATGAGATGACTCATTATTTGTAATCCAAGTTCTAACAAGCTCAATTGAATGTAAGTGTTCCACCCAACCCTCAATATTAACCTTAATAAGACTATACAGCTCCACTCCAATAAAACTACCAAGGAAGAGGACAAGGTCAACAAGCTTTCAATAGAAAACCCAATGCCTATAATCCTAATTCTATTCCATATATAAGGGTTGTTGTTCCAGTCCATACTGATTTTGTTTAAGGATAAGAATATATGGATCATTGAGGGCAACTTCAATTTTCAATTTGAGTATGACATGCTTTGGTGGCATAAGAAGGAGCTGCTCCTTGCCTTACATTAGAAGAAGAACATCTAATTCAAGTGAACACTCATAGAGAAGGTAGCAGCCAAGGTACTATTCTCATGAAATTTCAAAAGGAGGATGACTATGTGTTGAATCAAAGTACATAAATTTTTGCCAACATAAGATCCAAGAAGAGAGATGTGGGAGAGTTTTTTGAAACACATGTGACTCCAAATGATACATTTATAAGGCCACAAGGTGTGAATCCTAATGTGGCACCTCATACTAGTCACATTCCTCATTAAAGTTAGATTGCAAGCAAGGTTGTAAGGCCTAAAATGCACTAATTTCAACCTTCCTCACTACCTTTAAGAATGCAAGAAAATATGAATAGTTACCCTTTGAATATTATTGATTCTTTGAAGAATACCAAGACTAGTATATCTCTTTGGGAAGTCTTGAAAATGCCTAGTCAAAAGGAAATCCTACAAGAATAACTTGCTAATATCAATGTAGCCCCTCAAGATCTAAGGTACAATGGTACAACCCTTGCCAACACACCAACTCGTGTCTTAGAGCCTTCTACCAAATCTGAAAAACCTCCACTTTTCTACCTCAAACTCATTATAGGAGACAAATTGGTTCATAATTACATTGTGGATAATGGGGATAGTACCACGGTTATGCCTAAGGTGGTTGTGGATAAGTTGGGGTTAAGGTATGAACCACATAGCAAGGGAGTGTTACAACTTGATGGAACTCCAACCAAGATAGTGGGATTATTTAAAGAGTTGAAATTTTTTCTACATGATTGTCCAAGCTTCCCCATCATGTAAGACATTATAATGATAGACCTCCCAACTCACTTTGCTATTTGCTTGTCAAGGGACTTCACAACTAAAATAAGAGGATATATTTATATTGATTGGACTTTTCTAACTTTTATAACAAGATATGGAACCAAGGTGACCATAATAACACATCCCTTGGCAAGGTTTCATAGTGAACCATATGTGGATTCAAGTTCCAATCAAAATTATGTGATTAGTGAAGAAGAAGAAGAAGTCATGGAAGGTGAAGCATCCTTTCCTTTTGAAGGTATTTCTAATCTTTTCCATGATTAGTATAGTACTAAAACATATGAGCATTATCCTTATACATCCATGGAAGAGATTGATTTAGGGGCTTATTGTGTGCATGAGGAAGACACTCCTATACTCCCACTTACAAATGAAGAACATAAAGTAGAAGAAGTATGTCCTACTTTGCCTACTCCTTCTCAAGATGAGAAAATACTAGTATAACCTTGTAATGAGTCCCATATGGCCAATAATCAATCCTCTCTATCTTATTCTCCACCTAGTACAAATAATTCTCCTTCAAGTCACTCCATTGATAGTTTAAAATAATCTCTTATTGGGTACCAAGAATACATGATAGAGCTTGACACTAGATATAGTGGTGATAAATTCATTCCTAGTGTTTGTATTAGGAGCATAAGGAATGGTTTGGAACAAATTAAAAAGGAGTGGATACCTATAGAGGAAGCTAATTGGTTAAATTATAACTATAAGATGCTTGAGTTTTGTAGCCTAATTTACAATCTAGAAGAGAAATTGAGAACCCATGAAACCAATCCATCTTTATCCATTGCCAAAATTTTCTCTTCTTACGAGTCTATCCTTGAGAACAACCAAAAGAGGGAAGAAACCATGGTGAAACAATTCAACTTTTTTGGAGAATATTATGAAGAAGGAATATAGGTTTAAGATTGGATAAATGATGAAAAATATCTAACCCCTTGTGGAAGTGATGATCCTTGTGTTGAAAAGGATTCCTTAGAAGGATTTATTTTGAATCTTGAATAAGAAATGTTTTCTCTAATTATTCCTTTCCCTGATGTAAATAAATCAAAAGAGGATGGCTTATAACATATGTTTCAAGACATATTCAATTAATTTGAAAACCAAAAAGGGCCTACAATTCCTATAGAACTAACCACAAGTCATGATAAGCAAGAAGCTAGAAAACATGTATGTGTTGAAGAATATTATCACCAAGAGTTGGATCAAGATGCAACAATATATGATGATGTTGGGCCTCTTGAAGGTGAGTTAAAGATTTATTATACAATCACTCATAAATCTTCTTCTACCATCATCAAAGAGTAATTTAAGCAAGAGATACTTCTAAACTTCCATGATACAACACTTCTTGGAGAGTTTGAAGGTGTGATGATTGAGAAAGAAGATGAGATCTATCAAGGAGACATGAACTTACAACAAGTTATCCTATTTATGGACATGCAAATTTGATATGAAAAGACAAGAGGAAAATAATGTGAGACATGTTTCCAAAACTAAGATGACTTCAGCTACTTGGGAGACCTATTTGAGATGACTTAATCAAGTGACATGACAAGTCAAGGAACAAAGAGAAAATGTGAGTCATCTAACATCGCACCCAAAAGGAATCATACATGGAATCCTCATTCATCTAATGAGGATGGAAATTAAAGATACTCCCTTTTTGATCTAGGAATGGAATATGATCAATATGGATTTACATGCTAGTTTTTTTCCAATTGTGCTTTAGGTTTCCTAAGTGCTTAGTAGCACAAGTGTGTCTTTGTTTTGTGTTTTCTTTTATCTTCAGTGTGTTGTTCTTTATTTGTGTGTTTTATGTATTTTCATTTGTCTTGTGGTTAGTCCAAGGTCTATTCATGTCAATATGAGTGCTCACATGCATGAATCCATGCCTAATGGAAGGATTAGGTAATTGGTCTTAGGCATAGCTGGCATGCCACCCCTAGAAATCACTAAGAATGTTGATCAAATTTGGGTCAACCCCTAATATTTTTAACTTTTAAGAAGATTCCCATGTGTATCATAGGGTGTTATGTTAGTCTATTATCTTAATCATCCTCTCCCTAGTCCTTGTTGAAGTCCACCCCCTATGCACTAGGCTAGTCAACTTGAGTCAAAGGTTAGTCAACCTTGGTCAAAGGTTTTTAAAGGGTAAAGTTATGTTTAAAATATGATAAAATAGGCCTTTTGGTCATTTTTTAGCCCATTTAATGACTTGTATATATTTTTATGCAATAAAAATTGAAACCCAAGTGAGTTTCAATGTGGATCGTGTTAAGATCATGTCAAAAATAGCTATTTTCTAGGCAAAAAGTAATTATGTTTAGTGGATGGTAGTTTTCCATAAAAATAGGGGTTTTTTGGCACTTATATAGACTTCTCAAGTCCAAAATTTGCTAAAAACGTGGGAAGAGTAACTATTAACCTCTCATAATCCATTTCAATGCCTGGTTTTCAAGAAAAATTCAAAAAGTTTCATCTTCAACTTATTTTCCTCCATTTTCACTTGGTAAGCAAAAAAAGAGAAACTTCATGTACTTGGCATGGTCTGTATAGGTGGAATTGGTAGGATTTATTATGGGGGTGGATATTAATATAATTGAACTTCATTTTAATAATAATAAATTGATATTTGGTGCATCCTCCTATATGAACCATCAATTTGATCCTAGGCATCTTTTTATGCATATTCAACCATTAGGGGGTCATTATTTGAGTTTGTGTTAGAGTCTCTTATTTTGGATTAATAAATTTGTGTGTTTTAGTTGTCTCCACATGATTTTCAATATTTTTCCATTCTTCTTCTTATTTTGGAGAATTCAATTTTTTGAGAAAGCCTCTTTTAGGCTTACAAAATGTCTAGTTTGCATTAACAGTCATCTCATTGCTTTGAAAATGTTTCCTTCACATTGGAGATGATGTTTTCATGTTGTTTTTGGAATTATCCTAGTGTATATTGGGCTTTCAAGTTTTTAAAATTTCTCTTGAATTTTATTGAAATCATTCCATGCATGTTTCTTACAATTTTATGATTTCCTTATATGTCTCAGTTAAAAATACTCCACCTACAAGAGCATGCTGACATCAAAAATTCAATTTTAAAGGTTTGACATGGTCCTTAACCTCTTGGAACCACTAGTTTACATTTAAATTTTTTATGAAGGCATGTAGGTGTTATAAACTTGTAAACTTAGAGTGTTCTCAGTCCTACCTATATAGAGGAGATAACCATCTATAGCTGATGCAATAGATATGCCTTATAGATGTGATTCAACAATTAACCAATCCAATTTAAGTTTCCTTAATATGAAAAGTCCTAGATAGACATATTGATCATCCTAGTTTGACAAGGAAAGTGTCAAAGCATCAAATAGAAGGTTGGACTGTGATTAGACCATATTGGGTCCCCTGTCCCTAAAAATGGCAAACAAAGGCTTTGAAGGTTTTTTAATACCTCATAAAATTTAATTTTTAGGTGATCCAAGATTTAAAATTGGAAAAATTGGTATCCCTATTCACCTACAACAATTGTGCCTATTTTGAGAAGCAAAGGGTGAATAGAGATTGGATGTTGTAGAGCCTAAAAATGGCTAAAAACCACTAAAGCAAGGTAGTGTTAACTACAAGTTATTGATCAAAAATTTTACTTTCCATCCCATTTTGATGATCTTATACTATTCTATCAAGTTTAATTAATCTAGTGGTTCAAATGATGTTTGGATGATAAGAGGCCATGAGAGAAGGAGAAATCCAATATCTTGAACCCCTAATGCATACTTCTCTACTCATACATAGGACTATGAGGAGCCACCTATAGGAAAAAAGGTCAAGGTTTTTGAAATAGGCATTATCATGAATGAGGTGAAGTAAATTTATGTTTTGAATGAAAGAAAATATATTCATCCCATCATTACCACAATGAACAAGTCCATTCTTGACCTAGAAAACAACTTATATGCCTAAAATGAATGAAAAAATAGCCACCTATAGCTAAGTAGATAGTGAATGAGGATTAAGGAATTTGGAGGAGTCTTAAGGCACTCTTAATATAAAGAAGGGTATAATGTTAAAACCTAAGTGACATGGGGATTTATAGGAGTTTCTAAAGCACAAATCAAGATCAACTTCATGCCAGTCTCACCCTAAAATCACCTATAGGTAGGCTCCTAGAAATATCTTAGTCCAATAATATAGTAAGAAATTTGAAGGCATAAAATGGATAATATACCAGGTTTTAAATATTGTTCAAATTGGCATAAGGAAGTTTGGTCAGGAATATGCTAAAATAAGGTTTTTAACCCATTTTTAAAAGAAATTAGGATGGTTAAATCCCTTAAACATGGAATTGAAAAACACCCTTTGGTAAAATTGGTCATTATAACCTTTTGGAGATTCTTAAATAATAAATTTTCATAATAAAATATGACTATTACTCATTTTCTGTCTCAGAGTAGGGGCAGTCCCTTCATGCCAAGAATGACTATTTTGGGGAAAAGTGAGGAATTTATGGTCTCAAGGAAAATAATGAGCAAATAAAGGTTATATAATATATAATGGACCTAACACAGCCTAATAAATCTTTCTATATGTCTTGATTTTAGATAGGGTACCCTACACAACAAGGGTTATAGTCAAGTGTAAAGGAAAGCCTTAGGGCTAGAAGCCAAATTGGAGGTAATATGCATTTTAAAGCTAATATATGATTTACATGTGATAAATACATGTTCACAAATGTATTTTGTGTGTTTTAAATCCATCACATTGTAAATGTAACCATTGGAAGGTCAAGAGGATATCAAAGATATAGGCAGACCTATTTGCAAGGTTTAGTTCTAAAATCAAACATGGGTAAGTTCCCATTTCAAGATTTTAGAAATTAATTATAAATGTTAGAGGAAGTTTTTATAGTATATACAAATGTTTTACAACCCTTTTATTTTAAATAAAGTCTTTATGAATCCATTTTCATCTTAGGAAGCATTCAAACCCGATAGGAAGCAAAAAATGAGCTTGAATGTCAACTTCAAGTGCTTAGAACTTCCACCAAGCTTTGCATGGGACCTCGATCCATTAAATTAAGTTGAATGAGGTCTTCAAGGAGACATAAATTAAATTTTATTATAATTCCAATGTTCCATGGCTATGAATGAATGCTAAAAATGAAAACCACTACAAAACCCTTGCAAACCCTCCATAGTGTCCCAATTGGAAAGATGAGGAAATTTGAGTATCCAAATGGATGAATTTGACCATTAGTGCCAAATATAAGTTGTTTAAAACTCCATGAGGATCATATCCATGGGATTATATTTTACAAAACTATAATGAAAAGAGGAAAATAGGGCTTATTTTGACTATTTTTTGTGTTTTGCAGGAATGGTGAACTTTCAAGAGGCAAAATCACTTTTGGAGGAAATTTTAGTACTTTTTATAAGTATTAATTATCATTTTATCAAGTTTATAAGTTCATAATTTTACTTACTAATTCTCTCATTTCAACCAGTCTAGTGTGCTAGATAGATAGGACTTGGAGAAAATGGTGGATCTTCTTTTTGGGATCCTTTTAAGGCCAATTACATGTAATTGATGTTATTATAACTCCTTTAAAATTTCATTAATATTATTTTATTAATTAAATTTTATGTTTGTAGATCTTGAAGATGACAAGTGTGAGAGGTGAGGGGCAAAAGGCTATTTTGAGATTGTTAAGTATGATCGTGCATGACCAGAATGATAGGAAGGGTCAGTAGCTTCCTAAGTTCATTTAAGGGATTCTTAGTAACCCATAATAATTATATTCATCATCAATTGATCATTTATATAGATAGGATAGTTTTGTGAGGCCAATCATAAGGGGCATTTTTCTATGCATAAAAAAGGAGTTTCTTGACTATTTGTAAGTCTTAGATGATTAGAAATGACATTTTTAACTCGTAACATGATATGGATTTCCCAATAATTCTCTCACATGAATTTTTAAATGATCTTCACATTGGTGACACATGTCCTTGTGCCTCTTCAACTTCACTTCTCTCTCTCTTCCTCAAAGTTCTATAAATGGAGCCATTTTGGCCATTGTAAAGGAGACCACAATTTGCTATGGTGAAGCCCTAATAAAATTACATTACACTTTAATTTTTAACATTTAATACAAGTATAATTCTAATTTATGAACATTTTGTCTAAGTGTGTGAGTGATGTATAGTGGAGCTAAGTGATATTATCATCCTTACTCTCTTTATCCTTAATGTTTAAGCAAGAATTTTGATGTTAACAGGTCATGTGAAGTATGTTGAATTCAATAATCTCTCTTTCAAGTATGAAATTTTATCTATGGTGTGAAATATTCCCCCTAGGTCAAGTATCTTGTTGATTTTCCCAAGCATGCTACCTTCACATTAAAACACTATGTTAAGATCTTTCAATGCGTGGAATTAGTCTTAGAAAGCATTATTTATTAGAAGTATAATAGTATGTGGTATATATTCTTGGTGGATCACCTCTCTAGTATAGTTTTAATTTTATGAAAATTAGTAATCATTTCATAAACAAGCATTAGATTAGGTGATAAGCACTTAAAGAAGAATTTATGGATCTAGCCCTTTCAATCCTAGAGATTCATCTCTCTTACAAGTTCCCAAAAAATTGAGAGATGATTCAATGTTGCATCAAATTATAGGAGCCTCATAGAGTGTCCTAAGGTGTAAAATTTGATGACAACAAGGAGTGGTAACTCATATTTAACTCTACCAACTATAAAAACCTGATTAGCATGAATGCATTTTATACATATGTGAATTATAGAAGGTACTTCTAAAAAAATTAATCCATGGTTGACCAACTAACATATCTAAAAGTCCTGCACTAGGAACAATAGTAAATAATGTGGCCACATGTGTTGTACCACCTTGTATAGGAAGTATAATCTCACCCAATAAAATTTATATGTGCACACTAAATCTACTGATAAAAATGTCTATCATGGTAATATTTTTCTCTAAATATCTTGAACATTATAGTAATCTCATAGTGTACATGTTCATACTAGATATATTATCTTTTAGAACACTATGAATAGGATGATTATGAATGTAAGCTCTGATAAAGAGTGCATGATAATATAAATCATCCTTAACTATCTCTTGATCTAAGAATGATATGGAAGGTCTAGCTAGAACTCTAGAATTATATACACCAATCATGTTTCTCAAGGTATGTGTCTCAACTAAAGGTACCTTATATGTATTTGGTGGGTGATGTAGATGATATGCATGGTGAATACCTGATGTATCTCCTATCTCTTATTTAGAATGTTATGGGAAAGGATCTAAAAATATTTTCAAAGATTTATCCTATGTTTGTTTTGCTTGAGGAGGCTCAAGTGATGTACCAAGATCAATAACATTTCCATCAATCAATTTTTGTATCTTATGTTTCAAAATAATGCATCTATCTATTGTGTGGCATAGTTCCCTATGAAAATCACAAAATTCATTCTAATCATATCCCCATGGAAGAGGCTTTGTTGGATCAACTTCCTGAATAGGAATAAGAGCTATGCTATGACATTTCAAAAGCTATTGTAACACTATGGCTGGAGAAATTGGTAGATTGGAAAAATTTCACTGAGGAGGTGTAGATAAAACCACTTACTAAGGGAGATCTAAGGCCACATTAACTATTGGTTTATTTTGACTCTTGCTATCATTGACCTTTACTTTATATAAGACTTTTTTTACTCTTGTTTGTTGTTTTTGATATTCTTATGTACTTGATTTTGCCCATTGAAATGAGTTTGACTTTCCTTTCCTTTAGTGTATGGCATAACTCAGTGAAGGAAGAGAATATTTTGAATAGTGTTGACTCTTGTAAAGTTGGTAGAAGACTCTACTTGAAAAAATCCTATAAATATTTATCAACCACGGGGCTAGTCATCTTAGCCAAAGTAGTCTTATATCAAATAACATAATTTGTGAGATGCTCATTTGACCTTTGTTTATGTTTTGCAACTTGGGAAA
Organism: Torreya grandis; assembly: GCA_037957365.1. Classification (NCBI taxonomy): domain Eukaryota; kingdom Viridiplantae; phylum Streptophyta; class Pinopsida; order Cupressales; family Taxaceae; genus Torreya; species Torreya grandis. The sequence goes on along the minus strand of JARHVA010005505.1, from coordinate 411,402 downwards.
ATGAAACATTATCACCAATGTTAATTCTGAAATGAGCTAGGAACATGTTAGCTAAAGGATTAAATGCATTGATCGAATGATTTGGTAAACTATAAAACTATTGTAAAGAATAATTATTTAGACTTCACGGAAATAGTTTTGTAAGTATCTAGTCATTTGGTACATAGTCCAAGCATGATACATGAAAAGATCTCAAATATGTCTCTAGATCACCCTTGCCATCATATAGAGTGAGCTTGGGTTGAACATAACTTGGTGGCAAGGGTGTCAAAATAATATAACGTGTCAATGGTGTATAAAGTAGAACAAAAGAATACAAGGCTTGTGTAGGTCTCAAATCAGCTTGTTCAAGATGTATCACCTTAGATTGAAGAGATTTTATCTCTTGCACAAGGGTTGCTACACTGAGAGACAAAGTTTCACTAGTCATAACTGGTGGTACCTCATAAGAAGGTTGGGCTGCTATAGGGGGTTGTTGAGATATAGTTTCCCCCATAGTGTCATTTAAAATTGTATGCTCTGAAGGAATGTAAGACTCAACTTACTTATCCTTTTTAATTTCCATGATAAATTGTAAGATAAGAGTATGATCTCAGGATTGTTTTTTGAGTCTTTCTTGAAAGCTTTATAGGATCAAATATTTTTTAAGGACAACTTCATTATCAATAATAAGTAGAAGTAGATCAAAATTTTGATGTCATGGATCATGAACATCAGTGTTTGTATCATCATTATTTTTCCCATACTATTCATTATCAAAGTTATCCTCATGGAAATTTGTGTAATCTAGATGTGTAGGATCTATAATAGAAACCTAATCTAATTCTTTATCCATGGTATATGGTTAGGTTGAAGGAATATGGGTGAATTCAAGAGGGTTTCCATTAAGTCTTGCACTTAATATTAAAGGAAGAGATGCAAGGATTTTAGGTGGCATAAGGAAAACAACTTGAATAATAGAAGAAAATATTAAATAAATATAATCTAAACAAGTAACTAAAATATGCATTAAAAAGATACAAAGCTCATAAGCATGTAAGGTGATACCTCAAAATCAATGGGACCTAGTATATGTATCTAGGGTTTGAAAAATGATATTTTTAAAATTTACTATAGAATTTTAAAATTTGAAGTGAATTATTTATTTAAATAGGCAAGTAAAAAAAATAAAAAAATTATTGGAAAATATGTTATTTAAAGGGACCTAGTATATGCAACTAGGGTTTTGTAGAAAATAATTTTTTTGAAAATTACTATGGAATTTTAAAATTTGATGCTAATTTATGATTTAAATATGTAGGTTAAAAATCAAAAAATTAGTGGAAAATTCTTGATTTAAAAGGACCTAGCGTATGCAACAAGGGTTTAGAAGTAAAATGAACATTTAAAAATTACTATGGAATTTTAAAATTTAAATTGAATTTTTGATTTAAATAAGCAGGTAAAAAATTAGAAAAAATATTGTAAAAATTAGAAAGGAATTACCCTAGGGTTTCTAGGGGTTTTATGTGCAAATGAAGTAAGTCAAGTTCACCAAATGATTTAATTATTTTGGGAATATTGGAGTCCTATTCCTAATTTAGTTAAGAGTCTAATTTAAAAAAGAAATAAATAATATTACAATAATTAACCTATTAATTTGTATAATTTAATTACAATTAAAACCTTTCTAAAGATAGTAATAAATGTGGAGAAAATCAGACTTAGCTAGAGATAGACTGAGATGGTTGAGATAAAGTCTAGAATTCACTGTGTAAGACTGGGATAGTGTCACAAATCAAGATATGTACTTAATTTTTTGAAAGGATATAAGCACTAAAATAAGATACCCTAGGGTTTGGTTTTATAGTCCTCTTTTTCCATTATTGTCCAAGAGACTTGAAATTTTGTTTTTTGTTCATTGTGTCTGTGTGAGCCTACCTATGAAATTTTGACTACTAGATGTTTGTAAAAATCCTTGTATATTTGATTAAGTCTTCAAATCCTAGACTCTATGATGCTTTGACAAACTTTGAGATATAATATATTTTAGTGTGTATAAGATGCACTGAACATGTATCCACATCCCTTGTGTGGGCATGTTGCCTACATACCAATACTCCAAAGAGGCATCAATCCATATGTAGTTATCCCACTTGATGCACTTTGTGAAATAGTGTGTATGAAGATGTAAAACTCTAAAATTAGGTATGCTTGAGGTGACTAGGGATTGGTGTAAGGATTTGAATAAGCTTTTGGCTGTATTGCATGGTTGTATACAGAAAAAATGGAAATATGCCTATTTAGTCTTGATTGTATTATTACTTACTATATGATATTTTTTAACCCCTTCTAAAATAAATTTTAATGGGTTTTAATATGGAGGATATGAACTGGAAGGGAATGACTATTGGCTATAAAAATGCACTTAGATAGGAGCATCAAAAATGGACACCATAGGGTTTAGTGCTATAGTCCAAGTTGGGCACTATAGTCCTAAAGGAATAGGACCTAGGGGGATGGATTCATTACTATAAATTCTAATTGAAATATGTGGAATCACTATCTATAAGGCTATGGATTATTTGTAAATAGTGAAAATATGCCTATGAGGGTCATGAGAAAAAGCAAGAGGGACCTATGGGTTGGGTGTCATAAGCCACACCAAAGTTACCAATTTTCACATTTTATATGACTACATAATCATATAATTCATGTCCATGACACATAAAATATAAGAACATGCCTTATCTATCAATGTACACATAAGGCTAAGGTGTTCACAACACTAAAAATCCAACCCAAAAAACATAGACTTTATATGGTCATGAAACTTACATTCCAGCATTAACCAACATACATGTATTCTAAATTTCAATAATATAATAGACCTATGTATATGATTTAGTATTGTAATGTATAATTGTTCTATCAGAGAAATATTTTTTTTGAAATTCATTAGGTTGAGTCAAAAATAATTCTATAGCTAGGATCTTTCTACAAAATCAACAACTCTACCCTATTTAGAGATTTAATCCTTGTAGGATATTAAATTGATAGATTTAAATTATGCATGATAATGTGATTGCCCCATAATTCTATTAAAATTAATTGTTACACATGTATAACTTAAATTAATGTTTTTGGCATTAATAGCTACTCAAAAAATACTATGATTATTTCATCATTTATATGTAGAGTTTAGGGTTGAATGTTTTCATTGAGACACTATGAACCTTACACTAGTGTCCAATTTATTTATACCATAAAAATACATCATAACTTACTAAGATGATTTTTCCTATCTTTATTATATCATTATCTTCATATTTATACCAAAATAAATAAGCTCACTCATACATATGTTAAGTACAAGTGTAAAGTATGATTTCATTATCTTATAATGTTCATACAACTAATATTTATTGAAAACTCTTTGGATTAGGGAGGGCATATAAACCCAATAGTTATCCAAAATAATGTCATATTCTTTTAACAAATATTTATTTATCTACTCTTATAATACTAAGAGCAAATCATTCTTAATTAGGGTTTCATTATTATACATTCATCAATAATTAATTTGTAAAACAATTTAATGCCTTAAATATATAATTCAAAAGTGTTGAATATACCATTTAAAAATTCATTCATAATATTTCCCTTTAGGTTCTATCAATTTATATATATATATATATATATATATATATATACACATATACATATATATATATATACATATACATATATATATATATATATATACATACATATATATATATATACATACATACATATATATACATACATACATACACACACACACACCAAATATAAAATACCGTTTATAATCATTGAATCAACCACAATAAATTATCTCATATTTTTGGAAAATTGGGCTCCATTATTAAGAGAGCCACTATCCATACTAGTCCCATATTATACTAAGTTACATTTTGATTTCACCCAACATATCTATTACTACCCCAAAATGAATCATAGTATTATTAAATAGTATAATAATATTTAAAAAAAACTCATATTAAAGGCACCACTATTAGTTCATATGAATGTTTTCCTTGATTAATATTCAAGAACTACTTCCATCACTATAATGGTTATATTTCTAAACATGTCAACATTATTCACTCAATAGTTATGAATTTTACATGATGTAACCACTTGGTATGGTCTATCCTAATAGGTCATAGACTACATTTATTTCATTAATATCAACCCTACTACAATACCAATATCATAAATGAATTTAATTTGTAAACATGTTAGTACATAATTATTTATGCACTAATTTTCATTCAATAGAATATAATTCATGAGTGATAAAAATCATTCATTACAAGAAATAATACCTTCCAATACTAGGGTTTACTCAATGAGGCATTCATGTTTCCACCCTGAGTTACAAGTTAATAACTATAATTAGACAAGTTAAATATCACATTACTATTATGCTTCTATCCTACTAAGTTTCTAAAATAATTATATTATCAAGAGTAAGATATTTAAATAATAAACAAGGGAGTAATATGAATGACTTATACAACACATTCATGAATCCATAAATTACTATAACCAGAATTAGTAATGCCCTCATCATGTTTACTTATTTTGATATTAGTATCACCACCCAATGTAATAATTGATTAAGAAAACACTCATAGAAAAAGGAGATACATTATTATACAATCCACTTACATGGTTCCCATATTTTAATGTATAGACATTACAAATTCAATATTTCTTATTTAAAAATTATAGTCTTGCCATCAATTAGCTTAGCTTACTATTACCAAATAAATAAATTCAACACCATCCACATAGTTAATTAAGACTAGAATAAATTTATTTTCATGAGAGCAATTATGTCAATTTATAATATGTAATATCTAAAAAAACTTCCTAATTATATTTTAATTATAGTTAAGTAATCATGAAACTATTCAGACACAACCACTTAAACATATCAACACAACCATCATGTATAGATCCAAAAATCATGAAGAATAACACATAATGGGAAAATTAAATTCTTTCTATTTAAGGAACTATTCTTGGAAACAAGCACAAATGATAAATGACATAGTGTACATCTCCATTTATAACCTACTAATCAATACTTACATATGGGCCCATTTTTGTGATAATACATCAATTAAAATAAATTATTTAGTGTAAAAAAACTACCAACAAAGTTAGAGTTTAATCTTCAACACATATCCAAGCTCAATAAAAGAATGTATTTAAATATTATTAATAAGGTTAGGAATAATATCATTATAGTGACAGGGAAAGGTTTCATACCAATTATTGTTAACAAATTGACATATCCCAGCTTAATATCCTATTTTATTATCTTAAGAGACTAAATATCTAGTTGAGATATATTACAACTTAGATAACAAGAAAATATCAATAATGTCTATGATATAGTCAATAATTACGAAAAAAAAAATTATAAATATAACTAACCTACAATCCTTATTATAAATCTAATAAAATCCTTTCATAGTGCCTCTCAATTAAATTTCACTCTACTAATTTGTTATATGTAAAATACAACTAGACACATAGTTGTTTTATACCTGCATTAATCACTACATGCATCTGACCTTTAATATAAAGATAATGTGAAAATCGATCCCATACATATAATGTAATCCCTATAAATCCTAACCATTAGTTTAGGGTTTTAATAGGTCACATGGTGAAATACATTTTTATAAAATAAAATATATGTAAAGATAAGAGAAAAAATGTCATTGTCCATAAGATATGTTTTCCACACTTAGTCAACACAACACACAAAAATGACATAGTCCACAATAGGGAATCATGATAGAGGTCCTCATCCACATATAAAGGTTCTTGATTTAAATTTATGTCAATAATTACATTATCCATAAGGTTTATTAAAAAAAACCCAACATCATTATCATATAAACATATATTTAACTAACTACCCATCTAGTAGTTACAATAGAGAGAAACAATCACAAGATGTTGGGAATACATTGAGGAGTTGAGTGGTATGGTGAGTGAAATAAGAACCCTAGGGTTATGAAATTAATCACACATAATCCCTCCTCAATAACCTTACATTGAATTTAGTTCTCCAATTACATGGTATCTATTCAAGCAACAAGCAATTAAAATGATTAAAAAGTAAACAACACAAAATAAAAACTTAATTTTCAACTCATGCCTACTTATTTCTCTTCCCCATTTTTTTATATTTCCCACTCTTCATTCTGACATGTTTTTAAACTCTCACCCCATTTTTATTTTATATTCTCCATTTTTAAATACAAATCCATGACCCTTGATGTAAGTTATTCTAATCACCATGACAGCTTGAAGTGTCCATGGAAAATCAAAATGCACTTATAAAAATAGTTTCCACTATTTGCATGTCAATAAACACAACATATGTTTAAGTATCCCCCACACACTCTTAAATTTTATCCACATTACCCTTCTCCTCAAACTTTATATCTCAAGGTCAACCAAAATAATAATGGCCAAAACAAAGTGATAATGTCTCAAGCCAAGGTTAATTCCAACACATGTTATCATGGGTTGGGTTGGTAAATTTTACCAATCATAAAAAAAGAGAGACAAACAAATAATAATTTACCTATATTCAATCAACTCAACAAGAATTATAAAAAAATAAAATGCTCTTACCTAGGCAAGCTTAAAGCTTAAAAAAGAACGCCAACCAAAGCATGAAGTGTTCCATGCTACATCAAGGCAAAAATTCACTTGCATCATGATCCAAGGCAACCCAATAAAATTATAATTGTTTTATTAGTGGTAACCTATCTAAATTAATATTAATTTGATCCATAAGTGTTACAAGAACAATTGTCTATAATCCATTGATGATCATAGAACAATAACAAACTAGTTACACACAAAACTAGTTTTCACAATACAATACATCACACAAGGAATTAAATTAGACAATAAAATTATATATTTGTCTTTCTAAAAACTCATTTACATGTATATTAATGATGCAATAGTTCCATGAAGTCTTTTATCTCTGAACATAGCTCAGTCATCTGTTTATTACCTATAATTATAAAATTACATCAATAGTGCCAATTCTAAATAATCATCACAAAATCAAATACTAGATGGAAATTAATCAAGTATAGCATGAAAAATAATAATAAAATATAATTTGGAAAATCAAATACAAATCAAATCAACTGAAAAATACCATAATAAAAAAATAGCTTAAAAAATAGTACAACATAAATAATTACAAAGTTATTGCCAAGTGGGATATGACATAAGGGACACGTAAAATTGAAAATAAAATGTTGCACACATATCCAAGGGATGCATAAAATGGAAAATATATTTTCACACACATAAGGATAATGGCCACATACAATGGAAAATAAAATATCACACATATAATTCAAATGGCCATATACAATTCAAAATTAAAAAATTCAAATGCAATTCCATGGGAAGAATAAAATAGATAGGATATTATTAAACTATTATGAAAAAAATAACATTTAAGCATAGAATAAGTAAACTAGTCTACACAATCAATGTATGTGAAGGTCAAATCATAGAAAAGTAGCATATGCATGAAATATATCATTGTATATATTATTATTAATAGGAATACATGTGTAAAAAATCAATGGAGCTTTAACTTGAAAAATGGAAACGTCATATAAATATATATATATATATATATATATATATATATATATATATATATATATATATATATATCTTGTATCAATGTGATCTATAAAATAAGATTCCGCTATCAATGACATGGATACTCAGTATAGGAATTCACTACATCTATGCATCACATATAATGTATAACTTGTGTATATTACATTACACTCATATTTACTATGAAATTCATGTATATATGAAAAAATATTTTTAATAAAATAAACATGTGAAATATAACCTAAATAAAAAATGTAACTAGTAAACATATCATGCTTAGGTCCTAATTTTTCACCTTTTGAATAATTTTATTTAATTGTATTTTTGAGATATTTGAAACAAATATTTGTGTGTAATAATAACACAATTGAATGATGTTCATATGTTTCCTCATGTATTTCCCTTTAAATACATATAAATGATAAGATTGTATATCCACTTTTTTATGTAACCATAAATGGGCTTAACTATTTAGGTTTAAACAATCATTTTATTTCCTTGTCTGGATTAGTATTCTTTTGGTTTTATTTTAGTACCAAGTCACTAATTTTAAATTCATGATTTCATTAATTTTTTCCATATGATATATTTATGTTTTAGATTAAGGTAAAAACAGGTTTTGAAGGGACCCCAAAACCCTGAACAAGGAGAAAGATAAACAATGAAGCACAACCAGGTTAGCTCAAGAACCTGAAAACAAGAAACCAGGTTTTACAGGGACCTGAAACCAACAAATAAGAACATGAAAAAACAGCAGTCAAAACACAGATCAGAAAGGTAGCCAAAAGCAAGCTACCAGATCCATAACCAACAAACAGAGAAAATGACCGGTTTGCTGCCCCCAAAATACCAATCAGCAGAAAGGAACTTTGGATGAATCTTATAAATCCAGATTTTTCTTTTTGCATGACCGAAGATTCATTTCAAGAGGAGGGATCAAAGGCTTAGACTTCTTTCTTCTGACTGCTGTCCACCCCTCTTCTACCTTAGCTGCCTCAGCAATCCATGCCTCAGAAGACATTATTCTTTGGCCACCTAAAGGCGGAAACTCCTTGTGATATTCTAACACAGTCTGGCTCTTAGATAGATCCTTCTGGATAGGGGAAGAGATCACCATCTCCTCCACAGGCTCAGTTGTTTATTTAACTACAGCCTCCTCAGAGGCTTCATTTAAATGATTTTCCATAGATTCCTCTCCATCTTCCGATTCAAATTGCAAACCTTCCTCCTTCTCGGTCTCGGGTTCAGTAGATGTCTCCAAAGGATGTTTTGAGAAATCCTTTGGCCACCACGAAGGTGAACGTCTGGGATTGTTTTTCCCAACACCACAACAGGCAGCAATATGTCCCGTCTGGTGACACTTCCAACACCTAAAAGGAATCCCCTCATAATCCAATATTTGAGTCCAGGTACCCCTTGGGGTTTCAATGCATATCGCCTCAGGAAGGCCCTTTGAAACATCTATATCAGCTAGAAATCATGCACAAGTCGAATGGTGGCTTTCCATACTGTCTTCTTCATATAGAAACTCTCCTATAGCATTTCCAATGGTTTTATAAACTACCTCTTGCCACCAATGAATCGGGAGATAAGGGAGACGCACCCATATAGGGATCTTGTTAAAGGATTCTGAAAGAGGATTAAAATCCTTATGCCAAGGTTTGGCCATAAGAGGAAATCTGCCCTGCCAAGAAAAATTATTGTGGCACAAAATAGACATCCTATCTTCAGGGATTTGAAATATTACTATAAAAAAACCCCTAGCGCAGGGCTGGATTTGACCGTCTTCGATGTGTGGCCAACTCATAGCAATCCAGTTCTGTAGATCAACTAGAGAGGGCCAGAAACCACAGAAACGGAATATGGCTGCACACGAGGATAACCATTTTTCTTCCAGGAAGATATTTTCAGCTAACTCAAGATCTAAAGTAACCTTAAAAGGTTTTAAAACACTTACAGGTGATACACCAGTAGGTACAAGTGTTGTATAAGTCTGAGCGTCGTGTATATGTGCTTCGAAGGCTGCCACATCTGCATAGGTTCGACTCCCTGTTCCATGCCCTGAACCAAGGTCGAAGGCCAGACCCACAGCTATGGTTTCTTCAGTCTCCGCTTCAGTGATCCCTTTAATGGTATTTTGGTTCCTCCCTGTGCCAGCTGGAAGGACCTCCTCCGTAATGGCTTTCATAGCCTCACCGGCTGCTCGAAACGCAGTAGCCGATTTCAAATTCCTGTTCGCGTGCGCAGCATCGGCAGGAGCCATTTTTACATATGATATATTTATGTTATTTTGGTAATATTTGAGATGTTAAATAGCTTTTATGCATTTTTCATCAAACATTTCCAAATCTTGTAATTTTTTCCTTGATACTCATTATCTTTAACAATGTATTTTAAGGAAACAATTAGAGATGATATCTATAAATATAAAGTAAATACTACTTATTATCCATAAAAAGAGAATATGGTTTAGCCTTAATAGGTGTACAAACACTTGTGTGATATTCTTAAAGTGTACAAATAATCTTATTATGTAAATCTTCACCATGTTTGGAACCTATTTTGCTTAATACTTTAGGAAAAAATCAATTTGTTACTTTTGATTTGCATTTCTCTTTTGGATAATAAGGAGTATAAAAATTATGATGAATATTGTATTTAACAAAAAATATCTTAACTATTTTATTTTTGAAATATGATCCATTATATGTTATAATAGATGATGGTATTCTAAATTGTGAGATGATGTTTTTCATTAAGAATTTACATATTCCCTTCCATGAAGTTAATTTTAGTGTTACTATAATATACCTATATAGAGGTATATGTTATATATTGGAGTAGAATAGTAGTATGAATAGTAATTTAAAAATAGGAATAATACCTCATGCATAGAATAAAAGAAAGGGATAGATTAGAATAGCATAAATAAAAGGGCATAGCTCATTGTAATGACATCCAAGAAAATATATGAAATCAATTAGAGTGTTACTCTAATAAGGAGGTATCCCCCTCAAAGTGGCAAGTGATTTAGATTTATTCCTTCTAAAAAAAGAATACACATTTAATATATGTAGTATTTGTGTATGTGAGAGAAGAGGTTCTTCTCAATTATAACATTCACCCATTTTAGAAAATATTTTGTGGTTGTAATAATGAACTTGACCATCTGATGATTTTAAATTTATCTTACCAATCAAGTTAAATCCCTAAAGGGAAAATGGGCATGGTGACATATTAGGTTTTAATTATTGTGATGGTGTATGATTTAAATTAATATGTTTCTTACAATGTGGGCATATGTTTACATGTTTTTGACATTATTGTTCTATTTTGGATGAATATTAACCTTCTCTTAAAATTTTATAAGACATTGCTTTCAATCTAAAATGACCCCCACATACACTATCATGTTCCTCAATTAAATATAAATTTTCCTCTTATTGCCATTGGTATCAAATTAATTTTCCATAAAAGTGTCATTTAAATAAGGACCCCCAATCTAACATAACACATTGATTCACATTTTAGTTTGTGTTTATCATTTTATAAATGATTTTCTAGGGTTGAATCCTTATATAATAAATTATATGTCACTGTACCATTCTAAGATAATTACACTTTAAGTAACTTTAAGTACTTATAGAACATTGGTATATATTATATAAACTAAAAAATGCTATAATTTTTGTTTAGTAAAATTATTATTATCATCATTGATTTCAATAAGGATCATAGAATATGCCCTATCCATAACATATATGTATTGATTTTCCTTGTAGTGTATTATTTTAATTGAAATTGTAGGAAGGTATATAATTAATAGATATGTAAATGGTATCATATTTTCTTATTTCATTTGATTAATATTCAAAACTTGAGTAACCACAAGTTAAGAATCTACATATACTTGAAGATATGTTATTTTCAATGTGTGTGTGATACATACTTCATGTATCTATTGACTAAAGTTAACCTTAGGTAAAATTAAGTCAACCAAATTTAAAACTTTTCATAGGGTCATTATAGGTTTTAAAGTGGTCACATGGTCATTATTGAGGTTAAATTATATCTTGAGGGTCATAAAATATGTTCTAACCATTTGTCATATTTATCCACTAGTTTTAATAATATTTTATGTCACCTTTTGGTCACTCTAAGGGAGTTGTATGGTTTATAATCAAAGGAAAAATATCTCAAGAGGTATTTAATTTACCACATGTTAGATAAGTGTCAATAATATTATTTAAACTAAAAACCTTGAAGGTTTAGCATTAAAATAAGAATATCATATGTAAAAACTAGTTTAAAATTCTTGTATGGACCGATTGAAATCATTTGGCATGTGTGGAGGCTTCAAGGATGTGTTTTAAAACCCCCAAAATTATTTTCTAATTTTATGAAGTTTCAAAAAGTTTAAAATTGATTGAAACTATTTTCTCTCTCTTATCACTCCCTTGGACATGTTAAGAAGGTTAAATAGTTTTTTTGTTGGTCTAGATAAGAAAAGAAGAGTTGGAGTGAGTGAGATTTGGGGGTGTTATTAGTCCATATTTAATTACATTCCATGGTCATAATTTAAATAATTGTGGTGTTCACTTTATGAAAAATATTTAAGATTGTTAGTACCTTCAAAGTGCTTGCATAACCCCAACACCTCAATTTTCTCATCTATTTGCATTGGCCTATGTGAACTAAGTAGTGGATATGGACTTTCAAAGTATGTTCACTCATTTAATGTGTATTTAAAACTAGTTGGCATGTTTGAATATGAATATATAGGTAGAAGCATCTCATTATTTTATCAATGAATATCAATTGTCTACAAAATAAGGTTTCCATAGTTGCAGAGTTCATCCCTCTATGAGTGGCTTTCGGCCAAAGATAAAAAAAGTTGTTTTCAACCCTTCAAATCATGGTTAATCTGATTCTCTAATGAATTTTATATTGAATATATCTTAAAGGCACTCAAAGATAATAAAAGCAAAATAAGCTAAGGACCTAGTAAGACCACAAGACTATGACTATGTAGTCAATGGAGAAAAAGTGATAGGATGTCTTGAGAGCAATTTAAGGTTGATAACATAGTGGAAGAGATATTTTTATATAAGATTGATATTATGAAGTAGTATAAAGAATATAATATAATATCATACATAGTTACCTATAGCCTATTGAAAAAAGTTACAAATGGGAATACTTACCTTAACTTCTCTAAAAAGGTTTCATATCTCATACATAGTAGCATCTATGGTGAATGTTTAGGAAGTATGTGTAAGCTTAATGTTTCCTTTCTTGTAATCCTAGAATTAGAGTTCACATCTTAACACAAGAGGAAATTTTTCAAACAAGAGAGTGATTATAGAATGGATTTTTAACTTAGTCAAAATCTTGATGAAACACTCAATGAACTACAGTATTAAAAGGCCAAAATGAACCTATAACTTACGAGCAACTCCTAGTACATTGGTGGTAAAATATGGTCACATGATATCAAGGAAGAAATAAGTTTATTCATGTGTGATGTGGTCATAATGACCCCAAGATAATCCAAAAGTGGAAACATAATACTGTCACATGAATCAATACCTACAGTTATCTCTCATATTCCTAATGAACACCTACATCTTGACTCATACTACAGACTAGACTAAGATAATGGAGAGATAAATTTTCACTAGTGATCAAGGGTATAAGATGGATGAATACATTTAATCCACTCTCAGAGTAATGACATCATGTTTAACTATGATTTCTAGATCCATATATGAATAAATACAGTCATATTTGAAGTTTATTAAACCCTATCAAAACACTACACTAGTCTTCACAATCCTATAAGCTAGTCTGGAGATTTTGAGGTATAGAGGGATCTTGGACCATGATAAAGTTTTGAAAATTAAAATAGAGTATCATCATGAGTTTATAAATACCTCCATGCTGTCATTTCAATTAGACTAACAGTGGGAGTGCTCTTTGTTTTTTCTCATACCAGAGACACTCCATGGTTAACATAACCTACAGAAATAGTGAACATGAATGGAAAGAGGATGAAATTAAGTGTATAAACACTATGGTAAGATTTATAAGGTTGTATTTAAGATTAATAAAGGTTTATAATTCCCTAAAATCATTGGGACCACTCACAAGTGATCATACACTCAAAAATACAATCTATATAAATTAGGCCTATAACTAAGCATGAACCCTTAAGTTTATAGCTGAATTAATATGATCAAATTATATCCTAAATAAAATTTATTTCCTTAATGGGAGAGTTAAGGGCTGATAATAACCATCATTTTGAAGATATCAACTTAAATTTGTCATTTTGGCCTAATTTTCTCTCAGGGGTATCCAAAATGCATAATAGGAGCTCGAGGGGCATTTTATTTCAATCATATATTTATTAATGAGATAAATGGGATATCAAGAACCTAATTATATTTTATGGGGGTTATTAACTCAAAATCAATGGAATTAGTATGAGGGTTAAGCATCTAAAATTTATGAATCATTAGTAAGAACTTAAATGACCTAAAACCCTCTCAAAAACTTGATGAAGAACATATGAATGTAAATGCATCCAAAACGAGACAATTGGCCTTAAAATTTATTTGGTCATGTTTATAACTCTCTCAATATCCATAAAAATCCATTTATTCCATACTATGAATTGTAGGAACATGCCTAATTCTATGTTTTTATGCAAGATTTGAGTTGAAATGAAAGTGTAAAAGAGAATGAATAGGTGAGAACCATTATGGAAGGTGTGTGTAACCTTTCTAAAAAAATTTATACCCAAGTATCACCTAAATAATTATTGTAAACCCCTCTAATAAGTTTTTCATTATATAAAGTCTTGAACAAGACATTGAGAAAGAGGGTGACTACCTTGTTTCAAGATGAGAAGTGTTGTTTGGAGTTATTTTGAGATATCTATAGTGAAATAAAAGAAAAAAATGTATTTAATAGGTGTATTACATCCATGAAACAAACTATATTGAATAATTTAAAGTCACCATAGTGATAAATGTGTGAATTTAGGCCTAAAAGGCTAGTGAGCAGTTGCAAGGAAGTGAAAAACAAGTGTCACAAATTAGGATATTAGTTGAGAATTTATAATGACTTTCACACATCATTTTTCCACATTCATAAGTTAGAGTATATTTTTTAATGACTACTACAACATTTTGGTTAGTTTGTGAACTCCTCATCAAGAAGGTCTATTTCAAGAAGAATATTGAAGTGTCTCTACGCCAACTTGAGGAAGATGTCATGTTTTAGTTGGACACATGTCCAAGACAACTTCATGACCTATTTTCCAAATCATTATCTTACATTGTAACTAGTTTCCAAGTATTGAAACTTAGCATGATGACTCTTCAACATCACTTCTCTCTCTTTTCCTATGCTCTATATATTTAATCCATTTTAGCATTGTAAAGGAATCCACAATTGGTATGGTGAAGCCCTGCTAGTTTTTACATCTTATTTTGCATTTGAATAAACTTATAAAGTTGATTTAGTCTCTACAACTCTTTCCTAAGTATTTCAAGTAATGTATTTGGATGAAAAGTGATGAATGTCTTCTTCTTGCTTCTATACTACTCTTGTATACATTGTGTGAGTAATAAAATTTCTTCTAAAATGTCTCATGAAGTGTATGTGTTTTTTAGGTGTATTTTGAATTTTGAGAGAGATTAGTAGTGTCTAGGATTAGACCTAATTTTCACCAACCTTTGGATATGCATAGCAATTTTCATTCATGTAGAAATACTTATGCTAGAAGAACATTTACTTGAGATTAGTTTTAGTAGTCTTATTTCCTAGTGTAAATGTAAGTATGTTTATGGACATATCTTAGTTGTATCACCTTAATTATTATAGGTTTATTTATGTTTCCTTCTTCCCTTTTCACCCCTAATATTTATTATCATATTATAGTGTATGAGCCTAAAAGATAGATCAAGGAAGCTAACCCTTCAAATCTAGAAATCTATCTCTTATAGTAGCTTATCTATATGCATATATAGGTCCATGTTATCCCAAATTTGAGAAGGTCTATTTGAATTATCTAGGGTGAAAATTTGGTCTATAATAGTTTGGGCATGCTTAGAGGGACATTTGGTCTTGATAACAAGAGGCTGTAATAGTCTACTTCCTACACTATCTAGAGACTCCAACATTTGAATCTTGGTTTCAAACTAGTGCACTCTTTCATGCCTAAGGTAAGCAAAATATCTCATACTAAAGGCCTTTATTTTAATTTCCAATAAATTTCCTATTATATACCCCCTTACCAACCTTGTAATGATCTATATTATGTTCTTAAACAACCCTATCAATGTTTTTATCAACCCTATGAGTCATGACAACCATATGATAAACCTATTCCTTCTGCATATGAACATGATGTTGTTGAGAATCCTTGTGAGAAATCCTATGAATAAACCTATTAATAATTCTATCAAGAATATATTATTAAAGATCTTGAAGAAGAAGTCCAAGATCTTAATAGGCATATTTTTGGAGGTAGTCTTCCTCAAGATATACTTATCCCTCCTCAAGAATATTCTTGTGTTCCATATTAGTTGTCTTATCTCCCTTATCCTCATGAAATCATTCACTATCCTCAGTAGGAGCCTTCAAGAGATCCTAATAGTTTTAAAACTTGAACTTATAACCAAGTAGTGAAGTCTTGGGGAAATAATGATGAAGAGAGTGAGGATCAAGAAGTTGATGTCAATAAATAAAGCCTTATGTTTGTTCAAGATTCATTTCCCTCTCCCCAAGAACCTATAGCTTATCCATCTTAGAGGTTTATCCAAGAATATTTTCAACATCAAAAATAAGCCTTAGTTGATAACGTGGGAGATGAAGTTGAAGTTGTTGAATATCCTTAAGAGGGCTATGAGAAAGGTGAGGTGCTTGTTGAAGAAAATGAAATGACTATAGTTCAATTTAACCTTCTCTCTCTTCAATAATTATTTCAAGATTCTCTCAATTTCAAGAATACTCTTTCCATCCCCAAGCCCATTCATGATCCCTCCATCACACTTCATACCCCTGAATCCATTCAACACCATTCCACCTCATCCTTTCTTGAAGGAGAACCCATCCTATGGGACACAAGAAAGAAGATCAATCTAAGTTTGTATTTGATCAAGAAGATGACTCAAGTGTTTCTGATGAAGATTTCACTATAGGGATTACCCTTGGTGAAAACAATAAAAAGTCAACCTTATTTAGTGAATAAATAGAATATTTAGAACATGTTTCAATTGTTCACAAAAATATTGATAAAAAAGACATGAGAGAGGAGGTATTTTAGA
This sequence comes from Torreya grandis, assembly GCA_037957365.1. NCBI lineage: Eukaryota > Viridiplantae > Streptophyta > Pinopsida > Cupressales > Taxaceae > Torreya > Torreya grandis. The sequence goes on along the minus strand of JARHVA010005505.1, from coordinate 394,360 downwards.
AGGAGATCACATCAGCTGAGTTGGTTAATATTCATGAGCAAGATCTTAAATATTAAAATAAATTAAAGAATAATATGCTGATGAATTAATGAAATGAGATAACTTGTGGAAAATATTCAATTAGATATGTGGATAATTTGAGGTCCTTCAAAGTTTTATACCTCATATTATCCAATTTGAATAACTTATTGAAGATGCATTAATTTTTTATGTACAACATGACAATATTCAAACCACCAAGATAGAGGTTGCCCCTATAATTCAATAAGTGATCATGATTGATATAAGAAATAACATCAATAAATTTCATGAAAAGGATGTTGAAGTACAAGAATGTTTCACCTTCATAGGTGACATGTTTGAAATTTTCATCGTTTCACTTAAGATCATTCCAAAGAGATTGGTAATCATGAAGAAGATGAAGACAGCATAACCAAAGCTCAAAATGAAACATACTTCATACACTCATTCATCTCATGGATCAAAGGATGGTGCAACTTTCCCCTTTGATTTAGCAAGATAATATTGGTGGCTGGTTAGTTTGTATATATGTGTGTGTTTTCCTTTGAGTTGGTGTGTGCCTTCCCTAAGTGCTTAGAGAGCACAAGCGTGTGTCTTAGTGTATATTTTTATGTTTCTTGTTTCTTGTTTTTTTTCATATGATATTATTTCCATTTTAGAGGCATGTCAGTATCAATTACATTATATGGGTGAATCTATTTCCTAAGTATAGGATAAGGTGATTCATCTTTAGAATAGTAGGCATGTTACCCCATATAAATTGCCAAAATGTTGACTAAATTTAACCCTAGGTCAAATTAATTCAACCACTTGCATATTAAAACTTTTCATAGGGTAATTATAGGTTTGAAAGTGGTAACATGGTCATTAGTGAGGTCAAATTATATCTTGAGGGTCATAAAATGTGTTCTAAATATTTTTTATATTTGTTCACCTGTTTTAATAATCCGTTATGCCACCTTTTGGTCACTCTAAGGGAGTTGTATGATTTATAATCAAATTAAAAATGTATCAAGAGGTTTTTAATGTACCACATGCTAAGTAAATGTTAGGAATAGTTTTTAAACTAAAAAAAAATTAGGTTCAAAGTTAAAACAAGAAGATAATCTATAAAAGTCAATTTAAGATGCTTGTACAGACTGATGTAACTCATATGGCATGTGTGGAGGATTTAGGTAAGTGTTTTTAGATCCCTATTGGTCTTTTCAATCCTCAAGAAGCTTTAATAGGTTCGAAATTTATCAAAACCAATAATTTATCTCCTATCACTCCCTTGAACATGTCAAAAAGGTCTAATGTCTTTCTATTAGTATGGATAGGAGAAGAAGAGTTAGAGTGAGTACACTTAGAGGATGTTAGCAGTCCCTATGTAATTCTATTCCATGTAATAATTTTAATAATGGTGCTCTATACTATAATAATAATCATTAATATTATTAGCACCTTCAAATTACCTACACAACCTTAACACCTTAGTTTGTTCATCTATTTGCATTGGTCTATGTGAACCAAATAGTGTACATGGACTTGAAGAGTATATTCACTCATTTCATGTGGATTTAAAACTATTTAGAATGTGTGGATATATATATATAGGTATAACCATCTCATTGTGTTATAAATGAATATCAATGGTTTATATAATAGGTTTTCCATAGTTTTAGAGTTCATCCATCTAAGAATGGCTTCAGGACAAAGATAATACACTTGTTTTTAACCCTTCATATCATGGTTGATCTAATTCTAAAATGAAAATTGTATTGAATATATCTTCAATGCACTCAAATATAGGAAAGGGAAAATAAGATAAGGACCTAGTAAGACCAAAAGTGTGATTGTGTAGTCAATGGAGGCAAAGTGATAGGATGTCTTGAGAGCATTTTAAGGTTGATAATGTAGTGGAAGAGACCTATTTTGACATAAGATTAATAATATGAGGTAGTAAAAATAATATAAGAAAAGATAATACACAATAACCTATAGACTATTAAATAAAGTTGTAAATGGGAATACTTCCCTTATCTGAAAAGGTTTCTTGTCTCATACACAGTAACATTTGTGGTTAATGTTTAGGAAGTATGTGTAATCTTGATGTTTCCTTTCTTATAAGCATAGACCTAGAGTTCATGTATTGACACAAGAGGATATTTTTTGATCAAGAGATATGATTTTATAATGTATTTTTAACTTATTCCAAATCTTAATGAAAAACTCAGTGAACTACAGTATCGAAATCCCAAAATAAACATGTAACTTATAAACAACTCCTAGTGCATTGGTGGTAAAATATGGTCACATGATCTCAAGGAAGAGAAAATTACATTCAATTTTTATGTGGTACTAGTGACCTTAGGATAATCCAAAAGTTTAAACACATTACTCTCACATGAATCAATACCTACATTAATCTCTCATATTCATAATGAACACCTACAACTTGACTCAAACTGTAGACTAGACTAAGCTAATGGAGAGACATAGTTTGGTTAGTGAAAAGGGGTATAATATGTGTGAAAACATATAAAATACTATTATATAAATAATATAAAATTTTCCCATGATTCATATATCCAAATATAAATAGATACAGTCATATCTAAAGTTTCTTAAACCCTACCAAAATACTACACAATCTTCAAATCCTATAAGCTAGTCTAGAGAGTTTGAGGTGTATAGGAATCTTGGATCATGATAAATTTTTAAAATTTCAAAAAAAGTGTCATAATTATTTGATAAATACCTTCATTTTCTCATTTGGTTTAGATTGATAGTGAGAGTGCTCTCTATTTTATCTCGAAGCAAAGACACTCCATAATCAACATAACTTGCAGACATAGTATACATGAATGGAAAGAGGATGAAATGAAGAGTATTTTAAAACTTTTGAATATTTATAGGTTTTTAATTAATATTAATAAATTTTTATAAGTCCCTACAGTCATTTGGCCCACTCATAGGTGGTCATACACTCAAAAATAAAGTCTATACAAACTAGGCCTAGAACTAGGCATGAACACTTAGGTATATAACTTCATTAATATGATCATATAATATATAAAATAATATTTAATTCCTTTATAATATATATAAATACTGATAATAACAATTATTTTGGAGAGAGAAACTCAAATTCATCATTTTGGCCTAATTTTCTCTCAGGTCTATCTAGAATGCATAGTAAGAGCTGAAGAGCCATTTTATTTCACTCGTATCTATACATAAAAATTTCATGGGATATAAATCACTTAGGGAGAGTTTAGGGGGGTCATTAAATCAAAATTATTGGAATTAGTTTGATGGTTAAGCATCTAACCTTTATGAATCATCACTAAGAACCTAAATGACCTAAAACCCTCATAAACCCCTCTCAAGAACTTGATGAAGAAGATATGAATGGAAATACATCAATAAGGATCCAATTATCCTAAAAAGTGATTTTTGAATGTTTTTATCTCTCTCATGATCCATAACATCCATTTATTTTATACTATCACTTCTAAAAGCATGCCTAATTTGTGATTTTTATAGGATTTGAGTTGAATTGAAGGTGTAAAAGAGAATGGATAGGTGAGAACCATTATGAAAGGGGTGTGGAGACTTTTTATAACTCTTAATACCCAATTATCACCTAAATAATTATTTTAAATACCTTTGCTAAGTTTTTCATTGAAGGCAGACTTGAACAAGACAATGAGAAAGAGGGTGACTACTTAGTTTAAAGATGAGAAGTGTCGTTTGGATTTTTTTGAGATGTACACAACGGACTAGAAGAAAAATAATACTTTAATAGGTGTTTTACATCCATAAAACAAAATTTATAAAAAAACTACAAGTCACCAAAGTGACAAATGTGTGAATTCAGACCTAGAGGGTTAGGAAATAATTGCAAGGAAGTGAACAACAAGGATCACAAAGAAGAATATTAGTTAATGGTGTATAATGAATTTTAAACATGAAGTTTTCATCTTCCCATGTCATATTATATGTGTCAATCATTTATACAATATTTTTGGTCAGTTTGTAAACTCCTCATCAAGAAGGGAAGTTTCAAGAAGGAGAATGAAGTTTCTCTACACCAACATGAGGAAGGTGTCATGTTTTAGATGGACACTTGTCCAAGAAAACTTCATGAACAATTTTTAAAATCATTATATTAAATTTTAACTAGATTATAATTCTTGAAACTTATCATGATGTGTCTTCAACATCACTTCTCTCTCTTCTCCTATGCTCTTTATATTCAATCCATTTTGTCATTGTAAAGGAATACACAATTGGTATAGTGAAGCCCTTCTAGTTCTGACATATTTTTTTGCCTTTGAATTTTATTTAGTCTCTAAAACTATTTCCTAATTATTTCAAGTATTCTATTTGGATTACAAGTTATGTATTCTCCTTACTTCAATTTTGCTCTTGTATGCATTGTGTGAGTAGTAACATTTCTTATAATAGCTCTCGTTAAGTGTATATGTTTGCTAGATGTATTTTTAAGTGTTAGATATATTATAAGTGTCTAGTATTATACCTGATTTTCACCCACCTCTATATGTGCATATCAATATGCCTCCATGTAGAAATACTTATGCTAGAAGAACATTGATTTGAGATTAATTTTAGTAGTCTTATTTCCTAGTGTAAATGCAAGTATGTTAGTGGAGTTATATTTAGTGTATCACCTTTATTATTATAAGTTTTTTTATGTTTCCATATTCCATTTTCACCCCTAATAGTGATTATTGTAATGTAGTGTGTGATCTTAAAATATATATCAAGGGAGCTAGCCCTTCAAGTCCAGATATCTATCTCTTGTAGTAGCTTATCTATATACAAAAATAGTTCAATGTTATCCCATATTTTAAGAGGTATATTTAAATTCTCTAAGGTGAAAATTTTGGATATAATAGTATCAATGAATCATACCCTACTATACATTTTTTACATGAAAATCCTAAGTGATACACAAATGTCACAGGGTGGTCTTAAGGACTAACAAAAACTATACCATATCTAACACATATATCATTTGATCAAAGTAAATGGTATAAGAAACATCATCAATATGATATGAAGAAAACAATTATATAAATCATCATTAATTGGTAATTTTTCCACTAATGTTGATGTAAATAATTGATCTGCAATGACTTATCCTTTCACTAATTTATAAAATATTGATTTTAAATCAAAATCCATGACTAACATTACCCATTTATCTATATGTCCAGAAAAAAGTGATTTTGACATGAGAAATTTAGCGTTTCTACCATCATAATAACACGTGTCTCATAAATAAACATATAGTATCAAAGTTTTTTACTAGGAAAATAAGTTATAAACATATTTTTTTGATAAAAATGTAGTTTATTTTATAATCCATTAGTATACAATTGATGTAGTAAATGGTTCATTATATGTGATCATCATAATATTTTTTCAATAAATCCCCTAAGGTATGATTTATAGTATAAATGTATAAAATAAAATCCCTATCTAGTTTTGGAAGCATAAGAATAGGTTGACTAAGGAGATAATGTTTTATTGAATCAAAGATTCAGTATATTTATTTAGTAAGCATGTAAAAGGTTGAATCTTATCACCTAACTAAGCCATAAAATGTCTTATACCTTAATACTTCCTTATAAAGATTGTAATTATTTAAATTCTTATGTTGGTGTCATATTTATAAGATTTTTAACCTTCTTTGGGTCTACTTTTATGTCCCTCTAAGATATGATGTAACCAAATAGTTTTCTAAAATATTCCCCAAGACACATCTCTTTGGATTTAAGCACACATTATATTTTCATAAATGTTTGAATATTTTCATATGTCTATAGCATGATCTTGTCAATGTCTATATTTTTAAATCAAGTCATCCACATAATGTTTGAAAATTTTATGTACATTATCATGAAACTTATGCATAATAGCTCTTTGATATGTGGAATATACATTCATCAATATGAATGACATGACCATATAAAAAAAGGCCCCCATGGTGTGGTAAATGTCTTTTCTTAGTCTTCAATATTAATATTTAGTTCATTGCATTCATAAATGAAAACATCTCATAACCAACTATATAGTATAAAATCATATCATTATTTAGTATTGGTAATTCATCTTTGGGGAAATACTTTGTTTAAATCATGATTTTATCTATATTACAAATAATAGACACATAAATCTGGTCACATTTACTTGAAAATGATAATTATTTACATATCCTAACTCACATGAATAATATTTATCTATATGTAGGTTATACCATTTTTTTGTCATTAGTTATAGATATAAATATAAATTTCAAATGTTCAATATTCTTAATATCACCCTTATAATATATCCAACTAAGGATAGTTATCTTTGATCTTTCAAGACATGCCCATGTTAAGTCAACATGAGCACAACATACTATGGGTGCATCCTATGACAAAGAATAAATAGTTTTCAAAATTTAAATCAAAATTTTGGGTCTTCCCTCACATTTAATAAGGTAATATAGATTAAATTACAAAAAGGCTCACCTATAAATAGACATCAAAGTCCATTTAGTATTCTTATCTTGTCATTATCTATTGAGCAATTCTATACTATTTCACATTGAAAAAATATGCCCCATTTATTCCAACTTTAAAGTAGCCATAATCCAAATCTAGATCATCTAAAATAAACTCAATATTTATCATTATCAAGTATCAAATCCATATTTATATAAACATACACATAGTCAAGTAATACAATTTTAGAATCACTCTATGTGGGATAACAATATGGGTTAGATTTCCCTTCTTGCATATTGGATATGTAGGCAATAGTCAATTATCAAGGGGGTGATTGGGGTCAACTCATTCCATGAGACTCCCATATTTATTAGATTTTTTCAATATTTCAAAGTTCCTTAAGGGATTTAAAGATAAAATAATTAAAAGAAATAATTTTACATGGTGTAATTTAAATTTTTATATTTCATATTTCTCAATGCTATGCATTTAATGCACCATAATTAATTTTTCATCACAACCAACTAGGAAAATTCTATGATAAATGGACTTGAACATTGATGTAGTATTGTGCACTTACATTAATCATGTTCATAAACATTATATGATTCTACCTCAGACTGTCACTATTGAAATCCTATTTTATCTACCTATCTTTGTGAATCATTAATAATAATCATCAAGGACAAGTCCACAGTCAATGGTCACATTTATTCCATGCTTTTTTTAGCATATAAAAAAAATTTCTAAATCATGTTCTTGATCTTGAACATGTATAGTCACACCTTTTTCTGATTTCCACTTTAGATGTCTATAACATTTAATAGAAATATGTGTTTGAACTAAGTATATTTATTCTTAGTGTTTTCCAAAAATAGTAGTTTTCCATATTTTTAATTTTTAAAATTATAATTCTTTATTATGGTACATATTTAGAATTTTTATATTTTATATTTTTACACCCATGATCATAAAAACATTTAATTTGTATCAAAAATAGTATAAAACATATTATTGAACCCATACTTTTATTTTTCAGCATTGCCTTCTTTTTCATTTTTTTCTCTAGGGTTTCAACTAAATTTCTAATTTTGAAAACTAAAGATATATCTAATCATCCTTTACTATATTTGATTGATTTTGGCTCTAGTATTTCTATTTGACCTTAGGGCTTTAAAATTACTTACTTTAATTTCATAAAAAAATTTGTTTCTCATTAGCTTTCAATTATTTTTTCTTTATTTATTTTCCTATAAATTTTGTTTTGACAAATTTTAAACTCATTGGAGATTTCATTTTAGGAAAATTTGTATTCATTTTTTCATTATTCATGGTTTAAAGGATACTTACCCAATACTTAATCCATCGGAAAACACTATATATTTATTTAATTTTTTATGTACTTCAAAAAATATTGGAAATACCTTAAGTGTTTTTTAGTCATAGAAAGACTTCTACTATTTATTCTTGTAGTGCACTATTAAGTGTTTGTTTCCAACAAGTTACACTCAACATACCCAAGAGACTAGATAGTATAGTTACAAGATTTTGTAATCCTCCATATTTAGTGTCTTTTAGGCAATGTTTTCTATTTTACAATTAGGATTAATATATATGAGAGCCTAAAAATCAAACACACCTTGTCTAGCTACATCCATTTTATTTTATATTTTACATATTTGCATGTCACTCAATAAATTTATCACCTCTATTCCTCTAGAGTGTAGTTATAATTTAAGTGAAACTCCTATAGATCATATTCAAATTCATTTTATTTATTTTAAAATATAAAATATAGGCACTTTTGAAAAAAAAACATGTTGAAAAACCTTAAAATTATATACACATTGAAGATTATGTTAGTTATGAACATGATAATTGATATAATATTGAAAATTCCAATAGAATTGATCCCAAAAAAAATAATGGGTATATCTTAATAAATTCAAAGAGTTGTCCATTTTTTATGAAAGACTCCACTAATTTCCTCAATAAGTGGATAAATTTGTTTGATTACTCTGATCAACTAAGACTACACATCAATTAATTATTACATCATCTCAAGAACAATACCAATAAGTACCTTTCATGGTTTTAAATCCTCTAATTTCAAATATTATATTTTATAACATTTATTGTATTCTTATATCAATACCTACAATTACATTTATGTTAAAATCCCCAAGTATGGGGGCATCATAAGGATTTAAATAGATTCATATGCCTATTTATATAAGGTCATCATATATTCCTCCATTTATTACTACATAAGGTCCACTACCAACCTCACATAATGCATATTATCTTGATCAAACTATTATAGCCCTACATGCTAAAGTATTATAATTAGAGAAAAGTGTCTTCAAATCAAGTCACTAGATGTACTATCATACTCTATTTCATAATTCTCTATCAATAGATATAGCCTCTTACCCATTACTAGTAGGTTTTCTTAGCCTCCTGAGTTAACACTATATGAATCTAAAGGGGATCTGAAGCAAAATTCCAAATCATTCCATGCAGCATACTTGGACTATGCTTCTAAAAAAAATTAATAATGAATATATTTTTAAGAATCCTAAAATATGATTCCCTAATATTTTTATATCATTTTCCACTTCCATTAATTAGATAATTCGATCCTTTATCACATTACTTTTTAACATATTTTCTACCAACATCAGTGAAAACATGTTTTATGCACCTAAGCATGTACATGATGAGCATGAATAGGTGTGTACAGATGTATGATACTATTTAAAATGTAATTTATCAAGGTTTATAAGCATCAAGGAGTGTTTTAAGGTCATTTTTCAAGCTTTAAGTGATTAAGAAGCCTAGTCATGACACTGATCATGACATAAAGAGACCTTATGAGAAGGTATGAGCTTAGTATCTTAACAATATGGATACACAAAGGAATAAGAGACTATATGAAGATGTTTGATCATGAATATGAGGCATTGGATCACTCATGAGTGTCTTAGAATAATCCCATAGGGGTAAGACCTATAGACCTAGCATGCAACTAAACTAGTTCTAGACCCTGCCTGATATCATGAGGTATCATGATGTATTTTCAAGGCCTATGAAGGATGAAAAGTAGTTTCATATCATGTGATAATTTTATTTATCATGTGATTTATGTGGAGAGTGAATTTATAGTGTTTAGTAGGTTAATTTTAAGACCTAATGTGACTTGTTGTTCAAAAGCTTAGAGAGCAAAGAGAGAGCTGGTGGCTAAATGGGGTATCAGGATCAGTTTATAAGTAAATTATGAGTATATGTGTATTTATATAGGTATTTAATTTTGTTTAAATTTTATTTTTACCAAGTCTAAGGTCAAATTTTGGAATAAAAGGCATAGAAAGTGCTTTTGAGGTTTCTTGTTTACACGGAATGAAGGATTCTCAACCCGAAGAAAAATAAGTACTCATTAGCATGTGTAACATATTAATGGAACCTAATATATTCATTATATATTGGTAAGGGCCCTACATCAAATTTATAAAAATTATTTTCTGGAATAAATGGTTAAGCTTTATGAACAGTCATTAACACTAGAAATAATGTTAACCCTCTCTAGAACCCTAACAATGACCCGATGAGAAATATCTTGATAAAAAAAGACTATAATGGTTTGGAATGGATATTGAAGTGATTTTAGGTTATATTAAACTCTCCCAGGCACATCTAGGTATTATTTTTTTAACAAGAGAGTGAGTATACCCTACAGGAAAAGCCTTATTTCTTAGAGATTTATTGTAGCAAGTAGAGTTGACTGAGTCAAAGTTGATAATTGGATGAAGATTTAAGATTGAGACATTTATATTATGTACATGGTAGTTTATTATAAATTTATATATCTAATGGGTTATAAACTAGTCATATAAGTTGACCTATCTCTAAAAGGCCTAATGGAGAAGATAGTGAGAAAACTAGGCATGACTAAGAAGTTGATTAGGGAAGTATTGTCATAGACTAAGCATGAATACAAAATTCATGGGGATAATTTTAAATAAATTTAATAAATTTTATTTTTGTATAAATGTTTTTGAGTTCATTTTATATGATTAAATTATTTTTTATAAGTTAACATGTTTTGTGTAAATGAGATAGTGAAGGTGTAAGGTTATGAGATTAGTATGCAAAACCAATATTTTCACTTGACCATGGTATATTTATATATTAAAGTTACATAATTATCTAATATGATAATACACATTAATCAAGAGTATTTATAATTGTTCATACAGGTGTTAAATGTCAAAGTCACCATGACTGGTCTTCATGGCAAATTGGTAGTTCTAGGTAAGCAGGTTGTAATGATGAGTTTGAGACTCTATGCCATAATATGATGAGCATAATTGAAATGAATTTTTAAATTTTAAATTTAATTAAATATACATTTTTTTAAAAATCTTATAATTTATTAAAATTGGTTGGAACATTGAAGCCAAAATGGCTTATCTGACTGAGTAAGGTCTATGAGAGAGGATGCCAACATATTAATTTGCAAGACCAATAGGTGTCATTAGTGATTGTGATATTTTTTATGGATGTTTATATAATTATAATTTAATATAAATTTTATTAATTTAAATACCTTAATTTTTTCTTATAGGTATCAAAATTTCAAGGTTCCATGACTATGTTTTGAGACCAATTGGCAATTTTGAGTAGGGTACTTGAAGTGAAGGGTTTGAGTCATTTTTATGAATTATAATGAACATGTTAATGAACCTAATGTAATTTATATTATTTATATGTGTTTTATCCAATGTTTTTTATTTTATTTTAATATGCTTCAATTTTTCAAGATAGACTTTTTGGGTATGCACAAGCCTAATATGAACATTACTAATGATGTGCTCCTAATAGTGGTTTGAGATATAAAAAAAGTGCTATGGAGACTAGATAAGATTATAATGGGTATATTTTTATGTCATATGATATTTTTATTCCATTAAAAACAATTTAATTTTCTTTAATAATATCAAAGGTTAATGTATGCCAAGTAGGCCTAAAGGGATTAGGTCTTTATGAGACCTATAGGAGAGATAAGGCCTATTTGATAAAAATAAGATATAAAGGGACTAAAAGAACATTTTATCCAAGTGTATTAGATATTATAATATTAGTTTCATGTCATACCTATGATGGTAATGGTGTTTTAATGACTAAGAAGGATATGAACAAGAAACTTGTATAAATATTAGGCATTTTTAGGCCTATTTATGAGTGAAGAGAGTAAGTGAATAAGTATACATATTACAGAGTATAAGGATGTATTTTAGATCATAAAAAGATGATATAATATCAGTGATGAAAATTTTATAGATATTTTTTATATGATAATCAAGTATATTTTACCTAATCAAGTAAGGAAGAGAGCTAATTGAGTGAAGAAGGCTAGAGACTAGTTTTGAGAGGGATAAAAGTGTGTTAAGAGATAAATAAGGATATCATCATATATTATATTTGTGTTGGTGATTAGTTATTTGGGCTTGGTGTTCCAAGTGAAGTTGGTGATTCACTAAAGTTATTGTTCATCTTATAGGATTTTATTCTATTTACATCATTATTTTTTTTAATTCCCTTTAATGGTTTCCCACATATACATTGTGTTCATGTATTTCATACTCATGTGGATTGGTGATTATGCTTGTTAAGATGCACATGCTTGTCTAAACGATCTAGGATTACTTAAGTAAGATTGTATAAGAATTTTTTTTGAATAACTGATTCACCCCCCCTTTGGTCATTATTATTCCAAAATTTGGTATTAGAGGTTAGTCCTTTGTATTAGGTCTAAAATCCTAAAGGATATCCTAGAAGTAAGGATGGCTAATCATCAAGCTCAAGGTGGTTTATCTAAATAAAGATCCATTGTTAAATAGACCTAACTATGAATTTTATAATGTCAGGATAAATATATATTTTATATCACAAGGACATGATATTTGTAAATAAATTTTGGATTCTTATATTTCTCATCCTATTACACCAACATATGCAAAAGGTAATAAGGCTAGTGAAAATAACTCCAAGGATATGAATGACATTCTTTGTGGCCTATCAGAGGTAAAGCTTGTGAAGATTATACATTATGTATCAGCCAAATATATATTGTAAAAATTGAAGACCATGTATGATGGTGACACCAAGATGAATATGCCCAAGTTGAAAACCCACTGGAGATAGTTTTAAAGTCTAAAGATGAGTGAGGATGAAATAATTGCATCTTACCTATTGAAGGTTGATGAAGTGGTCAATGTCATTAGAGAATTGGGATAAAAAGTAAAATAATCTTCATTTATTCAAAAATTATTGAGATTATTAACTCCTAAGTTTGACTCTAAGGTGTCTACAATAGAAGATATGCAAGATTTGAACAAGCTAGAGATGGATGGGCATCATGGCATTTTACCTACCTATGAGATGAGAACTAATGAAGGAAGACCTCCCAAGAGGGAAGCAACTTTCAAAGTTGTGAAGAAGTCAAAATCCAAGAAGGTCAAGGATGAGGAATTTTTAGATGTTGATGGTGATCAACTGATAACCATGTTTTCAAGGAATTTGAGGTTTGGATATTGTAAGTATAAATGTAAGTTTCCTTCAAATGTTTGAACTATGGCAAGATTGGTCACTTTGAATCCAAGTGTTCTAACAAGGATAAATCTAAGCATGATTAATAACATGGTGAACATCATGAAGATGATGAAAGGACCAATAAACTTGATAAAAAAAAGAAGGATTTTAGTAAGTATGAAGGAAGGAAATAAACTTTCAAGAATAAGAGAAAATTTTATACTAAATAAGGAAACTCTTATGATGTAAGTGAATCAAGTGCATATGATATTGATGATGGTAGTCATAAAATTTAACATGACAATAATGAAACTTTGTTTATGGCTATAGAATTAGATAATGTGGGTTGTTCAAATGAGAAAGGCATTATGGTTGATGTGGAATCAGATGAAGAAGAATCTGAAGTAGATCTTGAGGTAGAATTGGTAAGTGGAATATAGGAATTAAAGTTTCAAAGTAAAAATAATCATAAACTAAGATCATTATTTATATATTATGAGGATAAGATTGGGTTATTTGAATAAAGGCTTAGTAACACTTCTAAGGAGCATTATGATATTATCAATCAAGTTGAGGCATAGATGGAGGTAGTCAATGCAATTATAAAGGCTAAAGAGGAAGAGTGCATCAGGTATAAAACTAAAGTACAATATTTAAAAGCTAAGTTGAATCAAACATCTAAAAAGGTGAAGACCTTTGTGAAGTTTGAAAAAATAAATGAGACTCTAGTTGATATATTGAGTATCATAAGTGGAATACTTGTTATGATAGAGCATGATTCAAATGTGAAATCAAGTTAGGAATGCTTATTGTCATACCACATTGATGATCAAAAGGTTGATGAAGAGATGAATCCTATAGTGATAATCAAGTCTAAAAGGATACTAAAGGATATTTAGTCTTGTGAAATCATGGAGATATGTCCTAAAATTGAGATGGTTTAGTACCCTATGGGAACTGGGGACTCCATTATGCTTCATGGAGACACTATTTAGGTAACAAAATCATGATGGATGTTTAGTTTGAGGGGGTGATATTTTAGTTGTTAACTAAGCATGATATATGTTGAGAAGTGGTCTTGTTATATCTTGTAAAAATAAGGTATGGTTCCATATGGCAGTCTATGTAGGACCCTTTATCATTAATGTCAAAGGGGGAGAAAGTTGAAGAAGAGATTTTAAATAGATTGGGAGATATGAAATTTCTCAAATTAAAGAATATTTTTCCATCAATGATAAAGGGGGAGTTTTTTATAAGTTTTATTACTAATTTCAAGGTCAAGGTTGTAACGAACCACTACACAAAAACCTTGAGGTGTTAGTGAAATCCACCCATTAGGATCATAACATCCCACCATGATTTCAAAGCCTAGACTTTAGGTTGGATTTGTGCTATTACCACCAAGATCTCCTACATGTACGAGCCCCAGATGAACACTACCATGCTGGTGTAGCCACCTACTCTGTGGCTTGAACTTAGATGGAGGCTTTGATACCACATGTAATTAATTGCTACACCAAAACCTCAAGGCATTAGTGAAATCCACCCATTATGATCATAACATCCCACCATGCTTTTGAAGCCCAGAATCTAGGATGGATTTGTGCTCGTACCACTAGGATTCCCTACATGTACGAGCCCTAAATGAACACTACCATGCTAGTGTAGCCACCCATTCCATGGCTTGAACCCAAGTGGAGGCTCTAATACCACATGTAATGAACCACTACATTAAAACCTCAAGGTGATAGTGAAATCCAACCACTAGGATCATAACAAAGGTACATTTGGTAAAGATGCATGGTGAGTGGTTAGTGAGATATAAGTCATGTGACAAGAGAAACTTTTAAGGTAACCTGATCTCTTTCTATTGAGATATAATCTTAAGCAAAACTAATATTCTTCTAAGTTCAATGTCATGATTTATGTCAACTTGATGATTTTAAGTGTTATCATAAAAAAATTTGATGATCATGTCAAGTTAAGCATATTTTGAGTACTAGGTATCTTGAGAAGCTTAGTCATAACATGCATAGTCATATCATGAGCATGTACATGATGAGAATGAACAAGTTTGTATACATGTATGATAATATCTAAGGATAATGAAAGGCATGTGATCAAGGTGTATAAGTATCAAGGAGTGTTTCAAGGTCAATTGTCAAGATTCAAGTGATTAAGAAGCTTAGTCATGACACTAGTCATTACATGAAGAGACCTTGTGAGAAGGTATGAGCTTAGTAAGTTAATGATATGGATTTATAAAGGCATAAGAATCTATATGAATATGTTTTATCATGCATATGATGCATAAAAACACTCATTATTTTCTCAAAATAAGCCTACAGGAGTAAGACCTATAGACTTAACATGCAATTAGACTAGTTCTAGACCCTGCCTGATTTAATGAGGTGTCATGAGGTATTATCAAGGTTTATGAAAAAATAAAATAAGTATTATATCATGTGATAATTTTATTTATAATTTGAGTGAGCTTGAGAGTTCATGGATAGTGGATAAAAGGTCAATTTTAAGGCCTAATGTGACTTGTAGGTTAAAATCCTATAGAGCAAAGAGAGAGATGATGGCTATATGGGGTATCAGGATCAATTCACAAGGAAAGTATGAGTATGTGTGCATTGAAATAGGTATGTCATGTTGTTTTAGGTGTTTTTACCAAGTTTTAGGTCAATTTTTGAAATAAAAGGCATGAAAAGTGGTTTTGAGGTTTCTTATGTGCACAAAATGAAGGATTCTCAATTCAAGAAGAAATTTTAACTACTCATTTGCATGTGTAACATCTTCATGGTAACATAATATATGTATTATATATGTGGAATGGTCCTAGCTCAAATTTATATGCATTGGTTTCTATTATAATAGGCTAAGATTTATGAATAATTGTTAACACCAAAAATAGTGTTAACCCTCTCTAAAACACTAGCAATGACCTGATGAGAAATATCTTGATGAAAAAAGCTCAAAATGGTTTGTAATGAATATGTAAGTAAATAAAGGTTGTATTCAAATATCCCAGGTACATCCAATTATGATGTTTTTGTCAAGAAAGTGGACCCTATAGGAAAGGCCTTATTTATTAGAGATTTATTGTAGAAGATAGATTTGACCAAGTCAAAGTTGCTAATTGGATGAAGATTGAATATTGATAATTTTATCCTATTTACATGGTGGTTTATTATCAGGTTATATCTCTTATGAGTGATAAACTAATCATACAAGTTGATCTATCGCTAAAATCCCTAATGGAGAAGACAATGAGAAAACTAAGTAGAAGTGAGAATTTGATTAGGGAAGTGTTATCATAGACTAGGGATGAATCCAAATGCATGGGGATATTTTTAAAGACCTATAATACATGTTATATATATATATATATATATATATATATATATATATATATATATATATATATATATATATATATATATTAGGTTAATAGATATGATTAAATTGTTGCTCATAAGTTGACCTATCTTGTGCAGATGAGATAACGAAGGTGTAAGGTTGTGAGATCGGTCTGAAAGACCAATATTGTCACTTTAAAATGGTATGTTTATATCTTAAAGTTACCTAATGATATAATATTATCATACAAATTCATAAATATTCTTTTTAATTGGTAATATGGGTGTTAAATTTCAAAGTCACCATGACTGGTCTTTAAGGCAAATTGCCAATTCTAGGTAAGTAAGTTGCATCATGAGTTTGAGACTATGCCATAAGTTGATGAACCTAATGCACACAATGTTATTGTTTATAAATTTAATGACCTATCAATTATTTTAATAATATTTTAATTTAGTATAATAGGTTGGAACATTTTTATCCAAAATGTCTTGTCTAACTAAGTAAGGTCTATGAGAGACAAGGTCAACATATTGGTTTGCAAGACCAATAGGTGTCATTAATTATTATGATATTTTTAATTAAGATTGATTTAAGGATAATTTAAGATAATTTTCTTGAATTTAAATATTTTAATTATTTTCTTACATGTATCAAAATTTTAAGGTGCCATGACTGTGTTTTGAGACCAATTGATAGTTCTAAGTGGGTACTTACAATGAAGGGTTTGAATATTTTGCATTAAGTATAATACACATGGTGATGAACTTAAGTTAACTTTATGTTATATATATATGTTTTATTTAATTTTTATTTTTAAAATTTGTGTTTATTCTTCAATTATCTAGGATAGACTTTTGGCGTATGCACAGGCCTAATATGAACAATACTAATGATGTGCTCTTAGTAGTGGTTTGAGCTAAAAAGTGATATGGAGAATATATGAGCTTATAAATGGTATATTAGGATGTCATATGATATGATTCTTCCATGTAAAGTATTTTAATGTGCTCCAAGAAGATCAAATGGTAATGTATGTTAAGTAGGCCTAATGAGATTAGGTCCTTACGAGACTTAAAGGAGAGATGAGGCCTATTTGAGAAAGATTAGATCTAAACATACTCAAAGCACATTTTATCCAAGTATATGAGCTATCCTAAGATTAATTTCATTGTATACCTAATATTTTAAGGGTGTTTGACTGAATAACAAGGATATGAACAACAAACTTGTATAAATACTAGGCATTTTTAGGCCTATTTATGAGTGAAAAGAGTAAGCAAACAAGTATACATATTAAAAAGTAGAAGAAGGTATTGTATACCATTATAAGAGGATATAATATTAGTGATGAACATTTTATATAGGATTTTTATATGAGAATCAAGTTCATTTGACCTAATCAATTCAGGAAGAGGGATAATTAAATAAAGCAGGCTAGAGACCAGTTTTGAGAGGGATAGAAGTGAGTGAAAATTTGAAGAAATATATCATAATATATTGTATGAGAAATAAGGTATTATGAAGTTAATCAAGTGTTTTAGGTGGCTGATTTGGTTCAGAGTCATTTAGGGTGTTGGTGCCTCCTTGAAAGTGGGTGCTTGCTAAAGCTTAGCTGAGTTAGTGCTTAACTAGTTGGGGTTGGTTCTTGATGTAAAGTTAGTACTTCAGTAAATTTTGTGTTTATCTTATATGAATGTATTCCATTTGAATCATCAGTTGGTTTTCTTCCCCTTTAATATTTTCCACATATACATTATGTTTATGTGTTTCATACTCTTGTGGATTGGTGTTTATGCTTGCTAAGGTGCACATGCTTGTCTAAATGATCTATGATTGATTAAGTAAGATTGTATAATAGAGTTTTTTGAATGTATAATTCACTCCCCCCTCTCAATAATTCTACTTCTAACACTAGTGAAATAAATAATGAATAAAAAATAAAAGTTAATTCAATATCACAACCAACAAATAAGCTCCAATTGATACCACCACTAGGGAGGCAATTTGTAAGGTTACCATAGCCTCCGTATGTTTTGTTTTATAAATTACTAGATTACAATATCATTCCCCTACCTCCACCATTTTTTATATATTTGACTAACTTTTAACCTAAGGTCTTTGAGAGTGGTTCATATTTTGACTACTACATATGTATTGAGCATTCTACAAACAAATATTTTAGGCTAAGACACAAAATACAAGATATTATAGATGATAAAAACATTGATCTATGTTGATTTGTGGAGCTAAAAGCTTCACCATATGAGTAAATTGCAGGTTGTTGGAGTTACACAGTCACAGGCATCAGTCAGGAGTGATCGACGTTGATCAGGGGTCGACTAGGAGCTGTCGGCATCGATTATAGATCGGCCGATGTTGGTCATGTGCAGATAGGCAGGGACCGACATCGGTCACCTCTGTGTCTAAAAAGTCTATTTTTGTGGATAGAATAGATTGTTTGCATGATAAGATTAAGTGTTAGTCTTAAGTCTGCATCTCTATCTTTAGTAGGACTATTTTGAGCCCTTGATTAGGAGGTGCATCTAATGGTTGTGAATGTATAGCTCATGTTTCCTAATATTATATATAGGATTAGATCTTCATAGCTTATTGGAAAATACTGTAGAATTAGAATACATTTTGTATATGTGTATCAATTCAGGTTGTTGGAATTGATTGTAATTGAGAGAGAGAACTCTTGAGGGAAAGAGATATGTACATCTGAGAGGTGTAAGAAGAAAGTGTGATTTTCTTCATTATATTTCCTTCTGGAAGAGTTTATTACAAATTTTCAGGGTGGTTTCTTGTATCTCTTATTCTTTGCTATTTCTGATTCTAGTTACTTATTATTCTGGTTTAATTCTGTGTTTAGTTGCTTTCACATAGTAATCAATTTTGTTGGTTGATCCCCAACAAGTGGTATCAGAGCTCAGGTTGACTAACAAGTGTTTTAGATCTGGTTAGTGTTTGTTGATTACAGGTCACTCACAGGGGTTTCTGTTTGAGTGGGATAAAGTAATGGCAAAAGAAAGTAAACTGAGAATGGAGAAGTTTAATGGAAAGAATTACCAATTGTGGAGAATGTTAATATAAGATTATATGTATAAAAAAGATCTATACTTTTTGTTAGGTGGGGTTTCAAAGAAGCCCATAGACATGGAAGATGAAGAATGGGAAGTTCTTGATAGAAAAGCTCTTGGATCTATAAGATTGAGTCTGACATCTACTGTGATATCTAATTTATCACAAGAAAAGTCAACGGTAGAGTTAATGACTACTTTAGCAAATTTATATGAAAAACCCTTAGCTTCAAATAAGGTATATCTTATGAAGCATTTATTTAATTTGCAAATGTAGGAAGGTGGATCTGTATCTAATCATCTAAATGATTTCCATGGAATTGTAAATCAATTAAATTTAGTCAAAATAGTTTTTGATGATGAAATTAAAGCTCTATTAATCTTATGTTCTTTACCTTAAAGATGACATAGCTTGGTAATGGTAGTTAGTAATATTGCATCTACTTCAAATATTTTAAAATTAGATGATGTTGTTAGTGTAATCTTGAATGAAGAAATTCACAAGAAAAGCACAGAGGAAACATCAGGGAATACTTTAAGTTTTGAAGGTAGGGGAAGGCAAAAAAATAATGGCAAGCATCAGAGATCAAGGTCTAAGTCAAAGATGAGAGGTAGATCCAAATCCAAAAATGTTAGGAAGATAACCTGCTAGAATTATGGAAAGATAGGGCATGTAAGCAAAGATTGCTGGTCAAAACCTAAAGAAGACAATTAGCATGAAGGTAAAGAAGAAGCAAAAGTTGCAGGTATTGTTGCACAAGATGCTCTTATATTCTCTTTGCATAATAATATAGAATCTTTGGTTTTAGATTCTGGTGCCTCTTTTAATGCAACCCCAAATAGAGAATATTTTAGTGACTATGTCCATGGAGATTCTGGAATAGTTTATTTAGGGGATGATGAGCCTTTTAAAATAGTTGGCAAAGGAAAAGTACAACTAAAAATGTAGAATGACAACACATGGGTGTTGAGAGATGTCATGCATGTTCCCATCCTAAAGAGGAATCTAATTTTTGTAGGAAAGTTAGGGGATGAGGATTGTACAATAACTCTCACAGCTGAATCTTGGAAGGTTTCCAAGGGTGCACTTGTATTGGCTAGAGGTAAGAGAGTAGGTACTCTCTATTTATGTAATTTTATTACTAATAATTCTCCTTTTGTATTATCTACTTCAGATGTAGATGCAAAGTTGTGGCACCAGAGGCTTGGCCACATGAGTGAGAAGGGAATGTCTATTCTTAAGTCAAAAGGTAAGCTTTCAGATTTGAAAAGCATAGATCTAGATTTTTGTGAGCACTGTATTTTTGGGAAATAGAAGAGAGTGAGTTTTCTCAAGACTGGGTCAACAAAGAAGAAGCACAAGTTGGAGCTTGTTCACACAGACGTGTGGGGACTAGCTCAGGTTGCTTCTATTGGAGGATCACAGTACTATGTTTCTTTCATTGATGATGCTACAAGAAAGGTATGGGTTTATTGCATAAGGAAGAAATCTGATGTTTTTGACACTTTTAAGATTTGGAAAGCTTTAGTTGAGAATGAAATAGGTAGGAGATTGAAGTGCCTTAGATCTGACAATGGTGGTGAGTTCTACAGCTATAAGTTTAACTGGTATTATTATATGAATGGAATATGTAGGCAAAGGATAGTTCCAAGGACACCTCAGCAAAATGGAGTTATTGAAAGGATGAACAGAACAATAATGGAGCGTGCATGATGTATGAGGTTACATGTTGGTTTGCCCTTATAGTTTTGGGTAGAAGCTATAGATACTGTAGTTTACTTGATTAACAGAGGACCCTCTACTGCTCTAGATGGTGGAATTCTAGAAGAGGCATAGACAGGTAAAAAGGTAGATCTTTTATTTCTCAGAGTTTTTGGTTCTGAAGCTTTTATGCACATTGATAAGGAAAATAGAAAGAAGCTAGATGCTAAGTCTTTGAGGTGCACTTTTATTGGTTATGGCTATGGAGATTTCGGATTCAAGTTTTGGAATCTAGGAATTAACAAAATAATTAGGAGCTGTGATGTTGTTTTCAATGAAAAAGTGATGTATAGTGATTAGCTCAAGAAGTTGAAGAACTCTGAGCAGGTCCATGGAGATTTGGATGAGGTGACGGTCCAAAATGAGCTTGAGGGAAAGAATAATCACAAATAAGAAAACACAGAGACCGATGTCGATCAAAAAGGAACTGATGTTAGTAATACAGGAATCAATGTCAGTAAGATAGTGATCGACGTTAGTCAGGAAGGAAAGGATGTCAGTCATGTGAAACTGACATTAGTTAGTAACAAGCCTGGAGGTGACCGAGGTCGGTCACTATCAGAGAATTTGGGTGGATAGTGTGTTGTGAATGAGTCTCAGATGCCCATCAGGAGGTCAGAAAGGGTAAGTAAACCTCCAATTTGATATTCCCCTTCATTATACTATTTACTTCTCACTGATGGTGGAGAACCAAAGAGTTTTGATGAAGCAATATAGGTGGAATCCAAGAATCAGTGGGAGTTAGGCATGAATGAGGAAATTGATTCCTTGAAAGAGAACCAAATGTGGGATTTGGTTAAATTGCCAGCGGGAAAGAAGACACTAAAGAATAGATGGATCTATAGATTGAAGGAAGGTGAGAATGGACAGATGAGATATAAGGCCAGGTTGGTAGTGAAAGGATTTGCACAAAAACTAGGTATTTATTTTGGTGAGATATTTCTCCTATAGTTAAAATGACTGCTATACAAACTGTATTGTCTTTAGTTGCTATTGAGGACTTGCATCTTGAGTAGCTTGATGTTAAGACAGCATTTCTTCATGGATATTTGGATGAAGAAATATATATGGATCAGCCAGAAGGATTTGAGGTCAAAGGTAAGGAGAAACTTGTGTGCAGATTGAAGAAAAGCTTGTATGGTTTCAAGCAAGCTCCTAGACAATAGTATTTGAAATTTGACAGGTTTATGACTAAGCATGGCTTCAGTAGATGTCAATCTGACCATTGTGTGTATTTTAGGACATTGGATAACGGTAGATACATTATTTTTTTGTTGTATGTAGATGATATGCTGGTTGCAGGATCACACATGCAGGATATCTCTGAGCTTAAGGTGAAATTAGCTCACACATTTGCCATGAGGGATTTGGGAGTAGCAAAGAAAATCCTTGGCATGAGCATCAAGAGAGACAGGAAAAATCACAAGTTGATTTTGTCTCAAGAGGATTATGTGAACAAGGTGTTGAAATGGTTCAATATCTAGGATGCAAAATCGATAAGCACACCTATGGCTGGACACTTCAATTTGAGTAAAGAACAGTGTCCTAATTCACATGATGATGTAGAGTACATGAGGAAAGTTTCATATGCTTCTGTAGTTGGGAGCTTAATGTATGCAATGGTATGTACTAGACCAAATATTGCCCAAGTAGTGGGAGTTGTCAGTAAGTATATGGCCAATCCAGGGAAGGAACACTGGAAAGTAGTTCAGTGGATTCTTAGATATCTGAGAGGGACCAGCAGTAGGCATTTGTGCTATGGAGGGTCAAACACTTCTCTACATGGATATGTAGATTCAGATATGGCAGGTGATTTGGATGGCAGGAGAAGCACCACAGGATATGTTTTCACTGTTGGTGGAATGGTAGTTAGTTGGATTTCAAAGTTACAAAAGGTTGTTGTCTTGTCTACTATAGAGGTAGAATACATTGTAGTCACAGAGGCTAGCAAAGAGATGATATGGATGACACAGCTCATGGAAGAGCTAGGGAAGGAGCAAGAGAGTTGCAGATTATATAGTGATAGTCAAAGTGCAATTCATTTGGCAAAGAATTCAGCCTTTCACTCAAGAACCAAACATATATAGCTTAGGTACCACTTCATTAGACAGGTATTGGAGGATGGTGAGTTGAAGCTGGAGAAGATCCATACAGATAAGAACCCTACTGATATGTTAACCAAGCTAGTAACAAAAGAGAAGTTGAATATTCATTAAACTTTTGTTGGTCTTCATGATTGAGTTTGAAGATGGAAAATCTAGAAGATGTTGCTGTACAGGTACTGGTGTAGCTATTTATCTCCAAGTGGGAGATTGTTGAGTTGTGGAGCTAAAAGCTTCACCATATGAGTAAATTGCAGGTTACTAGAGTTACACAATCATTGGGGTCGGTCAGGAGTGATCGACATCAGTTAGGGGTCAATTGGGAGCTATCGGCATCAGTTATAGATCGATTGATGTCGATCATGTGCAGACAGGTGGGAATCGACGTCGGTCACCTCTACATCCAGAAAGTCTATTTTCATGGACAGAACAGATTGTTTACATGATAAGATTAAGTGTTAGTCTTAAGTTTGCATCTCTATCTTTAGTATGACTATTTTGAGCCCTTGATTAGGAGGTGCATCTAATGGTTGTGAATGCATAGCTCATGTTTCCTAATATTATATATAGGATTAGATCTTCATAGCTTATTATACAATACTGTAGAAGTAGAATACATTTTGTATATGTGTATCAATCCAGGTTGTTGGAATTGATTGTAATTGAGAGAGAGAACTCTTGAGGGAAAGAGATCTATACATCTGAAAGGTGTGAGAAGAAAGTGTGATTTTCTTGATTGTATTTCCTTCTGGAAGATTTTAATACAAGTTTTCAGGGTGGTTTCTTGTATCTCTTATTCTTTGTTGTTTCTGATTCTAGTTAATTATTATTCTAGTTTAATTTCGTGTTTAGTTGCTTTCACATAGTAATAAATTTTGTTGGTTGATCCCCAACAATCTAAGCACACCCATAGAGGAAGACATACTACAAAAAATTGACAATTAAAATATTAAAATTGTCATTCATCTTTTTCCAAATAATAGTACATCAAAATTTACCAATAATTGAAAAATACATCATGTATACAATTCACATCCTCCTAAGACATATTGTTAGAACATTTCAGGTCTAAGTGGTGAAATTATAAGACCCTTATTACATTTTAATTAATGAAATAATAATAATTTATTATTTATTAACATAGGTTAACAACCTTATGTAAATACATAACAAAACATAATTATTACTTATCAATAAAAATAAAACATAATTTTTTATTACTATTGGTAATTTAAAATTTTCTCAAAATGGTTGGAACAACTATTTATAATGGTCACATCCCTTAAAATTTCATTATAAATAGGGTTTTACCCCTATTTGGAATATATATGAAAATAATATATTATAAATCATGAATTATGCATGAATAAAGAGTTTTGAGAAGGTTATTGAGGAACTGAGGAGGAGTTTATGTATTAGGGTGATTTGGTTTCTCAAATATATGAATATCACATTTGTGGGTTTTTTACCTCTTTGAGGTTTTCCCATGGTAATTTATGTACTAGTTCATTGATCTGTGTGATTAATTTATTATACTTTATCCATTATTTATTCATCCTAGATTCTATCTATATGTTATTATTGTATACATTAGTTTTAGCATGGTATTAGAGCCTGGTGGATGGATATGATCAATAATTAATTTATTCAAAAAAAAAATTATTATATTTAAATCCCATGAGGAGGTGTATGACACTAGGATGCCTTAAATGAATGAATTTTCTTTGTTGATCTCTAGGAGGCCTGGTTCAACATCTTAGAGACTTGAATATGCATCTAAAATCATTCAAGTATTGCCAAATACCTATTAAGACAACTAAAAAAAATTAAGTGTGGTAATCCTCTTTTGGCATAGCGTTATGGCCCATATTTAGATTTGATGAAATAAAACTTCTAAAAAATTATCACCAATAGTTCTGAGGTCCTTCTGTGGTGTTTAATCATCATTTTCATTTGTTTTACCTATTAAAAGAATCTACCAAACCTCATAAAGAATTAAAATATTCTCCTAAAATATCCTCAATCACAAGGATGCCATAATCAACTAAGGAAAATTCAAAACATTGATATTTTAGGCAAAATTCAATTTTGAAAATCCTTTAATCATTAGAAGAAAAAATATCAAAGATTGAAACAAATTTCAAGATTTTTGAGTGCTTTTACAAGTGTTTGGGCTCTTGAAAACATCTAAAAGGGCACCAAGTTTAATCTTGGGCAATTCAAAGCACTAAATTTTTCATCAAAATTTTTATTTTGAAGGTCTAACATGTCTTGTACCAAGATTTTAGGAATGTTGGCAATTTTTTGAGGTCTCTTATGGCTTATTCAGGGTGCTACAAAAATACAAACTCTTAGTTGGACCCCATTATTCTCTAGGTTGTGTGATACAATTAAATGTGATTTCTATAATCTAGAAAAAAGTATTTAAAAAATAATTTATTTCTTAAATCTTTTTTTCAACCCTTGTGTCCTACCTTGGGAGATAAAAATTTACCAAAAGTTAAAATCTTCTATTTTTTCACTATTTTAAAATTCATGCACACTTTATATTTATTTTTTATTTATTTTTAAATAAAAATTATATAAAATAAGGTTCATAAATAAATTTGTTCTTATGTGTTTTTAACAATTTTATTAAATGAGTTGGCAATTATACTTTTCCTAAAAACTTGTAAAGAATAGATCAAGAGTTCAAATCACTCAAAATCTTTTATTTTTTTTTCAAATTTAATTTCCTTCCATCAAAATAGTAATTAGAGAATTTTTTTTAATTTATATGCCAAGTTTCACGTATTCAAAACCCTAGTTGACCTATCAAACTTGTTTCAACTTTTGACCTAGTAGATATTTTGTCAAACATAGTCGTATAACCATTTGATCCCTAGGATTTGGAACCTTATAAAAACATATGCATGTTCAATTTTATTTTTTTAAACATCCTACTATTAATTTTATATAACTTTTTTAATAGTATTGTTTAGGTGGTTGTTTTGTGTATGATTCTTTTGATATCTATTTTAGTGAAACTATAATTCAAATTTTTACGTTATTTGGCATCTAAACTATATAATTAAGTATAGTTGCATGTGTGATTCACTTTATTTTTTAAAATAGTTTAAAATCTCATTAAATTTTATCTTAAATAGTTTTGTTTATATTAGAGTATTTTTTTATACTTGCAACACCTTATTTTGTCGCATCTTTTCAATTTTATTATTTTGTCTAGCATTAAATTGGAAAATTATTGTATGTTTACACTTAAAATCTATTTTTTATTTTAAATAAAGTTAAAAATCACACTAAAAAGGATTAATTTGAAGTATTGGTTTACTATTATTATTAAAGGGAAGTTATGGCTTCACCTAAATTTTTTTTAAGATAAATCCCAAATGCTTAATGGAAGCAATTATAATATATGTAAAAAAAAAATTAAATCTAAATTTATGACCTTGAAGTTGTGTAATATTGTCATTGGGACTATAAAAACTCCTTTTGTATGTCATGTGACCCCTAAGCTTACCAATGAATTTAAATAGAAATCATAAGGAGATATGTCCATTATATTTTAGAGTATTAAGGATGAATTCCTTCTCCACATTGGTAATCAGGAGTCTCCTAATTATGCTTGGAAACTTTTTGAGTCTAGAAACTAAGGCACTCATCTCTCAAAAATCATTAAATTAATACTTGAATTTCTTACTACACCTATGGATGGTGATGAAAAGGTTATTAATTTTCTTGCTAAAATAGAATAAATGAAAGCTCAGTTAGACGGATGTAAGTTTAATTTAATTTGAGATCAACTTGTTTATTTTATCATTTAATTAAATAATCATCAAAATTCTATAAATTTTATTTCAATTTTAGATTATAAGTATCAAACTGAGCAAGATATCCCTGACCTTACCACCTTGTCTGTTATCCTTATTCAAGAAGAGTAAGTTATGACCAATTTTAATTTTAAAAAGAATGCCACCTAAGAATTTCTCAACTTAAATAATATTTTTGATAATAATAATAATAATAACCAAAAATATAACCTTAATTCTACTAAAGGCAAAAATGATAATAAGAAATATAGTAATAAGAATCATAAACCTAAGTTTAATAGAAATTACAATTTGTGTGGTAAATTTGTCATAGAATGGAAACCTATTATAAAAACAAGGATAAAATTATATATATATATATATATATATATATATATATATATATATATTATAAAGAGGGAATAAATATAATCAAAACAAGTAGAAGAATCAAATCTCTAATAATAATAATCATGATCATAATCATAATGTTATTGCTTTATATGTTGCTTTTTTTTCTTCGAATGAAAATACATGAATTTTAGATAGTGATGCATCTCACCATATGACTCACCTATCTAATATTTTATGTGATTATAGAGATATCTCTGAAATAATTTACTTAGGAGATAATTAATTTTTAGAATCAACTAAATATGGAAAAAAAAAGTTTTCAAATGTTGTTATTAATGATTTTTTCTATGTACCTAAATTTAAAAAGAATTTTCTATCTTGTTCTCAACTTAAGAATGACAATTTTATTATAACATTACTTAAATATAGCTGGTCCATAATAAATAAATTTGGTTCCTTAATTATTGAAGGTGTTCAAAATAATGGTTTATATATCTTATCTCCTTCTTTTTCATGTTTTCATTCATCACATAGTAAGAATGAATATTAATTATGGCATAAAATATTAGGACATGATAATTTTATAAGTTTACATGATATGTATATAAATAATATTTTTTTGGATGTCCTTATATCCTCTTTCATCATTAAAATTGTGAGGGTTTCTTACATGGTAAGCAACATGCTAACTCCTTTCACAAGAATCATGATGTGAATTCCTCACATCCTTTACAATTGATTCATAATGATGTTGTAGGACTTATTGAAGTTGTATCTATTAATGGTTATTTGTATACTATTAGGTTTGTTGATGATTACACTAGAATTATTTGGTCATTTTTTAATTAAAAACAAATTTGATGTGTTGTCTAATTCAAAGAATTTAAAACTAGTCTTGAATTTACATCTAATTTTTCTATTAAGAGATTAAGAATTGATAATGACATTGAATATGATAGTAAAGAGTTTTATTATTTTTACACTGATTATGGTATTCAAATGGAACTAACAAATCTCTATTACCCTCAATAAAATGGTATTGTTGAGAGGAAAAATTGCACCATTATTGAGATGGCTAGAATAACATTGCATTCTACAAATGTTCCTCCTAGTTCTTATGGGACAAAGAGATGAATAATACTATGCATATTATGAATATAATATTTGATTAATATTTACATTTTTATACATCAAAAATACATGTGTTCTCATAGCATTTCATTTGCTTTGATAAAACTATTTATTGTTACTTTAGAGATACTAACTTTATTGATAGTGTCTCATCTACATTGTATTTATTAGTAAAATAATTTAGTTTGACTCTTGAAAAAAATTATGTCAATTATATATATATATATATATATATATATATATATATATATATATATATATATATATATATTTGTCTTTAATATTTATATATAATTTTTATTTTTAATTATTATGAGTTAGCATCGAAATACATTATATGCATAACATCATGCTTAATTTGACAAAATGATAATGTTTAATTATTGACTTCAGTAAAAATATCATGCTTAGTAAGTTTGTATGTGTGTGTGTGTGTGTGTGTGTGTGTGTGTGTGTGTGTGTATAATGTTTGTTTTTAATTATTATGAGTTATCATCAAAATACATTATATGCATAACATCATGCTTAATTTGACAAAATGATAATATTTAATTATTGACTTTGGTAAAAATATCATGCTTAGTAAGTTTTTATATTTTGTGTTTTAAATATTTTATTAGATTAGTGGGAAACTTTCATGCTAATATGCTTAGATACTTTCATCTAATTATTTATGCCAACATTCTTATATGTTTCATTTCATAATAAGATAGGTTATGAAATGCAATGTGTAAATGGAGTTTGTATTATTAGTTCTTCATCATTTAATTTACTAAGAATTATATTCCTACATATCTGAACTTATTTATTTTAGTCTCATATCTATTTGATTGGATGATGGAATTTCATACTAAAATTAACCATACTTGATGTATGAGAGGTTATACCTCAATATTTTTTTGAAGCATATTAAACTTATAAAGTTTTGATAAAAATCAATTGATAAAATGAGATTTTTATAATAGGATATATAATGTTTAAACTTAGTATCATATGATTAGTAAATTATTATATGTACATCACATGATAGTTGGGGATGATCATCTTATCAATATTGGAGATGTCCAATAATGAATTGCATATAATAATTTATGTTTTTTCACTAAGTTTGTAATCAAAATAGTGAAATTTTTTTCCTAAAATATGAATTTATTTTTTTTAATTTTTTTACCATATACAAACATATGTGATGTAGAGGAAACTCGATAAACACTCACTTATCAGCATGCACTTGTATTATGTTAACTTGTTCTTTCTTTGAAAAAGGCTCATAAGCATAATGCTCAATACTTCATTTAGAGTTCCTTGAATCTATGAAGTTTATTAGGATCATATCCATGCTCATTAAAGTCTTCTTTTATCTTCTCACCAAACCACACAACCTCTAATCATAACTCTTTAATCACTTACTACTTATTTCCCTTGTTTTATCTCTCTAATGGCCTTTTTGACTATTTGCAATTGTACAAAAAAATATAGATTGATATTGGGAGATTAAAATGATATTTAAGTACCCTATATCCTTTAATTTCCCTCTAATAAGTTTCTTGACTTAGATCCACTTAAAAGTAACTTTTCTAACCACCTTATAGGCTTAAATAGGTACCTTCAACCCTATTTCATACATAGTCATCTATTTCCATACAAAGTAAGTCTGTAAAAGTATAAAACCTTTAAAATATATTAGTATAAATTAATCCACAACTAATCACCAATTTTTTTAATTTTTGACCAGTTGAAACTCTTACAAAGTAAAATCCTATTTTGAAACCCTAACCTAAGGTTTTCTCAGACTGTGTTAACCTGAGAGAGGAAAATTCAATGCACCAAATTTTGAAAGAGGTTTAAAAATTCCATGACTATTGGAAAAGGCATGTATAATCCGTATACACATTTATTAATTCATTTATTTACTCCTTGTCACCTCAGTGACATACTTTTATAAAATTTTGAGTTGACTGTCTACAGTTTCACAGTCACCTACAAGGTTTACATTGATTTCCTACGAAGATTTATGAAAAAAACTAAATAAATATATATTAAAATTCATAAATTAATGTGATAAACTTACCAAACCATAAGGAGCATCATATTGTAATCTTTATATACTCTTTCTTAAACATTTAATCTTACACAATCATCTTTGTTTCCCAAACTCAATAAAATAGGGTCTATAACTTTTCCTTCAAAAGTGATAACTTCTTTATTTTTATTGGTGTTTTTATCCTAGAAATTTAATATATATTTTTATCAATAATAATTTTTAAGGGTCTTACCTACACCAAAATGCATACTAAAGTGTTCTTAAACACAGAACATAGGCTAAAATAAAGTATGTATTATTAAACATCAATATTGAGGTGATAATATTTATCTTAGCATCCATACATCTTTTAATTTCATATCAATAACCTTTCCAAAATCATAAACACTTCAATTTTTTATATGTCCTATAACTAATGCAATGTTTCTTGGATTCCCTCTCAAGAATGTTGAGAGACTCAAACCACCTAAATCCTATCACACCTATATGGACTCCTTATATGAATCAAGTATGTAGTGAAACAATATTGACCCCTTATAGAGCCTATTCAAATACATCACATTATTTAATCTTATTTGAACATGACTAAGGACCAATATCTTGACAATAAAGTTTAAAAATTCAAATTAGTGAAATTGGTGTGAAAATGACAATTTTAAATTTTAACCTTCCTAAGCACACTTTGACACTTGTAAAAGATTCTCAAGTGTAGGCTATGACTATTAAAACCGTTTAAAAAATCCTAAAAAGACTACATGAACAATAAACAACTTAATCAATCTAAAATTGTGCAAAAAAACATAATATAAGTTCACCCTTAGAAGGATGTCTCTCTCTCTCTCTCTCTCTCTCTCTCTCTCTCTCTCTCTCTCTCTCTCTCTCTCTCTCTCTCTCTCTCTCTCTCTCTCTCTCTCTCTCTCTCTCTCTCTCTCTCTCTCTCTCTCTCTCTCTCATATTAATTCTAGTTTTTTTAATGTCAATTCCTCCTATATCCCAAGGCTTATGAGTGGAACATAGACCTCCTTGTTTCTTGACTAATGTTACCTTACCTCACCATTCAAGGTTATCATTTTGTATAATGATATCCAAACTGATCACTATCAAATTATTCTTGTCCTCCTCCCTCAAAATACCTACACATAAAACAAACAATTCAAATAAAACAACTTATTTCTTACTTTCTTGAGTTTCACATTATTGCATTCCAAGTTTTGACTTCTCTTTGACTGTAGTTGTTGCCTCTTGAATTGTTTCTTATTGTTTGATCTTGTCATCTACAGTACCATCAACTTATTTAATTTATTTCTTTCTCTCTATCTATTGTCCACTCACTATTTTTTCAGTCATAATTTCTCTCAACATGATTATCTTCTTATCAAAACTTTCCAAATACCCCATGCTTCTTATCAAATATAATTGATAAAAAAGAGTAGGAAATAAATTTTTAATGTGTTCCTTGACAACAAATAAGTTTAACAAGAAAAAATAGACTTTTTATTTTTGATACTATCTCTTAAGGTTCACTTAATGTCTTGATCACCTCATCATGCTTGGATAGTTGTAGTAACTTTGCACTTCTTATAATCAATACATTTGAATTATTTTCAACTGTTGCATTATCTTCTCTCATTTATTTGGTAACTTTTACTCCACCTTCTTCCTCTTGACACTTTTCCTCAATATGCACTTCCTTATCTTCAATGTTGTAAATAGTTACTTATGGAAAATACTCTTTCTCACCAAACATCATCACACCAGACTATACCTCTTTCCATGCTTGATTATCTTTCGATGGAGTCACTGTATGCATGATTCTATCCTTTTCAATAGTGTATGTGTTATCCATACCATAATAAATATATTTTATATAATTTTTTTCATGGTCTCCCAAGTATGATATAGTAAACATCAATAGGAATCGCATCACATAAAACTTTGTCTTTGTAACCACTAATATGCAAGTCTACATGGCATTGCTTACTAACTAAGACTTAATGATTGCT
Organism: Torreya grandis; assembly: GCA_037957365.1. Lineage (NCBI taxonomy): Eukaryota > Viridiplantae > Streptophyta > Pinopsida > Cupressales > Taxaceae > Torreya > Torreya grandis. The sequence goes on along the minus strand of JARHVA010005505.1, from coordinate 361,591 downwards.
TTGTATCCAAGAGACTTTGCAAAGATTTGGATGTTATTTTATTTTTAATCCTATCTTATTTAACATTATAAGAAACAATATTATCCATGCTACCATTATCAACTATAATCTTACAACATTTACCTTTACTTTTGCACATAGTCTTAAACAATGTCTTTCTTTTTGGTGGATCTTTTTATTCATGATTTGCTTTGAATATAAATCTCATCATTATCAAAATCTATCACGTTTCCAATTATTCAACATATTTTGGTAATGACTCCATACCTTCCTCTTCTTTTTGAACTACTTGATTCCTACTTTCACTCCAAAAAATGCTAGTTTGAATATCTTTTGGACATTCATAAGATCCATGTCCTAAAAACTTATTATATTTGAAGAATTTACCTATAAAATAATTGTATAATATTCATATTATATAATATATTATATCTTTAAATCCATAACCACCTCTTTTATATTTACTTGTACTTTCAAAACTGATGCCAACTTCTTTACTATCAGTTTGCTATTGATTTTTTCTGCCTACTTATCCTCTTCCTTCTTGTTGGCCTCTACCTCTGTAGCTTATTCCTCTCCCTTTATTTTATTGGATTTGTCTTATGTTAAAATTTTAATCTAATTTCAACATATATTTATAATCCTCTTCTAATATACTTGGATACAAAATGTTTATTTCATATTGAATGCTAAATTTCAATCCATTAATATACCTAGCAACTTTTTCAGTGTCCTCCTCTATGTGTCCTGGTCTGATAGTTAGTTTATAGAATTATTATATGTATTATTTCATTGAATTTTTTGTCTCAAATTTTTTATCCTTATAAAAAAATTATTTGGGTACTCCTTAGGCATGAATTTCCCTTTATCTTGGCCACCATTCTATCCCATGACCTTATCTTTTCTTTCCCCTTCTTCTTTCTTCTTGTAGTCCATCTGACCATAAGGATGAATGAACCTTAAACCTTGTCACTATAAAATCACCTTATTTGACTCATTCAACTCTTCATATTCAAATTATTTATCCATTATTGGGATCCATTTAATTATCTCTTCAACAATGAGACTTCCCTCATACATTGGCACATTCAATTTGGTCTTTGATGTCACACTTATAACTGATCTTATAAATATTTACTCCACTATACCTTCATCTCCTTATTCTATAATTTATTATTGAGTAACCTTAACCTATCCTTCACTCACATAACCTCTATTCATCTCTCTTATTTGAGCCAATTCCATGGATTGCAATCTGACCTACAAGTTTCTCACCTCAACTACCAATTCATCAACTATATTTAACTTTATTTGGGCTGATGATACTCCACATCCTCTATATTCCATTTTTTATTACTATCCTTATGATATTTATTAAGCTTTGATACCAAATTATCTATAGTAAACTTTATAAACACTCACTTATCAATATGCACTTGTCTTATGTTAACTTGTTTTTTATTTGATAAAGCCTTATAAGCATAATGATCAATACTTAATTCATATTTACTTGAATATATGAAGGTTATTAGTATCATATACATACTCATTCAAGTCCTCTTTTATCTTATCACCAAACCACACAACCTCTAAGCACAACTCTTTGATCACTTACTACTTTTGTCCCTTATTCTAGCTCTCTAGTAGCCTCACTTTTGATTATTTTAAATTATACATACAAATAGAGAGTGATATTTATAAAATAAAATTATATTTAAGTACCCTATATCATTTACCTTCTCTTTAGTAATTTCATTGACTTGTACCCACTTACAAGTCACTCTTATAACCACCTTTTAGGCTTAATTAGGTCTCTTCAACCGTGTTTCACACATAGTCATCTAATTTGATACACAATAAGTCCATACATGTATAAAACATTAAAAATATAATATTATATATTATTACCTAATTAATCACCATTTTTTTTTTTGTTTTTGACTGGTTTAAACTCTTACAAATCAATATCTAGTTTTGAAATTCTAATACATGGTTTTCTCAGACTATGTTAACCTAAAGAGGAAAATTTAATGCACCAAGTTTTAAAATAAGTTTCAAAATTCCATGATGATTTTAAAATGTCCATATAATCCTTACACACCTTTATTGATTCATTGTTTCCTCCTTAACACCTTGTTGACCCACTTTTACAAAATTTTGAGTTGATTGTGATTGTTTCATAGTCACCTACAGGGTTTACGTTGATTTCCTCTAAAGAGGTATGTAAACAACTAAATAATATATAATAAACTTCATAAATTAATGTGAAAAACTTAAAAAAACACAAGGATCATAATAATTTAATCTTTATATACTCTTTGTTCAACATTAAATCTTACACATTCATCCTTGTTTCCCAAACTTGAGAAAATACAGTGTGCATTTTTTCCGTCAAAAGCAAGAACTTACTATTAATTTTTCTTGGTTTTTTAATCCTTGTGTGTGTGTGTGTGTGTGTGTGTGTGTGTGTGTGTGTGTGTGTGTGTGTGTGTGTGTGTGTGTGTGTGTGTGTGTGTGTGTGTGTGTGTGTGTGTGTGTGTGTGTGTGTGTGTGTGTGTGACTAATCATTAAACATAGTTTTCCTTACACCAAAATGCATACTAAAGTGTTCTTGAACATAAAATGCAGGCTAAAATAGAGTTTTTACTATTAAAAGTCAATATTGAGGTGATAATATTTTTCTTATCATTCATACATATTCAAATTTCATCTCAAAATACTATCCATAAGCATAAACACTTACAAGTTTTATATGTTCTATAACTAATCGAATGGATCTTGGATTCCCTTTCAATAATATTGAGAGATTAGACCGCCTAATTCCTATCACACCTTTATGAAGGACTCCTTATATGACTCAAGTATGTATTGAAATAATGTTGAGCCATTATAGAATCCTAATCAAATAGATTACATAATTTAATCTCCTTCAAACATGATTGAGGACCAATATCTTGACAAGAAAATTCAAAAATTTAAATTAGTCAAATCAATAAGAAAATGTCAATTTCAAATTTTAACCTGCCTAAACACACTTTGACACTTGGAGAAGATTCTGAAGTGTAGGCTATGAGTACTAAAAACCTTAAAACATATTAAATAAACTACATGACCACTAAATAACTTTATCAAGTAAAAATTGTGCAAACAAACACAAGACAAGTTCACCCTTAAAAGGATGATCGTGCATCATTATGTCATATTTCTATGTATGTGGTTATTGTGATGTGAACCATAATATGATATCATGAAGATATTTTTTGTATATGTGTTTAATTTTTGTGAAGGTGCACAACACCAAGAATTTAAGCATATTTAAGTTCATGTACATTTTATCCAAAATAAATTCCTCAATGGTGATATAAATATGTAGTCTTATCCTATAGAGGAACTAGTGGTAGATATATTCACAAATCCAATTGGTGTTACCAAGTTTTGGTAGTTTCATACAATTATGGGCCTCTCTAAGTTTTCATTGATGGGGAGTGTGAATGAGAATGTCAATTCCTGATGCTCATGTGTTTCTTCTCCTTCTCTATACTTCTTATTATAAAGAATTGTAAACTTTGTGTGAAAGTTTTTTAATTTAAATAAAATTCATGTGTAATTTTTGCTTTTGTACCCAAATACATTAAATCCATAGTTTTTACTATAAGTCTTTATGTTATAAAAGGCTCCAAATATTTATAGTGATTATTCATGAGAAACTGTGAGATATAGTCTCACAATCATACTAGCCTAAACTTACTTTTGAGTAATTTATAGATTGTAATTAATTTTATTTTATAAGGTGATGTTTCAAATGATGAAGTTTTTTAAATCCTTCATTTTTTTACATAGTATAATTCCATTTTTAAGGTGACTATGGCATATATCCCCACTTAGCACTAAAGGGGAGTGTTAAAACATTTAACATCTACATGGTGAAAGTATAAGACACCTAGTATATTTTAAGTAATTAAATAATAATGAATCATTATTTATTAACATGGGTTAAAAACCTCATGTAAATACATAATAAAATATAAATTATTTATTACTTATTAATAAAAATAAAATAATCTTATTTATTATTATCGGTAATTTAAAATGTTATTAGGATGATTGGACCCATTATTTACAATGGTCACATCCCTTCACATTTCACTATAAATAGGTTTTACCCCAATTGCAAATATGTGTGAAAATAATATATTATGAATCATGAATTATGTGTGAACAAATATTTTTGTGAAGTTTATTGAAGAAGTGAGGAGGAGGAGTTTATGTATTGGGGTGATTTTGTTTATCAAATATATGAATATCACATTGGTGGGTTTTTTTGGTCTTTTTGAGGTTTTCCTATGATAATTCCTATGTACTATTTCATTTATCTATGTGCTTAATTTATTATAAATTTCTTATTATTAATTCATCCTAGTTTATATCTATACATTTCAATTGTACACATGAATTTTATCACATATGAAAATCTAATAAATGAAATAAGTGTTATATTTATAATAACATTATCAAAAATTCTAGTGATCACATTTGATGAAAATAAAATTGATTATGATGACTCAAATAAGCATGATATTTTTATTTGAGCTTATATCAACAACCAATGTATACACAGTGTCATGATTAATGGGTCAATTGAAAATGCATGTGTATTGGCATTCCTTCATAGTATTGGATACACATAACAATATTTAAAAGATACATCAATATTAGTCAAATAATTTAGTGTACATGCATAGAATACCCTTGGGCATATAGTGTTACCTCTCCAAGTTGGTTCACCAACAAGGGAAACTCAATTTCTAGTATTTAATCACATAGGTATTTAATATGTTATTGAGATTCCCTTGAATATATAAATGACACGCAGTACTATTTACAATACATGTATGAATCAATTACATACATTATAATCAAATGGTTAAAATTAAAGGCATTACATATGAGTATCATCTACAATGAATTTTAACTAATCATCCTTCCCATCAGCACTATATTTATTTGTTGAACCTATTCAAGAGAATGGTAAAAATTCAGCTATGGCACCTATTTAAGATCATAGTATAAATATAACTAGTGCAACCATTCAAGAGCATAGTGTGGAATTCATTATTGTTTCCATATAAAATCTTTCTCTAAAGTTAGTAATAAATTAGTACACCCTCCTTAAAAAATATTAATATTAAAGAGTTATTCAATATTATAATAAATGTATATATTATAGTGCACCTAAAGGTAATCCCTCAAATAGTTTAGTGTGTTTCATAGTGAACATAGAAAATGATACATTATCATACTATAAGATAAACTCCACCAAGTATTACACCTTCTCAATTTATACATCCTATAAAATAAACTATGATAAGTAATCAAGACAATTACATGACAACACATTATGCATTTTCAAATTTAGGTTCATATATATGTAGCACTTTTGACTAATGAAAGTCATATTCAACATCTATGATCCAATAATACACTATGCCCCGTGTTAATGGGATCATATTCATCTCCTTTTAAATAAATAAAAATTAATATTTAAAAAAATCAAAAATACAAAAACATTCAAAGTATTTTCAAAAATCCAATCATGACTTGAGATGTTAGTTAATTTTTTTACCTATGTTATTCATTTTATATATTGGTAGACAACACATTATTTTTAAAACATACATGCATTCATAAGGTCAATGAATGTGATGCAAGACATAAATTTTATACATGGATTCATCAATATTGAGTTTTATTTTACTTAGTAGCCATGTCTATGCTAAGGGGCACTTAATTCTACAACTTACATTATAATATCACATATCTTTTTATATCCTCTCAATTATTTCAATATACATATATTAGAAGTACCTTGTTATTTTATCATATTTTACATTATGTTACATGTATATTCTACTTTTATATAAGATGTTATTGGTAAATATGGTTGGAATATACTTGTTTTCACTTGTTTTATGTTTCAATAATGTTGTTACTTTCTTTCTAAATAGGCTAGAAATTGCATGATTATTATGTGTGACCTTTTTCCCTTGTGTCAAATAATTTATTGAAAACATATATGACATTTTTATTATTATGTGAAACATTTGAACATGTCCATTTTTTATGGACCATGGCCCTATATTTTGTGTGACATATGAAAATATCCCTTATTTATGATATTTTTATTATCTTTTGTATGGCCCTTTGCCTTACTATATAACATTACATAACGTTGTATATTGTGTTTTTTTTTATGTTGAGTTTGATTCATATCACCATGATACATATTTTTCACTATTACTATGTAGCCTACTTCATAGATGGTTAATTTTTTACATACTTGATTGCTAAATATATTTGTAAAAAACAATTATATGACTCATATTCAATATGTTACATAAATGCTTCAATGATAATTAAATTTATATGATGACATATACTCCATATAAGTATATTACATTACATGATTCCATATTTATCACATGATACAACTACCTCTTCTCTAGAGATGAGTGACTTGTAGAATACAACCCTCATCTCAAAAGGTGGGAAACATAGTGGGATTATCTTAGAGATCTAATCCTCCATGAATAGACAAAAATCATATTTGATACCAAAGTAAAAGTTTCAAAAATAAAAATTATTATTTTCAAATATTAAAATTAATACAAAATCAAATTCCATAACAAATTATAGGTTTGTAAACATTCAAAATTATTCAAAGATCATATTCTATGATATATTACAAGTTTTATGAATGGAGTTATTCCCACTTAGGTTTTTATTCATTAGTTTCATATCTTATATGCCAAAATAATAGAAGTGGGAATCCTTTATGACCATTCTAGGTTGGTGCCACCTTACTCAGTGGTAATTTTCTTGTAGTTAAGTGTAGATGTCATGGTTGATATTCCTTTGTGTTAGGATTTTGTTTTGTAGACTTAAGAAGAAGTGTCATCTCTCTTTTTTATATTAGTGATGATTTTTTATGATCTCACTCTTCTCTTACATCATTTTAAGCTATCGATAAGATTCATATTTTTAGGATGTTAATTTAGAGTTTCCTTAAGTAGAAATTTGTTTCTAAATTGTTGTTTTTATCTTATTCCCTTGAGTTTGTGGGATAGTGTTTTCTACTTCTTGTGGAGATAAGTTGTAGGATTAGATATATTGATACATATTGAGGTTAATATTCTCCTTCTAGTTGTAGAATTAGGTTGTGATACCACACTTACAATATTAGTAAATGAATGATGATTTGTGCATTTGGATTATAGTGTTTCTTTTTACCATATGAGGGTATGTAGTAGTTTTGTTTATGAGATGTTAGTTCTCTATTATCCACTTTGTAACTTTTTAGAGTCATTATTTTATCTAAACTTGAGTATTTGACCATGAGGAATGACTAACATTTAATTTATATTAAATCTGGTTGATTATAATTATTATATTATTATATACCTTTATTTAGACTAATATTATTCTCTTTTTGAAGCATGTTATTTTGAAGAGTTATATATATTCCTTTATTTGGGAGAAAGTAGTGTATGAGATGTTTAGAACATCTTGATAGTCTAACAAAATTGTGATAAAATTTTAATTTATTAAGTACTAACCAAGTAAGAAGAGATACATTATCTCACTTATAAGATTGTAGGGACAGTATAATCCTTAACCTTTAAATGTTATGTTAAATGTGATATTATTTCATCTTTACTATGAATATAACACTATAGGATAAGTTGTATAATATGATACTAGTTATGTTTAGTTAGAGGAAACTTAATACAATTACGGAATGATTATATGATTTTTCTTGTATGTATGTTGGATATAGTAATGCTTTCTATGATTTGTTAGTATAGATTCATGTTTCATTGAACTATGTACACATTTTAGAGATCATCAGATCATGGAAACCTAAAGGAAGAGATGTGAATTATGAACATGAGTTCTAAGTGATAGGATGGTATCTTACATAAACTCACATTGACTTAGTTGTTACTAAGTTTAGATTTGATAGATGGACTTGTCAAATCTAGGATTTGATAAATGGATTTGTTAAATTCAATCATATAGCCATACATATGTATACTGTGGATGGGTATTCCATGATTTTTTATACATTGAAAATGTAATATTTCTAGTTCCTATTCATCTTCATACTTGTCAGGAGCTTCATAGAGTTATGATAATATTGATATGTTATACTTATCTGAAGCTAGATGGAGTAGTGATAGTATTAACTTATACACATCATTCTTGTCAAGTTCCTTAAAAACTTTTCTCTAGAATTAGAATACACTCTCTGGGTTAGAGAGATGTGTATATGATCTATAAGGTTTTATGTAACTCTCCCTGGTCATTTGTTTTGAATTTTGTGATGATCTCATATGTTTTGGGTAAGTCAGTGAAACTTTTATCGAGATATTATAGGATTTTATGATGATTTTGGATCTCAAGATGATCATGATAGAACTAATCAACATGACATTCATATAACTTGTTTACATAAAAAGTAAATGTCACAAATCAGGGTCTTATGAGACCAATACTCTGAGGATAGTGCTTTTTTGGAGGACTTTGATAAGTTATATAGGTTGTTTCCTTATTTTTTTATATGATTTGATACTAGCTACTATGTTTGTATTTTGTTAAACTCTTTTGATATTCAAAACTACTATTTGAATAAGTGTCATCTGGATGATGACTAGTTTTAGGGTAGGACGTTACATCCTAATTTCACCTTATGATTTTTAACCTTTGAATCTATAGATTTATATGGTTATCAACTAATTATTATTTCTTTGATTTGAGCTTAATAACATATACTATTATGGGATAGTGATATTGTTGATTATTATACATAATGTGATAGCTATATTTTAACTATTTTATACATTGTGGATATCTATTTCTTAGTTTTCCATCATTGGTTGATATATATGATGACTTAGACTAACTACCTACTTGTTACGAGGTGTATGTAGGATAGATCCTACCTCAGATCTTGATGAGGGAGAGCTTCATTGGAGAGGATGGGTTAGATGGGATGATTGGGGGATGATGAAAGGAATTGTCAATGAACCTACACATATGCACATTAGATTTAAAATATTATATGCATAACATATTTTAAATGCTAGTGCATAATTATGAAAATCTTGTATATAATTATATTATTTATTAATATGCATTAGATTCTTTTAATTTAATTATCTTGATTTTTTAGAATAAATAGAGAAATAGATATTTAATTGCTACATGTGAATAGTAATTAATTATATAGTTATCCTATTTTTGAAAATAAATAGATAAATAAATAATTACCATTATTTTAAAGAGCTTAAGTTATCTTAATTTACTAACCTTGAGTGAAGGAAAAATAAACATAGACTTTAGAAGACATGCATGGAATTAAGTTGAGAACTATAAATTATATATTATTATTCATTTGGTCAAACATAGCGTTATATTTAAAATAACTTGGGAAAATTATTGTGTAGTTATATTTATTAAATAATATATACATTTTATATTTATCAATAAATATGAAGTAGGGGTAGACTATGGCTTTGATAAAGACATAATTGTAGTTAGTAAGAGTTAAAAGATGCCACACATGGATAGTTAACTTGGAGAAAATAGAATTCAAGATAAGAGCAGTGGTAGAATAGAAAAGGAATGGTTTTAAGAATAAAAAAGGATATGGAAGAAGGAAATAGGGAGAGAAGCAACTAAGGATTTGAGAGAGAATTTGGTAAAAGAAAGGGAAGAAGGGCATATTCATCTTACAAAAATGCCAGGTTGGTTTTGCATTTATTTGTGTGTGTGTGTGTGTGTGTGTGTGTGTGTGTGTGTGTGTGTGTGTGTGTGTGTGTGTGTGTGTGTGTGTGTGTGTGTGTGTGTGTGTGTGTGTGTGTGTGTGTGTGTGTGTGTGTGTGTGTGTGTGTGTGTGTGTGTGTTTGTGTGTGTGTGTGACAAAAATACAATATTGAGTCATTGATTAAACCTGTAGAAAGATTGTGTATTTTCTTTCTAGGTCTGCATCTTATTATAGAAAGTCTATGTTTATTTTAAAATCCTACATATTACTTCTATGGTATACATCTTATTTACCTTAGACCTGTATCTCACTTTCTAGTGGTTATGTTACACTGTAAAGGTTTTTGTCTCATTTATTTAGGATCACATCTCTTTAAAATAGGAATAAGTCATGCTTTTATTGGTTGAATCTTTTTTAAAAAGGAGTACATTTTAATTATTGATTAGTGTTGTGTCTAAACTAATTTTGGTCTACATTCCTCAAATAATAGATAGTGTTTCACTTTGTATATTGTGTAATAATGGTACAGGTAGTGCTTTAAGATATAAATAGTCTGAGTTAAGTAATTGTGGCAGTGTTTTATATTTATTTAGGTCTGCATTCTACCTAAATGATCAGCACTTAGTTTAATAGATTGGTGTCCCAAGTTTATAAAGTTGGTGTATCATATTATTAAGCTTGCTTTTTATTATTTAAGTTGGAATTTAATATTATTAAGCTTGAGTCTTATTATTTAAGTTGGTGTTTCATAGTATTAAGCCTAAGTTGCATTTAAAAACTATATGAACGTGATTATCATAGGATATTTATGAGAATAATTGAACTTTGAATAATAATTCATCTCTTGTATTGCCTATTGATCTAAAATAAATTACTTCCATCATGTATTTTGTTTTGGAGGAAACTAAATTGTAGTAAACAACCTAGCATGGTAATTCCTCAACAAAGCTAGAACCTAGATGCAAATAAACTATGCTACAAGTTTTGATTGTTAGATAAGAACCATATCGATCGAGATTTATAAAGTGATAAAAATAACTAGACGTTATAGCCTTTTTAATTGAGTCAAGATTATTTTAATTAGTCTAAGATTGTATCTCCACCTTTTGAAATATACTTTGGAATACTCTATATAATCAGCTCAGAGAGAAATAGTAAATTATAGCATTAAATAATAGAGTTTTTTTCTTAAATATAATATATGTGTGTGTATTACACCCAAACCTATGTATATTATCTATATAAATATATTATATATATAGACCATATTTTTATAAAACCACATTTTAAATTATAAAAAGAATTCTATCTAAATATAGATTAAAGGGAGTTGTATATTATTGATATGTAGACTATGTACATATTTACATAGGTGTACACCTATGTCCACTAATTCTTGTGATTATAAGTGAATCAATCAATTAAATGGATTTGTTAATGGTATGGTTAGTTAAATTTTTAGAGTTGAACAAATTCTAAATTGGAGTCCTCGTGTAGGATAATTATGTATATACATAGATTTGTGTGTGTGTGTGTGTGTGTGTGTGTGTGTGTGTGTGTGTGTGTGTGTGTGTGTGTGTGTGTGTGTGTGTGTGTGTGTCTATATATATATAATGGAAATATAGATTATTATATGTATAAAAGGATAGATAAGTATATGTTTATATATATATATATATATATATATATATATATATATATATATATATATATATATATATATATATATATATATATATATATATATATATATATATATATATGAGATTCATATGTGGAAGATTGTAAGATGTATGGCTTATGTATTATATAATCTCATCTTATTAGTATAAAAGTATGATACAGATGTATGTCAGTACTTCTCTTTATATTAGTAAAGAGTGATCAAAGTATTTATAAATTATAAATATTTTAGGCAGACTATTACCTTGATTTACTTATAGTTCTTTGGGCTATAATGAAGGCCAACTTATGGTGGATTGATCTTCGGTTATAAAGATGTTAATTTTGTGCTTAACATAGGTTTAAATAAATAAAATCCTTAGTGACTTACATAATAATCATTAGGTATATTTACTTTATTGTCATAGATATTGGTTGTAAAATAAATCAATAAATGAGGTTCAACCACACTTCAATAAAGATAGGTCAGTTCTAGGCTACAGGACTTCTCCTATACATCGAAAATATTTCTCCCACAAGACAAGATTCTTCTCTCCAAGTGTAGTATGAAACCCTAAGCAATGGCTCCTTAAGTAAAATGGTGGATAAGAAGATGCACAAATAAATTATTATCTCTATCTATCTCTTAATGAAAAAATCAAAAGATGTGTTTATATAGTTAGATATAACCCTAAACACTTCTAAAGTTTTAGTAAAAAAAGTTAGCCCAATTGACCCTATTATTTAATAAATAAATTAATTAGGTCCTATACTAGGTCAACTGAGGCTGACCTAATCCCATAATGTGCTTATATTTTAATAATAAGGTCAGCTCAATCTAACATTATTTGATAAATGACAAAAAGAGGTTTTGGATTAGGTAGGGGTTGTTTGAAGTGGTTAATTTCTTGGAGGAGTGTGTCATGTATGTTTCAAAGCTTAGGTAAATTTATAAGAAATGTTTTTATTATTTTCAAGTGGTGGTATAGGGAATAATAATCTAACAAAACATAAATGGTTTGACCACCCCTTTCTTGGTATACCCTATAAGGCATGCACTAAGAGATATTAAGACTCGATGGGTTCCTATAAGAGATAAATCATCTTTAGTTGATCAAATTTAAAAATATTTTTTTTATACATATACCCCACTTGAAGCTCATCACATGTCATGCAGTTGTAACATGGTATAGTAATTTAATAAAAGAACACATCAACACACAATGATAAGCTAAACAAATTATAGTAAGAAGTGAAATAAGATAAATGAAAGGATATAATTAAAAAATACATACATTCACTACCTTAGTGTTGTAGAATATGATAGAAGTGAGAGAAATGTGAAGGTGTCTAATGCAAATAACATTAGGCAAACCTATAAAATAAGCAAAAAAAATTGATTTTTTACAAAATATACATGTAATATGTGAAATAATTCTCTACAATGTTAGGATTTCATAACATCTTTCAGTTTGGAAAAAGAGCTAGTAGAAACAAAGTTATGGGAAAAAATAGAATTTGATTGTAAATAATTGATATGTAAATAATTTTGAATAGTAAACATAAATAGGGTGAAAATTAATTCATTTGTTATTTTTACTATTCTAAGAAAATATTGCATTGAGAGACCCAGTTGAGCCTAGAGAGTGACCATGGTGAAGAGATCACAACATTCACATGGAAGACACCTAGTAGATGCATCTAGTGAAACTCAAGTAAGTGATGCATTAATTTTAATTTTTTTAGTAATTTTATTGGAAATTAAGCTAGATATAGAAAAATAGTTGTTAGGTAAAATATAGATACTAAAAATGACCCTAGATAATTTTTAGGTAAACTAGGGATTAAATAGGATATTGGGTAGGAAATAATTGGACTAATAAATGCATAAGGTATTTATGGTAAATGGTTGAAAATTTACCATAAAATATGAATAGAGTTAGTCCTATTGACTGAGTTAGAAAGGGAGAGAGAAGTCAAGGCAGTCGATTATGTATCAGTGGGTTGATTTAGTATCATTGGGTCTCACTAAATATGTATCAAAGGGTCAATCTGGTTATAAAAATAAATATGGTTGACATAGTACATTCTAGCTGATGTAGTATGCAAATGGATGGCCAATACAGATAGTTAAAGTAGGATGACTATGTGATAGGGGACTAATATAGTATGTGAATGATAAGAGAGGGATAATTTAATATCAAAAAGGCTAATTTTATTTGTATGAATGGGTTGATTTTATAATAGAGGGCCAATTTAGTATGTCAAAGAGGTGATACAACTAATTTAGTATTAAAAGGTCTAACTATGTAAGAAAATTGAAAAATAAGACAAACAGGGAGATGAAATAGTTATTTTTTAGTATTTTAAGAATATTTAAGAATATATTTTTTTATTATTACATTTTGATCTAATACATTCTCTATGATTTGATTTTTATAGAGGCAACAAAGATTTTTATGCTTGGTTGATATATCCTAGCTACCAAATTTATTGGAGTGATTGTCATATGTGGATCAAGCTTAGGTGGTTACCTTGGGATTCATAGGTATCATAGATATGAGGAGGATACCACTTAGTGTTGATCTAGTTGTCATGTTCCTAGGAGCATAGAAGCAACTAATAAACAATTTTTGATGGGAGGTAGAGGGGAATACCATAGAGGTGGGAGTTACCTTGGAGGATGTCCATGCCTTACTTAGACTTCCTATTATCATGACTCTAATTATTTTTTATGCATCAAGGATAAAGGATGAGAGTTAATCCCTAGCTCATTAGATGATAGGCACAAATAAGATTTATCCTAGTTTTCATGTGTGTTTGTTTGATGTTTATATCTCATCCATTCTAAATGTTTGAAAGGTCTTGGTGGGATTTGTGACAGTATGTGTGTTATGTCACAAGTCAGATGGGAAGATACCATTATATGTGGTACCCTTATGTCAGTCCATCCTAGAATAGGGTGCATTATATGATTTAGGTTCTACTATTGGGTATAGCTCATCCATTATATGTATGGTATGTAGACCTAGGGTAAAAATATGACGGGCCCTATCATTTTATTGAGTTTTTGGATCTATGAGATATTCCCTCTATATCATATGGCTGGGTTGCCCTATGTAGTTGATGATAGGTTACTTCAAGTTATTAAATGAAAGTAAGATCATGTAGTGCATGGCATGCCCCATGATTTAACTTTACAAACTATTAAATGAGGTTAGATAGTGTGGTAGCCTTACACTAACATTTGTTCCATATGTCCAACTTGGATGATTATTACTACCATATTATCACATGTTCAAATCATGAGCCACTATACTTTATGGGTGAAGCTACATTTAGTAGATCATGTACCCAGGTATCTAGGCTTACCACATCTAGTGGCTCCTCTAGTAGTGCCTATGTATTAGCTATGACATGTTAGAGAGATAAAAGGGAGAGGAGGCATATGGGTGTTAGCTGAGCTACCTATGATTAGGCCTTAGTGGGTGAGACCATGGATAGGGTAAGCACATTAACAAGAGCTAATGAGGCCTGGTGTTGAGTATTTTATGGTTGTGGATGCTTCAGGTGAGGATGAAAGAGTGAATCCATAACAGGAACAATAGAATCTACCTTGAGTTCATCAAAGATAGAGGCATTATCGATGAGAAGGGATACATGTCTGATCAGTCATACATGGTATCTTATGGTGGTTGTGAGACACATCTAGTCAATAGAGAGGCCACCAAAGAGGAAATCATAATGGGATCAGGTGGTGATTCCTATTTTTATGATTATATGAAGGTATCTAGCATAAGAAGTGATCAATGATTGATTTGAGAGGGAGACCATTATTGGGATAAATGCTTTTATTTTTTAAGTTTTTGACATAGATCACTAGTTTTATTATTGTTTATGTTTTTAGTGATAGATAGATGTTTTGAGATGTACATACATTAAATATGATGTATATATTTATTTATTTTGAAGTTAATATAGTAGAGGAGATTAGATGGGGATCCATGATTATGGCCACATACCATGATATTTTGGATGGGGTATTGTCATATTAATGTCCATCCACCTTAGTAGACCCTGTGGTACCATCTTCCCTAGTTTATGCTAGCGAGTTTAGATTAGATGGGGAAGTTACTTGATAAATATAGGTATGAGGAGATGTCTCATCTCACACCCACCTATAAGATTAGAATAGGGAGAATTTTTATCCTAGAAAGCATTGGCATAAGAGTGAGCCACTCATATGATAACCATTGTAGCACTTGGATGTGTGCAAGCCTAGGTGGGAAATTTATAGGGATAGATTGATGACCTAAAATCCTATACTACCTCATTATAACATACCATTAAAATTGGTATGTCATAGGTGTCCATGGGTATCATGGCTCGACCACAAGATAGACATGATAGAAAACATCCTTAGAGTTATAGCTATTGTGTTTTGTATTTTTATTATATAAAAATCATGGTATATATATTGATGTGGATATTTTTTGGTGTATGATTTGTATTTTTATATGGATGGGCGTATGGATGTATTTCCTTTATATAACTTGTATTTTACTTTTGTTGTACATGATATGGGAAATATGTGATGTATGCTTTCTTTTCTACCATTATGTGATACACATGCATGGTTAAAAAGAAAATTATAATGATTTATAAAGTATAAATAATCACAAAATGTAATATACACTATATCATGATGGGAAATGTGTAAAAATAAAAAAATGAATAACTATAAGAAACCAAAAATGGTAAATTAAAAGTTAATAAAATGTTTTCACACCATGTATAAAAAATTACACCAAATTAAAACAAATAAAAGTCATACTATGTCAAGTTTGGAAGTATGAAAAATTGTAATAAAGTGGAAAACATGTGAAAACCAATGGTATAAAAAAAAACATATAAAAAATTTAATCAATCATACTAGACCAAGATGGGAAGTGTGAAAATAAAAACAAAATGTAAGTATAAATTAAATTAATCATACTAAATCAAGATGGGAAGTATGATAAATTTAATAAACTAGTTGTAAACATACATGCAATCATAAAATAAGAAGATAAAATTGAAGAGTTTATGAAGTAAGCATAAAACATACTAAATCAAGATGTGAAGTATGTAAATGGCATGTAAATCATAATGTAACACAAATTATCTCAAATTTTAAGCATGTAAATTTATTATGAATTGGTTATAATATGAACTTTTTATTGGAATATTTTATGAGGACCTGGTCCTATCCAAGGTCTTACACATAACTCATAAAGGGAACACCAATGATGTGCAAAAAAAGTGGGAATAATTTTAATGTGGTAATGTGTTATGAGAGCCTAGTCCTATCCATGGTCTTACATTTCAACTCACAAGGTAAACACTAATGAGGTGAATGGTAATAAGGGGGGAAATAAGTAAATGTTTTATTTTGGTAATTTGTGAGGAAAGCCTGGTCCTATCTATGGTCTTACAATGTAACTCACAAAGGAAAACCTTGGGGGATATTATCAGTTAACAAAACAATATTCCTCAAAGGGAAATATTAGGATTATTTTAATGAAATAACAAATGTAAAAATCATGAAATAGTTGTGTATGATAAAACCTTAGTAAACATGAGGCATATGAGGTAAGAAGAAAAAACACTAAGTGTCTAGTGACCATCAAAATACAAACAATACATGTTCACAATAAGCACAAATTTTTATAGGAAAATATGTGGAATAATAATATCAATTCATGAAGGTCATATAAAAAATGAAAGTAAAAAGGACCTACCTTTCAACAAAATGTTCCCCATTCCTCAACACCTTTTACAGAGATGTTGGTCTACTATGAAGATTGGGTACTTGTGTGAAAAAGCAGGTAGCACTATAGATATTTTTGGTTCTCTTATCCCAATATACAATCCTACCTCACCCTAATGGACCTCAACTCTCTCATTAGATCAAATTTGGAGTTTGAGATTTGATTAGAAATAAGATATGTGTTAAATATATTAAATCACATCTTTTGGTGTGATTATACTTTTGAATTGTATGTTGCCTTTTGAATCACTTCCTTTTTTTTTAAATGATTTATCTTTTAACGTTTTATGGCTTTTTTGATTCCTCCTCCACACATATTTGTATAACTAACATGAGTGATAAAATTGATACGTATGAATGAGATTTATACTTTGGTTAAATGAATATAGGTAAATATAAATATGATTGATTAAACAACTTAGTCTTACCTATGAAACAATATGGAATCTTAAGTTTCAACCATATGTATGTTTAGTATGTGAAAGTAAAATAAGGGAATAAAAGAGATAAAAATATATTAGTGTATAGAATTAGTATAATGATAAGTCTTTTTTTTCTAATAGATCATATGGAAGAGATAAAATACTAAGGGAATTAAGGTTGCATAACCAAGTCATAATAATAATTATCTTTATTTGAGTGTAACAGATAGTAAACAATCATCAAAGAGAAAATAAAATAATCCATGAAATAAGTTAAATCATAAACATGATTTTTTCATTCATGAAAATAATGATATTAATCCATAATAAAAAATGAAAGAGAATGAAACCATATAAAACCCATAAAGCATAATATAATAGATCATACAAAATAGATAAGTGAAATAATTTTTGATAGATAGTCAAATATATAAGATATATAAATGGATCACAAATCCAATCTAAATTAGAAAATAGAACAATGTAAAATAACACCATGTCATGTTCATAAATAATGATATATTTGATCACAAATGGTATCCAAAACATCCCTATGTAGTTGAATTCTGATGCTAGTTAGAGTCTCATCAATCTTCACAAAAAGTTGTGAAACAAATTCTTTCTGTATCATCTAAATTGAAAAGGTAGGTGTAGCATAAGAATAGTAATGCTCATGTGGTATCTCTTATGTGGGATACTTAATGTAAGGAATGGATTTCTGTATGGAATTAGGAGGAAGTGCAATCGATGGAGAAGGAGGCTTCTTACATAGGTGACCTATAGGAGGAGAAATAACTGGTGCTGGTGTCAAATGTGGGAAATTGTAGAGATATTGTTAAAGCACTTGCCATCGATTGGTATGATGGGTACCACACTGGTCCAAAATACAATATACTTCCTTGTATTAATTAATGTAATTTGGTAGTAACTTGGGAGGAGGTATGGCCTTATCTTTAGGCTGAGCAATGATTGAACGTAATGTGTCAATTTATTACCTATGTTTTTTTTCAATGGGTATAAGAATGGCTTTTTGTTCCATGGAAGTAAAAAATATTTTTATTAGTATACTATGTGGGTCTACTTGTTGAAGGGGTAGAAATAGAGGCATGGGGATGTTGATTAGGTGGCAATATTTGGTCTTGAATGACAAAAAACTCTATGAATACCATAATAATGATAATATTACCATTGTGCATGTAATGGATAAAGATATGGAAAGAGCAGAAGATAATCACTAGGGAAGGGGGGAGCTAGAGAAAAAATTGACTAGGTTCATATATAGATAAGTATGTCTATGCATCGGGTCTAAGCACAGTGGATAACATCTCTAGATGAATCATACTATAAGGGTCATGATATATAGAAAAATGATAAGGTCTTATCATGACATGATCCTTATGCATACTTCTGAGAGGATCTGCTAATACTGGAGATGTACCATGTGAGTGTTCCATCTCTACCCTATGAATAGTAGTGTAAAAACTAATATGAGGTACTATAAAATAAGGAATGATAAAATTAGAACAAAAATACCAAAATAAAGAAAGAGAGACATTTTAGACCTTTAGCATTTCTAGTTTGGATGAATATATCTAAAATGGGTCATCTAAAGCATAATCATCATCATATTTAGGTGTATTTAGGTCTATGTCACATGTAGGAATTATTCTATTATCCAAGCAAACAAGGTGAATGGAATGTCATTTTTTGGTTAAGGTAATTGGTATGTCATCAGAAGGTAGCTGACAAGGTTGAGGTTGAAGAGGAGGAATTTTGGAAATGATATGAGGGTAAAGATGAAAAGTTATGATCTTTAGGCTTATCTCATATGGATCATCATCATTAGAATCTAAGAGGTTATGTGAAATATTCCTAATTAGATTGGGATGAACATTATAACCTTGAGTGGAGTTAATTAGATAGTTAAAGTGTTGGGATTCCTGAAATGAAACAATAAAGGTTTAAGGGTGGGTGTTTTAAAAACACCACATTCTTGGAATTATTGAAAATTCTAAGGATTTGTTTCCCTTTGAATCTTATAGAAAGTTCCATTGTGATAAAATTTGACATATTGGCATGAGGATGAAGTGATTTCTCCCATGCAATGATTCTAAGGTCGATCTAGTAATATATTGTAAGAAAGTGGAAAGTTAAAGATCATGACTATCACACAAATGGTAATAGATGAAATAATAATAGGAAGCCAAACACAACCTAGAGGAGTCATTTGCCTTCTATCATAGCCTTGACATGTATTACATGTGGATTTGAGGTTGTATTTAGAATATCCAAGTGTCTTAATAAAGTCAAGGGAGGCAACATAAGTTCCTAAACCTTCATCAATTAAAGCACACTTAAATTGTATATTTCCTATTTAGATGCTAATGAATAAATGAGGATCATCTGCATGAAGCAATATCTCATCGATAATTATAAAAGAGATAGGGAACTTAAGAGAGAGGGAAGTGTCCATTGTTTTATTAACATGGATGGACATCTCTTCACATTATTTAAATATACTATCTTCGGATCTAGATAAGGTCACTTCTTTCCTATAGGAGGAAGATGAAGGATATTCATTTCGAACAATAATTCCATTAGGTAGTTTTGATGGTGGGGAGAATTTATCATTATCTCTAAGAAGGGGATTTGAGATGGGAGTTGGTAAAGTTATAAAATGTTATCCCATTCATCCTAATCCATGAGAGGATTTTTAAATATAGGTGCATACTATTGTAAGAACTCCTAGGAAGGAGGTTTGGAGATATAATTAAACTTGTGTTTATAGGGTATGGTTAGTTTAGGCTGGTTGTATGTGGGTTGAGTGAATTTAGGTGATTTAATGTTTGGTTTAATTATTTCTTGTGGTTGGGTAGAATAAATATGATTAGAAGTTTGACGTATGTTGTCTTATGGTATGGAATTTTGGGTTAGAGTAGAATTTATATCAAAGTTATGAGAGGTATGATCAATTTGTGTTGTTGAGAGTGGTGCTTGTATGGGTATTGGTTATTTTTGCCCCAATTCCATGAGAGGTGATGGGTAAATGTCTTGAATGATGTGTATGTAATAGGTGTGATGTGTAGGTGTTGTATTTTATTCAATAAAAGTAATTATTCTTCTAATATTAGTCATATTAGCCACATTTTCATCATTTGTGTTATGGTCTATAAGACTTTCAACATTGTTAGTAGTAGGAGTAGGTTGGCCAATGTTGTCTTGATGGTTAGGAAGGGTATCCTTATAGATAGCTAAATGAGGATTATCTTGGTTAAAATATTGAATTGTATTTTGTGTTTCATGATCTTTAATCATTATGTCATAGGCTTGTTGACATTTTTTGTTAAGGGATTCAGGGTAAAAGTTAGTACCAAGAAGAAAATCCTTTGAAAGATTTAATAACTATCTAAAATTATCATGATAATGGCCCCAAATTATATTAAACCAATATTATTTATTTGGATCATACCATGATTTCATAGGATGAGTGGGGTCAAGATCTCATGGTACTAGTTGTGCAAGATGTTCTTGAATTTATGTTAGGGATAATGGTTTGTGCACATTAGTCTGGCTGTTTTGAGTGAATGTGGGAGTATGATTAGGAGTGTTATTAGGGGGAGGAACATGCTCCCTGGTGTTTTTTATATTAATATCTTGGATGGTATGTATTGTGTCATAAGTGTCAGTAACACCATCATTGGTTGCATGATGGTTTTTCTTTTTGATGAGCGTGTGAGTGTCCATTATAGGTTGAGGAGTTCCAAATTGATGCAAGAGAAAGTATTCTCATTTGGATTGGTCAAGATCTTCTTCCAAAAAATTGGAAAGAGGATCCTGACATGATAATGTAATTTAGGGAGGAGAGCATTGGTAAATAAGTGGAAGAGGTTATCATCCACCATATTATGCTTAGTTTGTTAGACAAAATTTTCCATCGATTGATGAAGACTTGTGTCATTTCAGTTTTGAGTTGTTTTTAATTTATAAAATGAGCTAAGTTATTTTTGGGAATATCACTTATTTAGAATTATTGGACTAGTGAGTTAACCAAGTCTTCTAGGCTAGTAATATATTGGGTTTTCAATTGATTGTACCAATCTAAATCATCTCATGAGAGCATTTTATCCAAGAATTTGTTGGTAGTGAAGGTATTAAGATTAAACCAATCTTTCTAAAGGTTGGAAAATGTTTTTAGATGCAATTTAGGATTGGTATATACATTATAAGTGATGGTGGAGGTGATACCTCCCATGTCAATGTTAGAAATTTGAGGTACTAGAGGTTTATTTTGTAAATGTTTGATGGTTTTATTAATAAGTGGAGTTTGTAGTATAAGGTTTCCATAGGAATCCATAACGGTGGGTGGGGGCCGTTAGTATTTTTCATCCCCCATGTAACTTTGTGAGGTTGGTTTTGGATATGTATGAGGCGATTTTTCATTTCCATCATCTAATTTGGATTATTGGTTTGAAAAGTATGCATTTAGTTAAGCATTTATAAAAAATGTTTATTAGTTTGAGCAACATTTTGGCTAGTAGATACAGCATGTGATGCATTAGCATTATGCAAGGTGATAGGAGATTTAAATACACTATGAGTGTGAAATGAGGTAGTATCATGTGCTACACTAGTAGCATGAGTGGCATGGCTAACAAAATAATCATTGGTAACAAAGGAAGCATTGGTAATATGGTTAAGGATGTGGGTATTTTAAAGAGCCCCACTAGAATTCAAACCTACCATATTGGTACAAATACTTGGCATGGAGGTTGAAGAAAATAAAGAAGATGATGTCATCACTTCCCCCAAATCTTTGGGAAAAGGTAGGGGAAGGTGAATGGGGTTATCCTATATGAGATCTCATCATGAGACTATATATGGTTGTAAGATTTTTTCCTCTATGTTAAGAGTTTTCATTTATGAAAAAGAACATTTTCATTGTGTATTCAAGATCATGATCATATTATAAATAAAATAAGGGGTAAGTGTTGAGGAATAATGGGGAGGAGTCCCATAGTTGGTAGTATGGATGATAACTTGGATATTTATTTCATCCATGGTGGGCGCCACAAGATGTGTCTTCGGAAACCTATTAGGATTATTAAAACTCATCATGTTTGATTGATTAAATTTTATATTATCCTCAAAAAATAAGTTCATGATGAAGGAGGGAAACTAAAAATTTGATAAAAATGAAGTTTAACTAGTAAGATACTAGGTCAAACTAGTCAGTAGTATCTTGTAGGATAGTAGATAGAATAGGATACAAAAGATAGAAAAGTTGGTTCATTATATTTTATAGATGGCAAAACTAAGATAATATAAAATACACACAGTTAGATAGGTTGATTGTGTGTTGAAAGGAAATAGACTAGGTAGTTTGTAAGAGATTGGGTTTAATAGAGTGGCTATGTTGTATGGGAAAATAGAAATTGTAGGAGATAGTTGAATAGATTGATTATATTTTAAAGGTAGAGACAAGTATTTATAATTATTATTGTAGAGGATCTAGTTTTATTGTGTAGAATACTTGAAATAAAAACACAAACAACTATATTGATCTAGTCAATGTATTTTTATCACATAGCATAAACCTTGCACCAATGTTGGTTGATACAAGTTTTACAATACAACATATAATTATCATAGAAAAATCAACAAAAATAAAGATGTCAATCTCTATGGTCATTCATCAATGTTTAAAATTATAATATTTTTATAAATAAATGTGATATAAATTTGGATATAAAGAAGGAACTATAAAGGCAATCTAAGGATGGTTTTAGGTAGTTAAAATTGAAATGGATCTATATTGGTGATGTTATTAGCTTGGTAATGTGGCCTACCCCCTCACTTCACAATCATGTAGTGATGAGGGAATCAGGTTCCTTTCCAATATATACCATTAACCACGTATATATACTTGGATGGAAAATTGAGTTAGCGTCCCCCTTGGTGATGAAATCTAAGTAGGTAGACTTTGGGTCAAATTTTTTTAATGCTTTTTTATGTTATTTGGTTTGGAAGTCTGTGAAAAATAAAAATAGTGTGATTAAATTAATGAATTAAAACTTCATATTTATTCTATGTGTGCTAATCTAAGCAAGTAAGAAATAAAAATGAAAAGTGAATTAATTACAAATAAGATGAGTTAATTCCTTTGCTTGAAGAATACAGAGTCAGTTTAGATGACCATGTATGCAAATTATATAGAATATAATCAACTGGGTTGATGTTATCTATTTTATTAAGAGAAAAAAGTATATAGTCAAACAAGTTGACTGAGTCTTTTAAGTAGGAAAGAAAACTACATAACTATGTTGACCCAATTGACTTAGTTCATTATACGGTTATAGTTTTATAGACTAAAAACTATGAAAAATAGGACTATAATTAGAGAACATAAATTACTAAGATGGTGATAATTAACTTAATAATCTTGAAGATGATAAAATTATTGTCTTTATATTGTGTTCAAATTATGATTTTTAGCTTGCTAACAGAGTTGACTAGGTCGACTGAGTTTGAAAACTTGTATGTAAATAAGTAAACTGAGTTGAGTAGATTAATCTAATTCTATATGGTTTAAGATGACTTATATAGATAAATATAGTGTCGATAAAAGTGGATATGTGTTAAACCTATGCATAGAATGTTAGATTGAGTTGATAGATTCAATCCAATATTGTAAAAATAAAATACATAATAAATGATAATAAATGGTGTGAAGGAAAACCTACAAGGTTTAGTTTCACATCAGGTTCACCATAATATATACAAGGAAAATTGAAGCTGATCTACAAATCAATCCTATCTTGAAAAATATAAATCACACTAGCCTTTTTGTTTGTTAGTACATTTAGATAATTAGGGTCATGGATTTGTTATACCTAACTAAGGGGTCACTTACAACACAATATCACTATAGAGGGTTACAAAGACTATAGTCATATAATACCACATAATAACCCTAGATAGGTTCTATGTTTTCTTATCCAATTAATTGACAAAGAAATATAAAACTAATCTAGTGTTCACCAAAGTTTGTGTCACAAAATGGGGGTAATAAACATCAAATTAAACATGCAAATAAGAACTCTACTCAAGTCAATGTAGAGGTAATCCTAGTGCATGGATAGAGAAACATATTCATAAGCTAACAAATTCAAATCTATCTACTTTAATAAATATGATCATGAATTATTAATACTTACCTTGAATACAAACCCATTGAGCCTCAATCTCTCCCTTGGCCAAGGTTCTTTATAAGAGGTTGTTATGGCTTGTAAGGATAATAAAAATAGGTCAGCTCTAAGCTAAAATACTTATCCTATGCATCAAAAATACTTTTCCCACAAGACAAGATTCTTCTCTCCAAGTGTCTTATAATACCTTAAGTAATGGTTCCTCAAGTATAATGTTGGATAAGTAGATGCATAAATAAATTATTATCTACATCTCTCCCTTTCTCAATGAAATGCTGAAAAGGATATGTTTATATATTCGTATATAAACCTAAACTTATTCTAATTTTTTAGCTAATAAGAGTCATCCCAATCAACCCTATACTTTAATAAATAAATTAGTTAGGTCCTGGACTAGGTCAACCAAGGCCGACCTAATCTTTTAACGTGCTTATATTTTAAGAATAGGGTTAGTTCAATCCAACTTATTCTGTAAATGATAAAAAGATATTTTGGATTAGGTAAGGGTTGTTTGAAGAAGTGAATTTCTTACAGGAGTGTGTAATATAGGTGTCAAATTTTAGGTAAATGTTTACGATAGGTTTGTATTGGATTTAAGTTATGGTATATGGAAAAATAATCTTGTTAAGCACCAATGGTCTATCCACCCATTTTTGGGTGCACCCTTTTTAATGTGTACTCAAAGAGATTGAGACTCAATGGGTTCCTACAATAGAGAAAGCATTAGTAATTAATAAATTTTAAAAATATTGTGTGTATATAGCTCTCATTGATAGAGGATTCTTTGGGGTAGCTTGACACTATAATCCCACTAACCTATTTGTCAACAAACTCATTCCAAGGGTGAAAAAGGGTGAAGAGCTAGGGTTTGATCAACCAACAAAGATAAATAGACTATATCTCATATTTTAGTACATCAATATAAATTTTATACAAAACTTAGAACAAAAAGAGTGGTCACATATTTATCTAGTCATTATTCTATACTAGACACTTACATCATAGTTAAACACTAGCATCGATGGTAATGTCTATATCTGATGGTATTGTCTACAACCACATAATTAAAATTTATAGAATATGATGACTAATCGAAAACATTGAGTCTACATGTTTTACACCTTTTTTATTTCAAATTGATATGTGCATAATAAACCAATGAATTACCATTGCCCTTTATTGATTATAATATTTTTAGTAGTTGTACTTTACTATTTTTATCAATCTTAGTTGTATAAATTTAGAATATTGTTTATTTGAATGATGTAGGATCATACCAAGGTTAGTTCAATCTTTCATCAACCGAAAATAGAGTATGGTGTGTTTTTTTTGGTTTTTTAGTTATGGCATTGTTTGTGTGATCTGGTTTACCTCTTGCAATGATGTTTCAAAAGTATTCCTTTACTTCAAAAAGGTACAGAGATATTTTGACTATGTCTATTAGTATGCAAGGACTATGCACTCATATAAACTTGTCAAAAATATCTATTTAACTATAGTATGAATTAACTAATGAAATTTTTTTGGGTCATCATATGATACCTAAAACATCTCTACCAATTTTCAAACCATTTAGAGCTATCACAGAGACATACCAACTATTAAAATAAAATGAGGTTTCTTCCCTTATGGTTATGTTTTGGAATGAATTAGATACTAAAATTTGGTGGTGGCCTAGTACATGAATTTACATTCCCTACACAAAATTTTAGACCATTTAGATTCATCATAGAGGCATACCATTTATTTCACTAGTAGGAGGTTTCATCAATTTTGGTAATGTTGCAGAAGGAACAGGATGTTGAAACTTGATGGAGGCTTAACACATGAGCATTTTCATAAAATTTTAGAACAATTGGAGTTACCATGTAAAATTTTTGGATGCTTATTTTAATCTATGCTTATGTCACTAGGTATAAGGTTCATGACCTTGTGGTTTAGATGTAGTAAGATTTGGCTTACCAATTTGTAAAAGTTTCATAAAATGTACTCTTAAATATATGTTTCAAATTTAGCTCAATTTTCATTCTTCCCAATATATATATATATATATATATGTGTGTGTGTGTGTGTGTGTGTGTGTGTGTGTGTGTGTGTGTGTGTGTGTGTGTGTGTGTGTGTGTGTGTGTGTGTGTGTGTGTGTTTTTTAAAATGTTATGATGGTTTTTTAAAATTGTCATTCTTCCCAATATAGATAAGTTTTATGGTTGTGTGGAATATGTATTGAAAGATTTGAGTTACCAAATTTGGAATAGTTTCATATAAGGTATTCTAGAAGGTGTGTTCCAAATTACATCCCAATTGGATAAATGGAGACAAAGTTATGATAGTTTTTATAACTATCACTCAGCCATAAAAATGCATTTGTATAATCTAACAATTCACTACCTTAAAATAAATTTATGATAAGTATTAGGTTACTAAATTTAGTGGGTTTCTATAACCTGTGGTCATATTACCATGTTTCAAATTTTATATTATTTTAATTCATAGCATTAAAGTTGTGAAAGTTTTAGTAACTGTTATTCTTCTTGGAAATACCATTAGTGTAGTATGTATAGTTGTTCTTCACCTACAGTGAACTATGTTAAAATGAGGTAAATAAAATATTTATGGGTGATGAGAAATGTTATCTATGATTTTTGATTAAAATTTCATATCCATTGGATTAATGACATGGAAGTTATGGTGGTTTTTTTAACTTTCATTTAGCCTAAAATGTCACTTAATAGTTCTAACAGTTTTAATAGTTAGGTGTAGATATTGAAAACTAAATGTTTCCTAACTATTATATGTTATGTGGATATTATGAAAGTTTAAGATACAACCCATGAATCTAGGAATGTTAATATGAATACATGAGGGAAATAAAGGAGGTTTTTTTAGAAGAGTTTTTGGAGAGACAAGTTGGGAAGGAGTAAATTTCTCTAAGAGCATAATAGAGAGTTTAATCAGTTAAAAAAATACTATATAAAAGTCTATAACCCTTTAATGTAATGTAATAAGCCTATAGATACATGTGTGAGTGTGAGTGTGTGTTTGATAGAATGATTTCTATTATGTTAAATGAAATATAAGAACATAATATTTATTTTGTGACAATCAATTATTTGGAAAAATGGCATGTGTGTCCATGGATGTTGAAACCCCTAAAAATGAGGGAGATAAAGTTAGACCTTAAATTTTATCCCTATTACTTTATGCTTGCACCAATTGGTTTAATAGTACGGTAGTGTCCTTTCAATTGTGGTTGTGAAAAAACTCTTCATTGTGGTTGTAGGCTATGAGAGAGAAGTCTACATAGAGATTGTGAGTTGTTAAGAATATTGCATAGGTGGTTATAGGTGTGTGAAGTCCCATAAGAGTGTGAGGGAATTTGTGAAAGTATCAATTTGGATTCCATGTCAAGTTATGAAAAAGGAGCTTATTGATTCATGGTAAGCTATGGCACACAAGAGAAGATCATATGAGGTGGATGAGTTGATAGAGATGATGAAAGTGTTTTAGGAGAGATTGGACATGATGGGAAAGACTACGCATGGTGATGATAATGCAATTACATATGATGGTGATAAGGAAGATTTAATTGTAGTATTTGTATCCCTACAATCATGGATAGATTCCAAGTAAGTTTAATAAAAGAGGCCAATAAATGAAAGAGACCAGTCAAGGTTTTGGTAGAAAAATGAAGTAAATTAGCTAATAATATATTTATGTTTTTTTGGAAATGAGAATTTAGAATAGCTCATGACTTGTATAGTTGAGCTTGAATTTTATTTTATGAATGATAATATTATTGACCCCATGAGGGTGACAGTTGTATGTAAGTGGTTGAGTGGAGTTGTAATAGTGTATTGGAAATATCTCCAAGTGAGGATACAAAGGAAAGGTAAGAGGAATTTTTTTGAGTGGGAACATATGATTTCCAAGATGTTTGGGTAGTTTATGCACCATAAATTGTAGGCAAGATGGTTGAGGAAGATTCATGTGTGAGAAGCATATTTCAAAGAGGGGTAATAAGTATGGGGAGATATCATGTGAGAACTCAAATAATAATTTGATAAGTATCAAGGATGTGCATAATTTCACCAAAAGGCAATTTCTTTTGGAGGGAAACAATAATAGGCTTCTATATGTAGAGCCTAGTTCTGATTTTTAGAACAATAGGGTGTGTGAGAGTTGTAAGTATCCTATAAAGTAATAAATCCTCATGAAAGAGGATATGGAGGTGATAATAATTTAAGTGTAAGTAAAAGACCTATTGTGTGATTATGGGATAGAGATTATGTATTCCCATGAGTGGTAAAATGTTTATGTATCCTTGGTTCATGATGATAATGATATTTTCAATATTATGTTGGATGGTAGAAGGGTTGAGGACAACCAAGGAATGATAGATATGAATGAATATTACACCCATTTAGAGTTATGTATAATTAAATATTACATCCATGTAGATTTATATGTGTATGAAATTTACATCCATTTAGAGTTGTAGGAGAGAAAAGAAGATAGCCATATAGAGTTACAAGTTCCCATGGTGGAAGCATTAGATGTAGAGGTTGTGCAAGAAAGTGCACATAAAGAGATTATTGTGAAGGATAATCCATGTCAAAGAGATGAATAAAACAAAATGAGTGTTTTTGAGAATATGAAATTGGTAGTCCATTATGAGAGTGAAAATATTGAACCACATGCTAGTATTGAAGAAGAGTTGGACAACATGTACTTGGGGCATGATGGATTAGTAGATGAGTTTATTGAGGGAGATTTTATTTTCCCTACTATGTTTTTTTAATGTGGAGGTCCATCTATAGATCAAGTTGATCATAAAAGGACTAAGTGTGGTTAAATCCATCATGCTAATTTTTATGAGAGGTAGAATGAATAAGATGATCGAGTGAGTGATATGGCAATAGTGGATGGAAATCTAGTTGGTGTTGATGTTCCAACCAATGTGTAGTGTATTCAACCTAATATGGATACAAGGGAATGTGATAAATCATGGGAATAATTAGGTTCTCAAGGAGATGTGTAGATCAATTCTCATTTTAAACCGTGTGTGGAAGGAGAGTTGTCCTTAGAATAATTGAATGATGATGGTGAAGGATTTGAGAAGACAAATCTTGACATGGAGAATGCTTGTAGCATGGTGATAGATGCGAGAGTGAAATTGAGTTTTAGATCATCCATATTATGTGTGAAGTAACCTAATGTTACAAGTATAGAGAGTGAATTTATTAAGCTAACCAATTAGAAGAAGTTGTTAATGTATATAGCAGCATAAGCATTAAATAGGATGTGGATGTTACAAAAAACATGGAGAGGTTACTTGTTATAATAATGTGGATAGTGAAGGATGAGAAGGTAATAATTATACTTGAAGTGATATTAGTTGATACGAGCTATCATTTAGATGCCTAATTATATGTTTATTTAGTTGTGTTGAGATTGAGAGTGATAGGTGAGATGGTAGACATGTATGAAAAGATAAAAACAATGGTATGTGATGGTATGAGTGATCTAATAATTGGTTAGATAATATGTAGAAAAATAATGTGGTATTTTGATTGGTATATGGTGTGTTTGAGCCCAAATGGGAGAGTGAGATGCATGAAAGATCATCTTGGTGGTGGTGGACTTATGAGAGTGGGTTTCAACCCACATGTGAGTTGATTGAGAGATGGTCATGCCTTTGGTAGAGGAGGATGGTTTATGGTGGGTCACATCCCATATAGGATAGATATTATGATGAGTCCAATACCAAAATATAAGGACAAAGAACATAAATGTGAAGATGATAAAAGGAAAACCAACATGTAAGAGCTGGAAATGGCATAGAAAAAGAATAAAAAATAGTTTATTTTATTGGTATATTAGAAGGGGATGCCATGGTCAGTTTTTATCATGACCCAAAGAGTAGATTTTCTCATTATCCCATCCATGTGAGTGGGATATCACATTTTATAAACCTCAGGTTTTTGATGTAGGAGCATCTTAGGGTTAATGCAATCTTGCATCAACCAAAAATAGAGTGTGGTGTGTTTTTTTGGTTTTTTGGTTATGGCATTGTTTGTGTGAGTTTTTTTACCTCTTGAAATGATGTTTCAAAAGTATTCCTTTACCATAAAAGGCAAAAAGTTATTTTGAGTATTTATATTAGTCTATAGGGTCTATCCAATCATAGAGACTTGTCGAAAATGGTTATTTAAATACATTATTAATTATCTAATGAAAGTTTGTGGGGTCATAGCATATGATACTTAAAATATCTCTACCAATTTTTAGACCATTTGGATCTACCATAGAGACATATTGATTATTACACGAGTAAGATGTTTATTCCCTTCTAGTTATGTTTCAAAATTTATTGGATGTTTAAACTTGGTATCAACTTATTACATGACATTTAAAGCCTATATATAAAATTATAGACCATTTAAAATCATTGTAGAGGTGTACCAATTATTTCATTGCTATTATATTTCATCACTTTCAATAATTTTATGAAATGAATTGGATGTTAACACCTAGTTGAGTCTTATCACATGAAATTTATAGCCTCTACATAAATTTTTAGAGCATTTGAAGTTACCATTAAAAAGGTATAGTGGTTTCTTTTATACCATGCCTATATCACTAGATGGAAGGTTCAACATTGTCGTTTATATATGGTAAGAATTGGATTATCAAATTTGGAGGGGTTTTATAAAATTTAGTATAAAATATTTTTTTCAAATTTTAGATCAATTTTATATGTGAGTAAAAATTTATGATAGCTTTTGTAAACTATCATTCTACCAAAAGATGTATCTGTCTAATTTTTAGAAGTTTTAAGTTTATGAAGTATAGATGTGGCAAGTGTTGAGTTACCAAATTTGTATCTCCTTAATATAGGTTATTATATAATGTGTTTTCCAAATTTTAGCTCAATTAGATAAGTGGAGACAAAGTTATGGCAATTTTTTTAAATGTCACTCAACCATAAAAATGCATCTATATAGCCTAACGCTTCACTACTTTGTGGTAGAGTTGAAGTAAGAATTAAGTTACAAAATTTATTGGTTTCATATGAAATATACTCATATTACCATGTTTTAAATTTTAAATCATTTATATACATTATGTTCAAGTTAAGGAAGTTATAATAACTGCCATTCTTCCTAGAAATGTCATTAGTGTAGTCTATAAGGTCGTTCTTCACCTGTAGTGACCTATATTAACTTGAAATAAGTGAAATTTGGAGGGATGATGAAAACCATTGTCTATGAGTTATGGTTATAATTTCATATAAATTGCATCAATGACATGTAATTTATGGAATTTTTTCTATCATTCACCCTTTAACATCACCTGATAGTTTTGATAGTGAGGTGCGGATCTTGAAAATTGAAGGCCACCTAAATATTATACATTATGGGGAGATCAGGGAAGTTGAAGAGACACCCAATGAAGTTTTTATGTTAAGATCAATATATTAAATTTTAATATACACCCCATGAAATAATGGATTTTAATATTAATAGAGGGAAAGAAAGGAGGATTTTTTTGAAGAG
Source organism: Torreya grandis (assembly GCA_037957365.1). Classification (NCBI taxonomy): domain Eukaryota; kingdom Viridiplantae; phylum Streptophyta; class Pinopsida; order Cupressales; family Taxaceae; genus Torreya; species Torreya grandis. Next base: position 329,114 of record JARHVA010005505.1, on the reverse strand, counting down.
TTTTGGGAGAGACAAGTTGGGAAGGAGAAAAACTCTTCAAGAGTAGAATAGAGATTTGTATCAATTTAGAAATGACTATATGAGAGTCCAAAACTCTTTCCTATTATGTAATAAGCTTATAAAGGCATGTGTGATTATGAGTATGTCTTTGATAGCATAATTTATATTTTGTTATGTGAAATGCATTAATATAATATTTATTGTGGGTTAGTCAATTGTTTGACAAAATTTACATGTGTGTCCTACATGTTGAAACCCTTACAACATGGGAGATAAAGGCAGACCTTAAATTGTCCCCCCATTACTCATTCTTTTACCATTGAGTTTTATAATAATTTTCCTACTATATATTAGTTTATCATCCTATTGTTACAACTACTTCTATATTTCTTAACCCTAGATCACCCATACCAAAACTTTTAAGCTTAAGGATTTGGTGAACTTGATCATTGGTCTAAAAAACCTAAATTTACCTTGGGTATTATGTTTTATAATTTCTATTTATTGTAAAAACATTGTTTTAAAATCAAAATTTTACATTTATAAGCAACAAAAAATGTCAATCACAAAAATCATTTTCAAATGGAATTTAAGGAATAACTAGTCAATAATATCCATAATAACAAAGAATTAATGGATGAATTATTTTATGTTACAAGAGATGGTATAGATAAACATGATAAGGCTAAGGCATCCTCACCTAGTGATTTTGAATCCTTATGTGGTATTATAAATAACTCCATACCAATAACCCTTTCCTTGAGTATATAATCACTTCCTACATCCAATGTGGTCATGGGTTATGTATTTGCACCATTATTCCACAAACTAAATCCTATTATTTCTACATCCTCTATGGTAATAGTTAACACTTCAACATAATTACTAATTTCAATGAATATATCAACTCTAACCATGATACAACTCCTTTGGTGACTTATAAAACTTCAAACCTTAGTGATTAAAATGTGAAAGATCTTAGACAAACTACAAAACTTTTTCAAGCTAAGGTTACTAATATTGATCAAAATTCTATGAATTTACCTTATGTTATTGATTCACAAGAGGTGTTACTTAATCCTCTTTCACCTCAAATATATTTTCACCCCTTAATAACTAGTTTTGTTCCCCCAAGTTCACATTTTATGATGGAAAGGGTGATCCTAAACAACATATATGATCTTTCTATGTTTAATATCTTAATTATAACACCAATGAAAAACTTTTGACCAAATTATTTCCAAGGATCCTCAAGTACTATGATTTAAAAAGGTTCTATGATTTATCACTCCAATCGATGAAAGCATTCAAACCTCTATAAGATTAGCTCCTAACACATTTTTGTATCAACATCACTAAAAATATGTCATATGCTCAAAATTTGAATATCAAACAAGGAAAAAATGAACCTTTAATGAATATGTTTTGAAATACAAAACAATGTTGACCAAAATTACAAATTTAATGGTAGACAAAGAACTATAAGACATCTTCAAGTAAAGCTTACTTGTCCCATTACATGATTCCATTTTATTTTTTTTAATTCTTTGATGACTAATGCCATATTATTCGACACCATAAAATGAAACTTATATCCTTTAACAAGCTTAAGCATATATCAAACACACTAACTACATCCAATACCAAGTTTCATATCAAACCAAGTTACATTGTCAAACCTCTAGAACCTAAAAAGGAACTAGCCACAATATTTAATAAAGTATCATAGAAACCAAATCACTTCATCTTGTCTAATACATATAAGATATAATTTACCCAATTACTTGATTCTCCAATTTATTTACTTTAGAATCTTGTGGAGTGTCATATCATATCTCTCCCTCCTCGCATAGAGGTTGATATGAGTCAACCTCTACCCAAAGGATATGATGTTAATGCATATTTTGACTATCACAAACCCCTAGTCATTATATAAACACATGTTATACATTGAATCATAAAATTAAATAAATTATCGATGACCAAAATATTACCTTTGATGACCCTTCAAAGGACTTAAGTTCAGAACCTAATGATCACTAGAATTAGAATATATTTAACAATATTTTGCAAGATCATTCACAAAAATATCCATAAGTGAAAATGGCATACAATTCACATCCTCCTCCATCACATTATAGTCACACATTATATGGTATTATTGGTACTTATACATGCACATCACCTCATATGGTTTAGAGACCTTTTATTACATTTGATGATAATGAAATAGTGTATAATCACTGCAATCTTCTTTCATTATTTATTCAATCATACCTTGACCATTAGTCTATATATATATATATATATATATATATATATATATATATATATATATATATATATATATATATATATATATATATATATTGTTATGATCAATAATGGTGAAATTGAGAATGCATATACAATGACAGTAATTACACATTTAGGATATACACATTATGATTTACACCCTTTGACCAAAAGGGTTAGAACATTAGATGGCACATCATAACATGTTATTGGTGAGATTGATTTACCTTTATAGATTAGTATATCACATTTGGTTACTACTTTCTAAATTATACCATATATAAGATTCTTTGATATGTTATTAGAATGACATTGGATACATAAAATCAACATAATACCTTCCATAGTGCATAGGTGTATTAAATGCATTCATACCAACATGGTAGCCATATTTCCTAGAATTCCATATGAACATTCACTTGAACATGAGAAGTTTATTCCATGATAGTTAATTATAAAACTTACTAAGGTTAATCCTATTTGAAATGATAATCAATAAACAATCCCATTTCCTATATAACCCATAATTGAGAGGCCTTTGAATTATATAAACATAGTGGATTCCATGGAATCTTCATCTATGCATACATAACATATTCGATTACCTAGAATAACTAAACATGTTTCAATTATAACTACTCCAAATAAACCATAGATCATTCAACAATGGGTTCCATGAAACCCTAATCCTATTATTATTTCTCCATCAAAAAATCTTATTATGCATATACAAGATGCCACAGATCTTACAAATCTAGATATGATGTATATGCATGCTTCTTGGTAGTACAACCAGTTTCACATACCATATTCCAAGCTACATAATAATGCATTGATAACACAGTGTACTTGATATGTTATGTTACATAATAGTTTTTCTAGCACATATATGCAGGGACTAGTATATTATGCTTATGTTGGTTATTTATACTTCATTTATTACAATTGTCACTTCCTTGAGTGTATTGCATTGCTTGATATTATATTGCTTGTAAACATTTTGGATATTTTCCTTGTTGGCCCATGTACCATTTATGTTATTTGGACATATGAATATGTCATTCCATGTGATTGGACATTTAATTGTGTCATTTCGATTGAGATACATTTGAACATTCCCCTTATATGATGTATCCTTAGACCATTACTTTACATTACATTGAGTGTTCTTGTGTGTGTGTGTGTTTTTGATTGATTGTTGAGCTGATATTATTACCCTCTAGACATTATCATGATCTATATCATTCATCTTAGGAGTTGATGTGATCACATAATCTGAACCTAATTGATATTATCTACTTTGACATGTTACCCCTATATACTACATGACTCATACATATATTATATACTGACCTTCTCCTTTTGAGGTAAGAGACCTACTAGTTTCTATCTCCCTCACCTTAAAAGGGGGGAATTTCAATGGGGGCATGTACAGAAGGCATGACCCACACATTTTTTAATAGTTTACATATTAAAATGGGGGTATGTCATAATAACATGGCCTTAAAAATTATACACTTACTCAATATATCTATATTTTAGTGGGGATGTGTCATAAGAACATGACCTCCACACTTCAATCTCCATTGCAATTTCATGATTCAGATATACACTTGGGTCATAATCCTATACATTGCATCAATTTTAAATATATTTAAAATAATTTTTTTCAAATATATGGCACATATCTCATACATATGAAAGGTACATATACCCTATTATTATACCAAAAATTACAAAATTACAAATTCTATTATTCACCAAGATGCACCAATTACACTAAGATATATTTTTTTCAAGTCTTTTCTACTACAATAGTGGATTCATTTTTATAGGTTAAATTCCTTAAATCATTCAACCTCACCATGTTTATAGATTGAAGTGATTAAATCATCCTATCTCATCAGATGTATAGGCTGAGCTGATTAAATCATTCACCCTCATCAGATGTATATTCACACTTGAGTTGTGTGACTGAGATATAATTATCTCAAATTTTATGTCATAACTCATCCTTACACTATATTGGGGGAATAATACCTTCTAATATTCTACTTCAAATCTCTAAGGTTTAGTTATGAACATTCTCTAGCTCTAATGATTCATAAGGAAGCATCTCTACTAAATCAGTCTTATACTATAGACATTATTTCTGATTTATATCGCATCTTAGTCTTCTACACTTGGCAAACTTAGACCTTGGTTGTTCCTCTTAGTTTTAGACCCCTACCAGTCGAGACTCTATATTATGCCCCTTAGCCTATCTCTTAGTCTGACTAGTCTTATGTTGATGACCTAGACCTTATATATTTCCTATAATGCTTAAAACATACTTATCTTCCACCTTTGTAAATTTTGAGTCTGTACCTACTTTCTTGTTCCCTTAACACTAGCATCCCAGATAGACATTTATATTGATGTAGGTTTCCTACTCTAACACAAGTGTTTAATGCCCTAAAGTCATCTAATTTTCAAATAAAATGTATCCTAATGGTTAGTCTAAATGATTTAATGTGAATTATTTATCCAAAAGGATTGATATAAATACAAGATCAACCTTCATTCATTCACCACCTAAAAAAACCTATAAAATACCAAAAGAGACCAAAACAACCTATCAAAATAATTCAATCAATCACTTAACAAATAAAAGATTCCTTATTTTATCCTATTTCCATATCATTCATATGGAAAACAAATATATAATTCTAAAGTATTTAAGGATCAACCCAAAAGCTCGATTTGCCAAGTTACAAGCTAGGTTAATATTGTACTTACTTTCCACATATTACATGATTCACATATAAGCCAACACATATGGGATAGCTACATCAGTTTGAGGTCCTCTTTGGAGTATTAGTTATGTATGCGATGTTTATTAAAAAATGGGTATTTAGGGTCATCTCAACACCGTGTGTCTACTAACCCATTTTTTCCCAAGGTCATTATAAAGATGAATAACTAGGGTTTCATAATTTTATGAGGAGTGATAGTCCATGACCCAGATATGAATACACTAAATCAAAGGTGAAGACAAACCCAAAAGCATCCATGTGGTTTCATCCTTTTATAGTAGGTATTATTTTATAAGAAACCTAAATCAAGTTCAGATAGTACCATCGATACAAATATCTAAGGCTTACACTAATGTCCACAAATCCATAGGCACTCAATCTATAAATTGATGAATGTTCTAAAATTATCTTCCAATCTATTCTTTTATTGTTCTAGATCTAGAACTATGTCAGCATTAGAACCATCTAAATATATTACTTTGTCATTTCCTTAGCTAGCATAGTTGTACTTATATTGTTTATCCTATCTTAGATTAATAAATTTAACATACATTATATTTGAGTTTAGCATATGATTATCCTACTATAAATATAATTTAACACCCTTGTGCCCTTTTATTTCTCTACCCCTTTAACCCTAGATAACACCAATCTATATCATTTCATGGTTAAGCATTTCATGAACTTGATATTTTAACTCCAAACCCTAAATCAATTAGGGTTTTCTATTTTTTTTATTTTCTTATTGGTTGTACTTTGTTAAAAATTCTAAATTTTTCATTTGTGAAGCAATGAAAAATGTTAATACAAAAACTCATTTTAAAATGGAATATAAATAAGCATTGATTACTTATCTCAATAATAACAAGAGTTTAATGGATACATTTTTGTATGTTACAAGAGATGAAATAAGCAAACATGATAAAATTAAGGCTTTTTCACCTAGTGATTGTGAGTCCTTAAAAGGTACTACAATTTATTCCATACCAATAAATCTACCCAAATATAATGGAGGCATAGATTATGTCTTCCAAACTTTTTTATTAAAATCACTACTACTATATTTTCCATGGAATTATAAATTATTTCAACTCAAATACCAGTTTCAATTCCTATTATTAATCAAAGCATGTTTGTATCCCATTTGGTGACTAATCAACTTGTTAATATAAATCCCAATGGGTCTACATTTCAAACACTCCTTCAAGTTATAAATACCTTGGAGGATAAGGTCACAAACATTAAATAAAATGTTTTAAATTCTCCTTATGTTATTGATTCCAAAGATGTGTTGCATAACCCTCTTGCACTTGATATATCTTTGCACCCTTTGACAACTAGGTTTGTTGCAACTAATTTCAAATTTTAATATGGCAAGGGTGATCTTGAACAAAATATTTGAATATTTTATATGGCATGCCTTGATTAATCCTCTAATGATAAAATTTTGACCAAATTATTCCTAAAACTCCTCAAAGATTATGTTTTGAGATGGTTTTATGAATTACCTCTCTAATCTTTGAAAACATTCAAACCTCTTGCAAATCAATTTTTCACACACTTTTCCATTAATATTTCCAAAAGGATTTCTTGGGATTAAATTGTTAAAATAAAATAAGGAAAAAATGAACCTATCAATGAATATGTCTTGAGGTACAACACAGTGTTGGATAAAATGACTAATCCTATGGCCAAAAAGGAGTTTTGATACATATTTTAGTAAAGTTTGTTTTCTCCTTTAAATGAGTCCATTATTTTCAATAAATTCAAATATTTTGATGCTTTATGCCATGTTTTATAGGACCATGAAATGAATCTTATTTAAATAAAATAAGCTCAAGTATGTATCACACATACCAGATACATCTACATCCAATGCTAAATTTATAATCAATCCAAGTTATAAGGTAAAACCACTTGAGCATAAAAAGGAAGTAACCATGACAGTTAATATAGTTTCATAGTAGCCTAATCAGTTTATCCTATCTAATGCACCAAGGATACAATTTACACACTTACATAAGTCCCCCACTTTATTATTCCGTTGGATAGTATATTGTTATCTTATATCTCTCCCTCATCACAAAGAGGTTGATATAAATATATTTATACCTAAAATATATTATTTAACTACTTATTGTGATTATCACCAAAGGCCAAGACATTTTACAAAAAAATGTTTTACCTTGAAGGATAATATCCAAGATATTATTGATTACTAAAATATTACATTTGATTATCCTCACAAGGAATCAGGTTCATAACCTGGTGATCACTTTGATGATCCTCACAAGAAATTAGGTTCATAACCTGGTGATCACCATAAATATAAAATATTTAATATTCCATTGTAAGACCATTCTAAAGAACTAACAGTACAAATGTGATATAATGTGCATCTTCCTCTATCACATTATGGCCACCCATTATATGGTATTATTGGTACTTATACATGACATATACCTCATATGGTTTAGATACCTTCTATTAATTTTGATGATACTAAGATTAAATATGATGATTTTAATCTTCATTATTTATTCATTAAAGCATTCCTTGATCACCAACCTATACATAGTGTTATGATTGATAATGGTGCAAGTGAAAATGTTTGTACCATGAAATTATTTACACATATAGGTTATACAAATTATAATTTACATCCTTTTATCAGATTAGTTAGAGCGTTCAATGGGATCTCCCACAAATTCCTTGGCATGATTGACATTCCTTTGTAATTCAGTCCCATGAATGTGGTTACTATCTTTTAAGTTATACCTTCCATAGGAATATTTGATATGTTATTATAAAGACCTTAGATCCATACACTTCAAGTAGTACCTTATACAATGCATGGGTGTGTTAAATACATTCAATTTAATTAGGTAATTATAGTTTCTAGAATCCCATATGAGTATCTTCTTGAACAATAAAAATTTATACCCAAGCAACTAACTATCAAACCTATTAAGGTTAATCCATTCCAAAAGGATAAGTAACAGGCAATCCCTTTTACTAGGTAGTTAGTACTTGATAGACAATTACACTAGAGACATATAGTGGATTCTATAGAATCCTCATCTATTACACACCATATTCATATATATATATATATATATATATATATATATATATATATATATATATATATATATATATATATATATATATATATATATATATATATATATCACCTACACATGTTCCTATTACTCCTATTCCAAATAAAACATAGATCACTCAATGATGGGTTTCATGAACCCCTACTATTACTCATACTATTTCTACAAGACCACAAAGTCCTATTTTACATATGCAGGGCATCTCAAATACTAAAGTTATAGATATTTCACTTATACATGCTCCTCGATAGCATCATCAATGCATTACACCAAGTTCATAATGGGGAGATATTTGTGATCACCCTTTGGATCGGATCATAGGATAATATTTCTCTTTCACATTCTAAAACTTCAAAATAAAAACATTCAAAAATCCAAAAACACTTTTGGGGCCTACATTTTCTATTGGCTCCTTGGAATTTATGTGTTAGTTCTATGTTAATGGATGGAATATCAATTACTCCTATGTACACATGTGTATCTTGATTCTACCTAAGGGCAATACAGGCATATATAGATACATGATCTATTCTTATTTTGGATGTTGGGAATTCTCTCTACTCACATCATGTGCACATTAGGGGCATTTACTTCTTTTATCATGATACTTATAGGTTAGATCATTTTATGGTCTTTACATTATCTTTTTTTGAGCTCATATATATACTTACATATGCCTTTATTCATGATTGTATCATTCAAAGGGTACTTGATATGTTATTCACTTGACATTTTTTGCTAACACATTTGATCAATGGGCTACTGTGATGTGTTCATGATATTTTCGTATGATTTATTTTATACAGTTCCTTGGGTGTCTTACTTTGATATTGTCTTATTTATTTGAGAATTTGAATATGGTCCTCTGTTCGTGTCCCCTATGCCTATGTATATTTTTCTTGACATTTGAATATGCCATTTTTTTTTATATGTGAATTTGAATATGTCATTCTTAATTTCATGTACATTTAACTAATTCATGTCCCTTTGATTATGTCTCATTTGAATATGCCCCATATTTGTGGTCTCTTAAGACCATTTTATTTTGAAATGATTTTAAGTACTCTTATGTGTGTACTCAATTTTCTTATTGAGATTTTACTATTACTATATAGATGTTTCCATGATCTTTATCATGAATATTAGGCCTTCATGTGATCATAATCTTCTATGTGCTTCAATGCTACATTTACCTAGACATATTCTTTTATATGTTACATGGTTCTATTCATAGATTATATAGTTGTCTTATCCTTTTATGGTGAGGTAAATATCAATTTATATTCTTCCCTCACCTCAAATAGGGGCATATCAGAGGAGGCTTGTCATAGAGACATGTTACTCACATTTGACATATTTTCAAATTTAGTGGGGGCATGCTTTAGAAGATTTCTCCACAACTATTCATTTTGTAGTCCTTATATTGGTTTCTAGATTTAGTGGCGGCAATCACATAGACATGGCTTTCACACATTCATAATTGTTATATTTAGAGGAGGCATGTCATATAGACATGGTTTCCACACATTCATAGTTTTTTAATTTAGTGGGGACATGTTTTAGAAGCATGTTCTCCATACTTATTTATTATTTGGCACACCTAGATTTAGTGGGGGCATGTTTTTTAAACATGTCCTTCATATTGGCACTTATTTAATTTTTTTGATTTATCCATATATATTTGTGGAATACTTTTGAAGTGTGTTATCCACACTTATATAGTTTCCAAACTGGCCAAAGCACCAAGTTATATAATTTAGATTCATAAATATGGTATAATTATATACATAGTTACCATTGATATACATAGTTTTAGCATGAGACATATCTAAGGTACACATATTATATAATGTGTAACTAATATTATAAAATCCAAATCAATTTTATATTTTAAAACACTTTAGGGACTATCATCACCCACCAAGACTTACTTTTGTGGATTGTATTGAGCTAATCTACTGTAGTAGTTGGTTCACTTTTGGTATGGTTGAGGTGATTAAATCACTCAATCTTTCCAAATTTTTAGGTTAGACTTGATTATATCATCCAATCTCACCAGGTTATAAATATAATTAGGTTGCATGGTTAAGCTAATCTCAACTGTCAGGTGGCAACTCACTTCTTCTCCAAGGTTTGGGTTATGTGTCTTCCAACCTCTCTTTCTCTTTATCTCCTTATATATATGCACTTTCCATATATATATATATATATATATATATATATATATATATATATATATATATATATATATATATCCTAATCTTAGTTTTACATCCTTACAATGATACATCTTTTCAAATCAACTTGTTAATAGGCAATTCAGTTATGGGGATAGACATGTACAGTCCTAAACCTTGATCTTTAAATTTAAATATTTTTAATACTTTTAATTTGAGATTATATGCACTTATTATATATTTTGACATGCTCTTGGTTCTAGTTCAGTCACCAACAAAGAACTCAAGTTGGGTTCACACAAAGATAAGGTGTGTTATGCACACCCAGGTACACATTAATCTATTTTAAGCTAGTAATTTCATTACTATATTAAAAGGGGGGAATGTAAACTCTATTTATGATTTATATAACACCTTACTATTATACACTTGGCAAACTTAGACCTTGGTTGTTCCTCTCAATTCTAGACCTTTCTAATTTTAGAAGTCTTGTATTGACTATATCTTTTGCCCCTTATCCTATATCTTGGTTCAACCAATCATATGTTAATGACTCAAACCTTATATCTTGCCTATAATTCTTAAAACCTACTTATCTTCCACCTCTAAAATTTCTAAGTTTGTACCTACTTTCCTACTCCTTGGACACTAGCATCCCAAACAGACACATGTGTTGATGTAGCTAACTTTTTCTAACACAAGTGTCCATTGCCCTAATTTTAACCAATTTTCAAATGAAACACATCCTAATTATAATCCTAAGTTCTTTAATGTGAGTTATTTATCCAAAGAGATTGATATAAATACAATATCAACCTTCATTCATTCACCATCTAGAAAAACCTAAAAAATACCAAAAGAGACCAAGGAAACCTATCAAAAGAACTCAATAAATCAAAACTTCCCTATTTTCTCCTATTTACATATTAGTCATAGGAAGAACACATTCATAGGTCTAAATTACTAAAGAATTAGCACAAGAGCCTATTTTTCCAGTTTAAAAGCTAGGTCATGGTTGTAATTACTTTATATGTATTACATGATTCACTCACAAGCCAACACATAGGGGATAATTACATTAGTATGATGCCCTATTTATGGTATTGGATATGTAGGAAACACTTATTGATAGAGGGGTATTTGGGGTCAACTTGATACTATGTGCCCACTAACCAATTTTTCCCTAAGGTACAATGAAGATGAAGAACTAGGGTTTTGTAATTTCATGAACAATGATAGTCTATGACTCAGATATAAATGTACCAAATCAAAGGTGAAGACAAACTAAAAATCATTTAGGTGGTCATATCCATTTTCAATAGGTATTTTGTATAAGACAAATGTGCAGGTCCAGATAATAGTGTCGATGCAACCATCTAAGGCTAACACTAGTGTCCACATCTCTAGAGGCACTCAATAAAAAATTTAGTGATTATTCCAAAATCATCTTCCATTCTACTCTCTATTTGTTCTAGATCTAGAATTGTGTTAGCATCAAAACCAGCAATGTACATTATTTCCTTATCATTTCCATATCCAGCATAGTTATAATTTTTATTTTTATCTTATCTCAGTTTAATAAATTCAGCATATGTTATAATTGAGTTTAGCATGTAATTGTCCTACTATAAAGGTGGTTTATGACCCTTGTGCCCTAAGGTGTCTCTACCCCTTTAACCCATATATAACACTAATATAGATCATTTTAGGTTTAAATGTGTACTTTTTATAAATAGCAATTAGTGATCTACCCTTCAATTCTAGACCTTCCTATTATTGAAAGGTTTGTATTTGTCATCTCAATGTGCCTAAATGCTTATCTCTTAGTCTGATTAATATCATTCTAATGAACTAAGTCTCATGTATTGCATAGAAATCTAAAAACCTAATAAACATCATTCACTATCAATTTTAGACCCATACGTATTTTTTATCCCTATAGACACTACCATCCATATAGGGACACTACCATCGATGGTAGTGTCTAGATCCTTATCTAGTGTCTAGTAGCAAAAATTCATCTAAATTACAAAATGATCAAAACCCATGGGTCAGTCTAATTATCTTATTCAACCATGCCATTATATATTTTCAAAAGGCATGGTATAAATAAAATTCTAAGCCTTCTCATTCCTCATCTAGAAAATAACAAATAAACACCTACTAAAGCTAAATTAATCAACTACACAATCAATCTATTATGCCCTATTCAACCCTTTTTCATATCAAGAATAAGATAATTCATATCATAGGTCTAAATAATTTTAAGATCATCCCATGAGTGATATTTTACAACTTAAAAGATAGATCATTCCTTACATCTTCATATAATATATTTCACTCTTACGCATATACTTTCCCGCACATAGGGGAGAACCTCAAAAGTTTGAGGTCATCCTTGGAGTCTTGGCTATGTAGGTAGTGCCCATTGATAGAGGGATCTTTAGAGAAGCTCAAAATCATGAACCCACTAACCCATTTTTTTATCAAACTCATTCCAAAGGTGAAGAGGGGTGAAGAGTTAAGGTTTAATCAAGTAGCGAAGAGCGACAACTTGTTACCTAAATTTGAGTACATTAGCAAAATGATGATATAAAACCCAAAATAATGAAATTGGTCACATATTGATCCAATTATTATTTTATATTGGACACATGTATCACATTTAGACACTAGTGTCGATGGTTGTGCCCAGATTTGACATTAGTGTCCACAATAATAGTACAATTTTCATAATCTGATGACTGATCCAAAAAATTAATCCTACATACTTTACAATTATTTCTAGTCCAAATTTGTCTATGCAAATTAAACTATCTAAGTAACATTACTCTTTATTTATTATAATATCTTTCAATATTTGTATTTTACTGTTTTTAGAAATCTTAGTTATATAAATTCAAAATATTGTTTATTTGATTTTTCTATTAATTCAAATGCTATATATTAATTTATCATTCTTTTGTTATAACTACTTATATATTTTTTAACCTTCAATCCCCCAAATCAAAAAAATTAGGGTTAAACAAAAGAATCATCACCAAGAAAAGTCACACACAAAGGTGCATTCATTCCATACTCTCATTTCAATTTTTAAATTACTCAAATATAATCAAATTTTAATTTATCAAATTTCATTTCAAATTACAAATTGTCAAGGTTCAAGCAAAGTTTCAAATGTTCAAATTCAAGTCTTCAAATTTTCATTTTCAAATAAACAAAATAACTAATTCAAGTGTTTTTCAAGGTTTTCCAAACTATATGGTGCCTTGCACAATTGAATTATGCAAATCAAAGACAAAATATTTCTTACACACTAAGCTATGGTTTTCCTTTAATCTAGTAATTTCATTTTTAAACTAAAAGGGGGGAAATGTAGTAACCTAAATTTGACCATGAATAATTGATCATGCATATTTTATCCCTTTTTACTATTAATTGATATGTGTACTTAATTGACACTTATTTTACCTATCATAGACATAAGAGAAGACTTAATTACATTACAAGTTCATCTATTGTCATCTACAAAAATGATATTATTATTAAAAACACTTTTAGTATTTGTATGCACTCTAAATCATTCCCCAAACTCAATACCTTCCCTGAAAGGATAGAACACCTAGCATTCATGTCCTTGTTTGTAAATCATGTCCATCCCTCATAAGAGGCAAAATTTCAAAAAGGAAAGTACCCTTAGGGTCAACCTTTAGACTTATAAACTCTCTAACAACTCTTTTTCCCACTTGAACCACTATAAAAGTAAATTCAATTCATTCATTTCATAGATCTTGGCAAAATTATCAATTTTAATAGAAGATCTTGTTCACATAAGTGCACATTGAACAAAAGGTCCATATTCTTCCAAATAAATTTCTAAGCACTATAAGCAGTCATGAGCCAAGACTAAATTTAGTTTTATGAATCACTAACAAAGCATGAGCAAGTATTCAATCCAAATATAGATGAGCTCATATAGTCAAAGGAGCATAATTTTACAAAGCACTTAGGTGGGAGAACTACATAGAGGTTTTATCCCTCTTCAAAGTATTGATATGTATAAAGTGCTTAGCATAGTGGGGTGTTGAGGTCTAGCACAACCCCAATCACTAACCCCTTTTTAATCTTTCACATCTTTTTATCTCTATGTGGCATAAATCTAGGGTTTATAACTTCAATAAGGCACATACAAGTCTCTACATAGTTTCTAAAGATTAAATTAGCAAAAAGACATAACTTTCACTATCACATTTGATTGTTTTAAAAGTTATAATTTTCTAAAAAAAATAGAATCAACCAGTAGTGATAAAATCGAGAATTGATCATGTCCTCTGTTAGGCATTTATGTCCATCAAAGTACTCAGACACAACTTCTAATATATTTTTGAGTTTTCTACATTCTATTTGTTCCTACATCTTTTTTCCTATGTAGTCACCTGATGACTCAAAAAACTAAATTCATTTCCCTTTTGTATAGTTTATCATTATTCATTTTTATTTTAATTTGTCTATTTTGATAATTTATTATCATTTTGTTGTTTACAATTGTATTTCCAACACTATTTATTATTCTATTCCATTTATCTAATAAGAATTAATATTTATATGTTCATTTAAAATTAAATAAATTAAGTATTACATCTAATTAAACCTATTGTAAGATGTATGGATATATTATATTGAATATTAATGTAAATATATATATATATATATATATATATATATATATATATATATGCAATTTAATTCTTGAGCATAAAATATTAGGGAAAAAAGGTAAAATGTATAGAAATAATGTTTCACTCTATTACTAGAGGTTTATTGACCCATTTTTAGAGCCTAAAAATTTGATGGAAAGGGCTTAAAAATTCATCCAATCTTTTTAATTATTTTTAAAATAAAATAAGGATGAGAAATTTTGTGTTTTCATAGGTTATTATCTAGAAAACATAAAATTTCTCATCCTTATTTTATTTTACAAATAATTAGAAAGAATGGATGAATTTTTAATCCCTTTCCATCAAATTTTTAGGCTCTAAAAATGGGTCAATAAACCTCTAGTAATAGAGTGAAACATTATTTCTATACATTTTACCTTTTTTCCCTAATATTTTATACTCAGGAATTAAATTGCATAAAATATTAGGAAAAAAAGGTAAAATGTATAGAAATAATGTTGCACTCTATTACTAGAGGTTTATTGACCCATTTTTAGATCTTAAAATTTTGATGGAAAGGGCTTAAAAATTCATCCATTTTTTCTAATTATTTGTAAAATAAAATAAGGATGAGAAATTTTATGTTTTCTAGATAATAACCTATGAAAACACAAAATTTCTCATCCTTATTTTATTTTACAAATAATTAAAAAGATTGGATGAATTTTTAATCCCTTTCCATCAAATTTTTAGGCTCTAAAAATGGGTCAATAAACCTCTAATAAATAGAGTGAAACATTATTTCTATACATTTTACCTTTTTTCCCTAATATTTTATGCTCAGGAATTAAATTGCATATATATATATATATGCAATTTAATTCCTGAGCATAAAATATTAGGGAAAAAAGGTAAAATGTATAGAAATAATGTTTCACTCTATTTATTAGAGGTTTATTGACCCATTTTTAGAGCCTAAAAAGTTGATGGAAAGGGCTTAAAAAATCATCCATTCTTTCTAATTATTTGTAAAATAAAATAAGGATGAGAAATTTTATGTTTTAATAGGTTGTTATATATATATATATATATATATATATATATATATATATATATATATATATATATATATATATATATATAACAACCTATTAAAACATAAAATTTCTCATCCTTATTTTATTTTACAAATAATTAGAAAGAATGGATGATTTTTTAAGCCCTTTCCATCAACTTTTTAGGCTCTAAAAATGGGTCAATAAACCTCTAATAAATAGAGTGAAACATTATTTCTATACATTTTACCTTTTTTCCCTAATATTTTATGCTCAGGAATTAAATTGCATATATATATATATATGCAATTTAATTCCTGAGCATAAAATATTAGGGAAAAAAGGTAAAATGTATAGAAATAATGTTTCATATATATATATATATATATATGATGATGATGATGATGATGATGATGATGATGATGATGATGATGAATCTCATGTTATAATACAAAACAAACTCAACAAAAATTGGTACATAAATTATAGAAAACCTTGTGTTAAAAGATAAAAAATAGTATCCCACCTTTAAAAATCAAATGAAAATGATTTGAAAAGTTTGCAAATATAATCATATGATTAGAAATTACCATGCTCATTAGAAATGACAAGAAAAAAAGTTTTAAATGAACTTTAGGGTTTAGCTAAGTGTCTTTTTCCTACTCCATATGCATTTATAACCATATAAAAATTTTCATTATCATCACAATTGTGAATATCATGCCCACGCTCATCATTATTTATGGCCCCATAGTGGATCATATAATTTGTCATTAACTTATCTTCCAATATGCTTAATCATGAGCCATAAATGAGTGTAACTTGTATGATAAGTTTTCAAAAATGTTTTTATTATATCAATATGTGTTTCTAAATTAACTTAAATATATTTATTTGAGAAATGTTGATAGAGATAAATTTAATTTTATAATTTTTTTGGTTATTTGAGAATTTAATTTACTAATATTATTATATTGGATTCAAAAAAAAAATTAAAAAAATAAAATGTGTTTTTTTAACTTTCCTAACTCACCCCCAGCTTGTGCAAAACTCACAAAAATCATACAGAAGGTTTGTGTGCTTACAAGTGTTGAGTTATTTAAATCAAGTTATGTAAATATGCCTCCCATATACACCCACATATAAGCAGTTAGTATAGATCCATAAATTGACTATGTCAAATTGATTTCATGAGTTATAATATATACCCCATGCATGGATCCTGTATCACACAAGATAAATGACACATAGGTTCAAACCTATAAAGCTCTTAGCCTTCAAATAGCATAGGGAAAGGTACAAAACAAGAAATTTCATTCCACTTATGCACTCTCATACATTGTAGACTAATATATATTCTATGTACATCATATGGATCCTAATATAAAGCAAAGACTAGATAAGACTACCAAAAGGGGAATTGGCAAAAAAGGATTAAAATCCGTGCACCTCGCAGAGGACTTCTACATCTACAATGCTTTCCAACTCATAGATCATTGTGTGACCTAAATACATAGTCCTCAGTGTAAAAATATTATTAAAAAGGCATAAGGCAATGTTTACCATTAAATGCACAATAATGATGTGGCAGTTAAAGAGAA
This sequence comes from Torreya grandis, assembly GCA_037957365.1. Lineage (NCBI taxonomy): Eukaryota > Viridiplantae > Streptophyta > Pinopsida > Cupressales > Taxaceae > Torreya > Torreya grandis. The sequence continues at coordinate 311,411 of JARHVA010005505.1, read as the reverse complement.
CCTGCATAGTGATTAAAAAGTGGTGGTGATGTATAAAGAACTAGTTGAAAAGTAGTTTATTAGTGTTCAAGGCCTTGTTAGATAAGTAAATTTAGCAGTGGCTATTATACATCTTAATATTCTCATACTCCACCCCTCTGACTATTCTAAATATCTTCCATTTTCATACATGCACGTGAATCTAAAAGAATCCTACCACTAATTCCCAAATCTGAATCACCAAGGGGAATTTAAGAAGCATGGGCAAGGTGCTGTAATAAAATTAAGAGACTGTATATTCCACCCCAATGAGCACATTAATTGTAAAAATATTGATCCATTATAAGGTATTATTATTCATTGTAAAAGGGTCAACATTTTTTAGGCAACCTCATGTAGCCAAAATTTTACTTCAAAGATCACTTTTATTGGTTGAACCTTACATGTTAATGAGAATTAAGTTCACCTCCCTCTATTATTTTTATTCTTTATGTGTTATTTGTGTTTTTGATATTTTATATGGGTAACAACCACCCCTCTCATCACTTTCCATTCCCATCACCTCTATATGTAACTTGGAACTCACTTGCAGGTTATGTTCTATGCGCATATTGGTCTATGCAGACATTGTCAATGGATCACTCATCATCCCTCTCAGTGTTACATTACATTCTCATGCCTTTATGCAAAATACTTATGCATTTGACGTGTCCTTGGTGGAGTCTATATGATAATGTCTTATTCTCAAATATTTTTAGTGTGTCCACAATAGTAGGAGCACTCACTCTATTCTTAGTGTATCACCTTTTATTTTCAAGTAAATTTTTGCCTTATCCCTCCATTTTTCCTCAAAATCTTAGGTTTAGATTAGTATCATATTTACCTTTCTACTCTTTAGGTATGTGCATTGGTCCTAAACTAGGTGTACTTAGAATAGAAGGAATATTACCTATTCTAAAGACTTATCCCAAGGAGCAAAAGGGTCCCACACCTTGGGGGCATTCCCATAATTTTGATGAAATAACTAATGCTCAACATTCATAGGTGAGTGATAACACTTCCACACCCAACACTGAATGATTTTTCACCTTACATAAGGTATTCATGTTCTACACCCTACCATAAAATCTTTTATGCTACAGACCATCCATGGGTGCACATTTCAAATGATAATAGCTTCTGGCACACCTCATGGGATAAGTTTATAGAAAGAGTTAAATAATTGGTGATAGCCTTAAATAACAAGTTTTGTAGACACTCGATAAGTGCACCTGAAAACTTTAAGTAATTTAGGCTCATAAAGATTAGTCCCAATATACAAGACAAAATAAATGAGATCATTTTCAAAGGGTATTGATTTCCATTTCATTGAGATTTTAGTGCCCTCTAGAATAAGAATCATAAGAACATATTAATCCCCTATCAAGAGAAGGAGCAAATTAAGACAATCATCCCTTAGAGCTCTTTCTACACCCCCATTTGAAATGTTCCCCATACCTAGAGGGATATTATTCCTTATACCATTCATGGTTACATAGAAGAACCAATTGTTTGTACCTTTCAATTGAGGTAATCCATTAATTATTTCCCAATATGATGACATTTTAGTCGCAGCCCTAAAAAGTTAATCCTACTTCAATAGTGAGAATGTAACTTCCCCTATAGATCATATTCATGATATTGTACATATTTGCTTAGTACACCATGTTATTGAGGATAATGTCATAGTTAGGTTGTTTGCCTCTTCTTTTAAAGTCAAATCACTTCAATGGTATTGAGGATTGAGACCAAATTCTATTCACAACTAGGAGGAACATGTGGAAGAACTATTCAATCTATTAGTGGACTAGAGTGACCACTTGTCCCTGATAGAGTAGCTCACAACTATAAATTGAACCCCACATAAGATGATAGTTAATTTCAACTTTAGGTTCTAGAGAGTCTAGGATAGGATCCCACTCTTATGTAAGCCATCTCCCAATAATGCATTTATATATTTTTTAAAAGATCTTAGCAGTGATATAGCTATGATGATTCAATCCATGGGAGGTGCATTACTACCTGATGCCTATGAAGTTATTATGCACATAGAAAATTATTTGATCCAAGAAGGGAAAATTATGCCTAGACCCCCTATGCCCCTATTTACATAACCTCCTCCTAGGTAACTAGTTGCAAAACCTTTGTTAACACATATCCCCATTGCATTAAGCCCACCAAATTCATCTGTTGCTTCCCCTCATGAATTGCACGAGGTTAAAACACCACTGTAAAGCTTTAGAAATGATCTTATCACCCTCAAAATGAAGCAAATGTAGTATCCTAGACCTCATCAACCCTTTACTCAGTAATACTAGTCAATAAGACCTCCTTACTAAGGTGATGCACAAACACAAAATCAGCTCACATACAATAGATCTATTTATGTACAAAAATTTGATGCTAATATCACCTCTAGAGCCCTTATACCCATGAAAAACAATCATTTTGTAGGATCCCAAAAGGTATTTCCCATGTGGTCAACCACACAATCAAGATACATACATAAGTGGATTCATGAACCAAGCACTCATGTTGCAAATTTTGTCTCAATCTCAAGAGTAGACAAATACCATAGATCTGCATGAAGGAGAAATTCAAGAACCAACACATCAACAAGATGGGTTTATTCTTACCAATTATTAGGAGGACTATTTTAACTATATAAATCAATGTGATACATCAAGCATAGGAAACAACCAGGTTGATTTCAATAGAAGATTTAAAAGGAGAGTGATAAAGGTGACAATACCAACATTAACGTCCTCACCTTTATTGCCCCAGATCATGCATGTAAGTACATAAGCCAAGGTACCTACATAACCTTTAGTGCATATAGAATACTCTTTTTAAAGAGAAGAGATACATTAGACCAATGCATAAATATGAGAACAGGCTACTATTCAAAACCCACAACCAAAAGGATCCCAAATTCCCTTCAACATAATTGAATAGATGAAGAAAACAAGCCTCAATGTAACCATGTGGTGTGCTCTTACCATTCCTTCTCAAATAAATTTGTTATAAAATGCTTTGAAAATATTTCAAGCATGCAATACATTGCAATTTATACCTTCCATCTCTATGATTTTATGTCAAACCAAAGTAGAGGAAATGTACGTGCACAGTAGTACCAAGCCACACCTATTTTATATCTCCTTGATTATTGGTCAACACCTAGTACACAATTTCATAATCAACTTAGGTGTAAGTAGCTTAGTGATGCCAAAGAGGATCGTAGATATGATCAAAATTATGTATTGCCTTATTTCAAAATGAGTGGTCCAAATAGATGTCATAATGATCAAGACCATAGGAATCACCAAATATTTGAATCCTACACTGCATGCATGCCCAAGCCTTTTAATTTTGTAGGATATCACAATCATTGACTTGCCTCCCTACTTTGCCATTTACCTCTCCTGAGATTTCATGGAAAAGATGGGTGGATATTTATCTTCAGACTGGTCACATATGTTACTCAGAACTAGATATGAGACTAAGGTGACCATCAGGGCTAAACCCATCTTCAAAAGTCATGTTAAACCATACTCTCCTAGCCTAGTTAAATTAAATTATGTAATGTTCAATTAGGAGGAGAATCCGATTCTCCATGAAGCCATAATGCCAATTAAAGATCCCAGATGATTTATTGGACAAATGGGCACATGAACATTATGAGTGCGACCCATATGACAATGTAGAGGAGATAGGGCTAGGTACGTATTGCATATTGGAGGAGGATTTTTTGCTACCTGAGCTTGTAAAGATGTAGGATAATCTTGAAGGTACATGTTAATTATACTTCAATGGTTCCCAAAGTAAAATGGAATTGGAGTTAGTGTGATGTTAGTCTCCCCTCAAAAGGAGAAATATATACATGTCTTTAGGTTGTATTTCATTTGCATGAATAATTTTGTAGAGTATGAGGCACTAATGCAAGGCCTTCAGCTTGTGCATAAGGAAATAATCAAGGTGCTATAGGCATTGGGTCATAGTGAACTTGTTGTTGACCACGTTAAAACATGGAACATGACCAAAAATACCCTGATGAAGGCCTACAAACATAGAGTGTGGGACATGATTGAAGGTTTTAATGTATTCACTATTAATTCCATAACAAGATCTCATAATACCAATGCAAATAGGCTCACAACCATAAGTGCACAATATGACATCCAATGTGACATAATGAAGGATTCTAAGCATCTTGTCAATATCATGATTAGACAAATAGTCCCTAACAATATAAAAAATTAGAAAGTGTTTGAGAATGATGAGCATATTATCAACTTCCTATAAAATGAGGTAGAGTTTTGTGCCAAGAACCAAGTACAAATGAAAGTCAAATATGAAGATCAAGTCATCTAATTAAAGGGAAACAAGTTACCAAAAGGATTAGCTACCCTCAAAAGCATCTTCAATTCTGATAACCAACTCAAAGGAGAGAGGAAAAGCATGGAAACAAAAGAGGAGGTCTCTACACAAGTAATCATTTTCAAAGGAAAGGTCCTAAAAGCCAACAAGGTATGCTCCCCACTAGAAATTAAGAGCTTTATTGAACTCAATAGGAGATATGATGATATATTTGCATAGAGCTATAAGGACTTGAAGGGATTTGATTCAGACTTAACACAACACATAATTAAGCTCAACCATGGTGCATAGCTAGTCCACCAAAAGTAGAGGCCTGTCAACTCAAAGCTTGAACCATTGATGAGAGAGGAACTCTTAGAGATCATGAAGCTAGTATAATAGTCCCCATTAAACACTCTTCGTGGGTTAATAATGGTGCAGAATAAGAATGGGGAAATCTACCTATGCATAGACTTTAGGGACCTAAATAAAGATTCCTTCAAAGACCACTATCCCCTCCCATAAATAGAGCAAATCTTACAAATAGTTGCAGACATAGAGAGATTCTCATTGATAGATGGTTACTTGGGCTATAACCAGATTTTTATGCAAGAATTCAATTGTATAAAACAACATTCACCACTAAGTGGGGAACCTTCGCACACCAATGGATGCCATTTATTTTTAAAAATGCAGGAGCAACTTTCCAAAGAGCCATGGATATGTCATTTAAGGATCTCATCAACAAGGTCATCTTGATTTACCTCAATGACATCTATTTTCTCTAAGCGCACAGAGGATCACATAGGCCATTTAGAGCAAGTCTTTGAAAAGTTCTAGGATTTCAAAATATCTTTAAACCCTATCAAGTGTATCTTTATAGTTCATGAAGGTACTCTACTATAGAACATTATTTATAAAGAGGAGCTCATGATCGATCTAGAGCAAGTCAAAGTTATTTCATCTCTCCCTCTTCCAAGTCATAAGAAGAGTCAATAGAGAGCTTCTTAGGAAGAATCAATTTTGTCAAGAGATTAGTGCCTAGTTTTTCTACCCTAACCAAACCCCTTACTATGATGCTCAAGAAGAATGTTGCATTTATTTAGACTCATGAAGGCAAGGAAAATTTTGAATCCATTATGTGTGTTATCGCACAAGCTTCCACCTTAATCAACCCAAATGATAGTAAGTATTTTATCTTTTATGCACACTTTGGGGTGGAAGGCATCTCAACTATTATTACATAGCAAACTAATGATCATTTGGAACATCTAATTACCTTCTTTAGCTACGCGCTAAAGAATTATGATTTATGATATAGCTTTGTAGAGAAGCACATCCTTGAATTTGTGAGAGTGATCAATAAGTTTAGGCATATTCTCTCCAAAAATAAAGTCCAACTCATGTTTGTGCATGCAAGTATAAAAGAGTTCTTACTTGACAAGGACATCAGTGAGAAGAAAACTAGGCGGGTCATAAAGGTGATGGACTATGACATGGACATCTAGATCACCAAGCTAGTGTGAGGAAAAGGACACTATGAATAATTAGCCGAGGTGGAAAATTTTGAAGATAGAGCAATCCTGGTGTTGCATAAAAAATAATCAATAGGTCAAGAAGCTACAACGAACTGGATGTAGAATATGATGACTTTCCTTAAAACTTTCTTGTATCCTCCTAGCTTAAATAAAGTGAAGCATAAGAATTTTAGGTTGCATGCCATCTATTATGTGATCATCAGTGGTGTGTTATTTAGAAGAGACATCAATGGATTCCTCTTGAGGTGCATAGAATCAAACCAAGTGAGTAGAATTCTCGGATGACCCTATAGGAGGCTGTTATTCATCCAAGACCACTGTTGTAAAATCATGCGAGCCAGTTATTATTGGTCAAATCTATTCAAATATGTGAAAATTTTCAAGAGATGTGTCTTGTTCACAAGCAAACAAAGGTTAGCATCCTTACTATTGTACCCAATACAAGTTGATCAACCCTTTGCGTAATGGGACTTGGACTTCATAGGCATGAATAACCCTCCATCTAGTGATGGACATAAATGGATCCTCATAACCATAGACTATTTCATGAGATAGATAGAATTAGTAGCACTCAAGGAAGCTAATAAAACATCCATCTTGAGCTTCTACGAAGGCATTGTAACAAGATTTAGTATTCCAGCCACCATTATCTCTAATAATGCATTAGCTTTCCTTAGAACCAAGATCAATGAATTGGTCATCAAACATAGGATCCATCTAAGTGCCTCATCAAATTATTACCCTCAAGGTAATGGTCTAGCTGAGTCCACAAATATGAATTTGATTCATATTATAAAGAGGACCATGGAAGAAAATTAGTGAGTTTGGCACAATAAGCTCAAGATTATCCTTTGGGTTGATTGAGTGATGTGTAAAAGAGTGTTAGGAAATTCACCCTTTATTTTATTTTATGTAAGGGAGGCTAGATTACCCACATCCCTCTAGTTCCTTCATTGGAACTCGCCCATCAATTGGAGTTTCTCAAAAGTGAACCTCTCACAGTAAGGTTAATAGAGCTAATAGAACTTGAAGAGACTAGAGTGCAAGCTGTGCATACTATAGAACTTCAACAAGCCTAGATGAAGAGGACCTTTGATATAATGTCCATTGATAGAAGTTTCCAAGAGGAATATTTAGTGTTCAAATGGGATGCGAATAGAATCAAAGCTAGAAGGCATATTAAATTTGATGCGATATGGAGCGGTCCATATAAAATAATTAGCTACAAGTAAGCCAACACTTTCTAACTCACCAAACTAAATGGAGAATAGCTACCCATCCCAGTCAATGAGATCCATTTCAAGCACTATCTTTGTTGATTCTTGTATAGTTTGTAAATAAGTAGATTATATGTTTTTTGTTTCCCATGTGCCTTGTGCACATTATTTTATGATAGTTTTATTTCCTGTAAGTGATTTTGTGTAGTTTTCCTCTTAGCTTAGCTATATTTCCTCTAAGTGCCTTTGACATATGTCTTTGCTTTTATAAGAGGATCTAAGTTTATTCCAAAACCATGAGTACACCACTAGTGCATTCAAGGGTAAAATGATCAAGAGTTTTAACAACTTCTCGCCCAATGGATTACTTTAAAGGCTATTAGATTCTCACATAACAAGCATGCAACCCACATAAATTTCTATAAGTGTTGACTTTCTAAGTCACCCTCAACTTATATAGAACTCAAAAAAATCATACAAAAGGTTTTCGTGCCCACAGGTGTTGAGTTATTTAAACCAAGTCATGCGTAGAGGCCTCTCATCCACACTCGCACCCAAAGTAGTCAATATAGATCCATGAATTGACTAAGTGTCAACTTAAATTCACAAGGAGTTTCTAATATACACCCCATACAGGGATCCTCTATCACACAAGATAAATGGCATGCAGGTTTAAAGGTGTAATGATTTCATCCTTTAGATAGTGTAGGGAAATGTGCACAAGAAGCAATTCCATTCCACTTCTATGCTCTCATAAATTATAGAATGCAATCTATGTTGTGCACATTTTACTTAACCGACTAATATGGGCCCTAGTATAAAGCAAAGATTGGAGAAAATTACCAAAAGGGGATTTGACAAAAAAGAGTAAAATTCATACACCCTTAGAGGACTTCTACATCTGCAATACTTTCCAATTCATAGTGCAATCTAACTACGCATCCCTCAATTCATAGATATTACTAAAAAGGCATAAGGTAATGTTTCCTTTCAGATGCATAGCAATGACATGGTAGTTCAAGATAATTTTACATAGTGATTGACAAGTGGCAGTGACGTATAAAGTGGTAGTTGAAAAGTTGAGCAGTGTTCGAGGCCTTATCATATAAGTAAATACAGAAGTGACTGTCAGATGTCAGAATATGATCACACACCACCCCTCTGATTATTCCAAAGATCTTCCATTCTTAAACAAACATGTGGATCTAGAACAATCCTACCAGCAACTCCCAGGTCTAAATCACCAAGTAGAATTTAAGAAGTATGGATGCGATGCTGCAATATAATTAAGATATTGTCTACCACCCCAAGGGGTGCATTAATTGTAAAAGTATTGATGTAATATAAGATCTTGTTCTTCATTGTAAAAGGGTCGACATTTTTTAGGCAACCTCACATTGCTAAAATTCTCCCTCCAAGAGAACTTATGTTGGTTGAACCTTGCATGTTAATGAGAATTAAGTTCACCTCCCTCTATTTTTATTACATTTTGTGTGTTATTTGTGTTTGTTGATCTTTGTCTGTGGATAACGTTTACCCCTCTCATCGATGTCCATTCTTATCACCTTTGTGTGGAACTTGGAACTCACTTGCAGGTCATGTTCTGTTTGCATACGAGTCTATGTAGACATTATCTATGGATCTTTTATCATCCTTCTTAGTGTTGTGTTGTGTTCCTGCTCTTTTATGAGAAATAATTATACATTTGGAGTGTCTTTGGTGGAGTCTGTGTGATAACGCCTTATTCTCAAATATTTGTAGTGTGTCAACGATAGCAAGAGTGCTCTCTCTATTCTTGGTCTATCACCTTTTATTTTCAAGTAAATTCTTACCTTCTCCCTCCCTTTTCTCTAAAAATCTTAGGTTTAGATTAGCAGTAGATTTACCTTTTTGCTCTTTAGGTCTGCATGTTGGTTCCTAAACTAGGTGCACATAGAATTGAAGGAATTTGGTCTACTATGAAGGCTTGTTCCAAGGAGCACAAAGGTCCCACACCTTAGGAATGTTCCCATCATGTTGCGATGAGACAATTGATCCCCCATGCGTGTAAGTGAGTGATAACACTTCCATGCCCAATGTTGAACACTTTTGTGAAGGCACGTGCTTACTTCTCCATTCTTTTTAGGAAAGATAATTATCAACCCACACAATGAAAACCCCTTGACAGCCATCAATTATCATTTGTTCGAGAAGTAAGACTTTGTGGTAAAAAGAGAAAACATTTTATGAGTGGAGGGCATGAAAGGGTAAGTTTAAATTAGGTCAGCGGCTGCGGCTGCGGCTGCGGCTGCTAAAGTGGGGGTGTTGGGGTTATTTTCGTGGGGACCAAAGAAAACGCGAATTTGAGCCAAGGGTGTCTGAAATTCCAATGGAGCCCTACCTAATCTTACTCTCATATTCTAGAAGACATGTCTTCTCTTCTTTGTCCACTTCTGAATTGGATCGATCTCTCCCAATAAAGAAGATTGTGACCTTACCACTGTTTTATAAATCTTCTGGAAGAGGGAGGTCGTGAACCCCACAAGTCATACCCATCCAATAAAACTATGCCACCATTACCATTTCAGTACTAAAGTAATAAAGAAATATCGATTCTCAATCTCGAACCTTGGTCCCGGATATTTCACAAATTCTGAGTGGCCGGCAACTATTTTTGTTTTTAGCCGGATGGGGAAGCTTTTTGCTTGGCATTGTTTAATTTGGTTGGCCCACACAAAAATTCAATGGCTATACTACTAGCAGTCCCCACACAGAGTTTATTTACTTGTCAGCCTCAGACCCATACCTCCGTGTCAAAAAACATCGTCCTGTTATGACCCGTTTCTTTATTTGCCTTCTTTGATAGACCATTTCTAAAAGTCGCTGGAGGTCGAATTTCGCTCAAATTCTTATATGGATTTCAGAGATTAAATTGTATGTTTTAGTGGAGCTTTGATACTTTATCGTTCTTCCGGAGATGGATTTTGTAGATGATTATAGATTATGTGGTGCCCGGGCTGTGTGCGCGGATTCAAACGTTGGATCGGACGATGAGGAGATTCTCTCCTTGTGTGACCTCCCCGTTTATAACAACGCCGAGATGCCAGCGGAATGGGCGAGCACGTTACGGGATTCGAACGCTGAGTCTTCAGACCACGACGTTTTCGACTTCGAATTCGGCCGGTCGATTTCCATGGAATACCATTCCTGCCCGGCCGACGATCTGATCCACGACGGCCGCCTCCTTCCTTTCAACGAATCCAAAGCACAATTTCCTCACAGTAAGTCGAATTCTGTCGGTCGAAATCGCCTTCTGTTAAACGAAAAGCTGCAGGCGAGGAGAACGGATTCTCTGGATTCGGTGTCGAGTTACTGGACAAGCTCTAGCTCTAGCTCTAACAACTCTCAAGCGTCCCACAGAAAGTTGAATTATTCTGCCTCCGACAAAATTTTCCGGCTTGTGAATTCCGACGCTGCCAGCAGTATAGGGACCTCAACCGCGTCAGCAAAGCGGCCTCCTTCGGGCACTAAAATGTCTATGAAATGGCAGCAGTTTTTCACTCTGGGGTTAATGAAAACTCCTTCCATGAAGCTGCAAGACATGCGTCTAAGGCAACAGAAACCCAGCAACAATGGCGTGGACAACTCGATCCCTAAGCGATCGGTTTCTTTTAGTTCCCACAAGGGATCCCCGCATTCCCAAAAAGAGCCCGGAGCTGTGAATTTTCATCGGGAATCCATGTCCGTCAAGAGAAAAATGTCCGTGGACAAGACGCCGAGAGCCAAAGGCTGGATGAAGTTGGCAACTTTGACGTCATTAAACAATTGTAAGGGTTCCGCCAATTCTGTCATTAACTGCACCATTGCCAAGAAGCGGGTTACCTAACGTTGGAGGTTTGGCAGCGTTACTAAAAATAAAACCGACCCATCATGTGAATCGGAATTTGCTATGTTCGGCTGGAGGTTCCTCCAGATTAGGGGCTTCCAACAACGGTGGAGAAATGGAATGCGGTATAATTGGAAGCACCGCCAAAACGTTCCAAACTGGATTTTCACAGATTATTATTCTGTCTCGACTTGGATTGTTTGTATCTCGCGAATATCGATACTGATTCCTGTAATTCCAACGTCATTGTGAAGTCTCTCTCTTTGATCGTAACGCTCGTGATTTTGGTGGTGTCCCTGTCAATGTCGGGCGTGCATACTTATCTAACTTGCATTGCCCGCAAGAGTTCCGTAATGTTCAAGGTAACTGCTGTCAAATCTTTGATTTTATCTAAAAATTAAGGCCTGCAAATCGGAATCCTGTGTGAACAAGTTAAACACATCTTTATGAAATCTTATTTCGGATTAAAATGGGAAATTTAAAATCATGAATTTAAATATTTATAGAAACAAATGTTAAACAATAAAACTCTTGATTAATTAAATCTGATCTATTGGGTGTTAAAAGAACTTTTCCTTCCAGAAAATTATGTTTGAGTTTTCAATTGATGTATATAATTATTTATTTATTAGCAGTTTTGTCTCGGTAGAAGGGATGTAAAAATTTTGTTTTGATAAAGTAAGATTTTGTATAATTAAAGAATGTGATTTGGTAGTTATATTTGATATGAAATATATGATTATCGATCTTGTGTTATTTTTTGTGTATGGAGGGTTAAGTAATAATATTTTTATATTTTTGATGAAGGTGATGGTGGAAAATGAGGTGTGTTTGTTTGTATGATGTATTAATGTGTTGTATGGGGAGGAGGTATTTTGTTTCATAGTGAGCTTCAATAACGCTGAAGTAGTTAAGAAGCGTAATGCCATATTAAACATGTGAGTGGTGAAATATTTAAAAGTGAGTTGGACAATGATAGTGAGAGGTAATAATAGAGTATTTCAAATAATATTGTTCACCATACTTGGATTTAAAGCATTGAATGGATTTGCATGACTTGCCCTTATAGTAAAGGAGTCTGCAGCATTAAAGATAGTGGCATCTTTGATAAATCATTTTTTATTGTCAAAGGTGAATGAAGATATCATGATAACTAATTTTATTGTGACAAAGTATCACATTCAATATGTCACTCGAAACAACGTTACAATGTCACTAATATAAAACAAGACATTGAAGTTTCAAAATATGTATTTACATATAATAATTATAATAATTATAATTGTATATAGTATATAATGTATTTATAACTATATAATTATATATAATGTTATATTAATATAATATAATTATTATAATTTATATTATTATATTTTGTAATTTGTATTATTATTTATTTATATAAATATATAAATTACTATGTATTTGTGCATGTAGATGTATATGTATGTATTGTTATATATAATAAATTTAAATATAATATTTAATTTATATTATATTAAATTAATATAATATATTATAGTTTTATATAGAGAGAAATAGTGTTTAATAATATTATATTACAATATATATTAAATTTATATATAATATTTTTATAGTATTATATTTTATATATATATATATATATATATATATATATATATATATATATATATAACCTCATCAATGGGTTAGTTGTATGCTCGAAGGCTTCGAGTCATGAGGGTAGGATGATTGGGTGCCCCTTAGTAATGAAATTATATAGATAAATCACAATATTAGAATTATATATCGCATAATTAAGAGCAGAATAAATAGATCCAAAACAAAAATTGATGAAAGAGTAAAATACTTGAATATTATGATTGAGACACTTCAAAGGGGCAACCTTCACAACAATGCAATGAGAATAGAATTTGTAATATGATGATAAAAGACTAACCACTACTTCCTATATATACTCTACTTAGCCAAGGTTTTTCCATAGACCCACCATACCAAGGACATAAAGAAATGCAACAAGATAATATGAAAGTGTGTAAGCAACAAGTCAGTCACACATATCCCTAAACACACTATAACTTAATGCACTATAGGTTAAGGGTGTAGCATGCCCCTCCCCTTCAAACAATGTTATTCTCAACGTTAAATTAAACTAGGATGTTCTTGTAAGAATGCATCATTCTCCCATATTACATCTTTAAAATGTAGGGTCTTCCATTTGATCAAATACTTTTTAATGGCTATGATTTGTAGTTGCTTAGTGCACATGTGAAGGATTGAACCATGCTCCATAATGACTCAACCTTATTCATCCAATTCAAGTAACTTAGTCTGAGTGGAAACTCCATGTCTAATTAACTTCTTCAAGTATGAGATAGCTCTACATTGATGAGCCTTTAGGTCTCTACCATAGTGTTGATCACCATGGATCTAGGTAGGATATTTCTTTGGTTGCATTTATTATTAGTTTTGATAGATGATTCACCCTTTGGGTGATAGGGGGTTCTTTTTATTTAATGATTACCACCTCCCTCTTTGCATCTATGGATATAGAGAAAATTAAAGTGAGTGAACGCAATCATGGCCCCGAAGTAGGTGATAAAATTCATTCCAAAGGTCTTCCACAAGGTAATGTTGATGATTCTGACTCTCCGTTCCTTGATGTTATTTTGGATGTGCTCAAATTTGACAAAACCTATCATTTATTTGAAAATTTTACTTTGATTGCCTAATTTTTTGGTTGAGTCCCCCATGAGAGCCTTCTGAAGCAATGGGTTCACAACCACTTACAAGGCCATGGTGTGAAACTTGAAGGAGTCGAAAACCTTAAAAAGGACTTTTTTTTTGTTTCATTTTTATAACCCAGAGCACTGCAAAGCTATTGTCAATCATGGGCCTTGGTTAATTCACAACACTTTGATGGTATTTTCTTGTTGGACTTAGGATTTTCAAGACTCGAAGAAAGCAAAAGTAAAAATCCCCATATGGGTTGAATTTATTAGCTTACTACTCCCCTTATGGGGTTTTATTGACCAACTCATAAAAATCATAGGGCATTTCATATGCCATGAGCAAACTAAGTTATTTATGGCTCATCCTCAAAAAAGGGTTTGTGTTGAAGTATATCTATCCCAATATTTGAAAGATTTTATTGACATAAAAATTGATTCTAACTACTTATCTCAGCGTGTCTTGTATATCAATATCTTGAATACTTATTTTTGGTGCCAATCCTTAGATCATATAATCTGAGAATGCCCTCTGATGGTGTATACACCCCCTGATCCTCAAGAAAATGGTGGATCTAAAGCCAAATCTCTGAATGGAAATAATGATGGTTGGACTACCATCACCAACAAAATAATAATAACTCTTCCAAAGGGGGTGATAGGCAATAAAATTCTTCATACATACCTACTAGAAATATTTATGCTTCAACTTCTGCTGACAAATCTACCTTGCCTAATAATTATTTTCCTCCTATTATGCATAATCTAAAAGTAGTGCCTTCTCTAATTGAGATGCCACATTTAATGCCACTATCACGACCCTCTCCTAGGGTAAGTGTTTCAGAGGAATAAAGGAGCTTCATCACCTTAGACCAAAAAATAGTATTTTAACACTCTCACAACCTCTCTCCATCTCCTAAAGAGGAAGAATATATGGCACACAAGCGACCACCATTTAGAATAACTGATTTCATGCCCAAAAAACTCATGTATAATAAGGTCATTACCCTAGAAGGTATGATAGAGGAGAATGACATGAACCTTGATACTGTCCAATTATTTTGTATTCTTAGAATGTTTGAGGTCTTACTAATCCACCATGTAAGTATGTGATTAGGAATAATTGTCAGCTTTTTTGCAACATGAAATTTTTTTGTTTGTAAGAGGTCAAGATTTTTGGCTTCTTAATGTAGAATCCAACATGAATAATTTGGCCTAGGGCCATATGTCAAGATACTAGGCATGAAGTGGGCATGGTGGGGCCATCACAATTCTAGCTTCAGAGCTATCTTAGAATAATTTTTCTTGGGGTTTGAACCCCACCCACCAAGTAGTGTAGACCTTTTTTTAGTTTAATAATCACATCATTTGACTAGTCTATTTATGTCTCTAATGATGCTTTAGAGTGGGCCACCTTGTGGAGGTGGCTAGCTAACTCACTCTCAGATGCACATTGGATCGTCTGTGGTGATTTCAACATGGTAGAATTAGAAAATGATAAATAAGAATGCCTTCCAACATGGTGATACACTGGTGAGAATGAAGCATGGTTTTATATGCACAACAAAATCATGGTGTTTGATCCCAGCCATCACTAGATGAAGAATTTAAGCTCCCCCTAGTTCACCTGGTCTAAATTTTGATAGGGATAATATAGGGTGCTTCAACACCTTGATAGAGCTCTGCTAGCTGAATAAGATCTTTTTAATTTTTCCCTAGTCTAAGACAGGCTGGTTTCAGTCATTCCTAATAATTTTTTATTAGATCATCACCCTATTTTCTTTAATGTTGAGTGGACCACACCTCAAGTTAAACCTTTCTCCATGCAATTCTATCTTAATGTTGCCCACCTCAATCATGAAAGAATGGTGGGGCATATTATCAAAATTTATAACTTTATCCCTTGAATAGATGGATATATTGGTTGGATTCAATGGTGCTATGATGTTCTTACTCATACTTCTACCTTTTTTTAGATCTATAACAAATAAGTGACCTCTTTCAGATGACATCTTTACAATGTTACAAATCATGAATATATCCAAGATTCATAAGAGCTAGAGTATTCACCTTTTAATGTCCACCTTCAAACTCAAGTGGTGCACTAGAGACATAAACTCCAAATTGAGAAGGCACATAAAGCTAAAGGAGCTCAACTGTGAGCTATTATGCATTGGTTAAAAATTGGAGACAAAGTTTTTAAGGACTTGTTTGTCCTTCTCCACTCTAGAAGAGCTAATGATAGAATCAAAGTTGTCAAGGAAGGAAACATTTAGCTTACTAAAATTTTTTACATTCTTCAAGATTTTATACATCACTAGTGTTTTCTCATCATAAGCTTTTTCTTTAGAGAGGGAGGCAACTCTCCTTCAATGACTCTAGGTTGTGCCTTAAAAAGTATCCAATTCTCAAAGAGTTGCATATGATAAGCCTTGATCTCTTAGAGACCTCCTTGAGGTTGTTAAGTATATGGAAGTGGTCAATGCTCCAAAAATTGATGGTTTCCCATGCGAGTTCTATCAAACCTTTGGGATATTATTGGTCTTAGTCTTCAATGGGTTTATTCTGAAGCTATTATAACCAACTCTTTGGGATCCCTTATAAATTAGGATAACATCAAGTTTATTCCCAAGGCTAGTGATCCTAAAATTATCACTAACTGGAGGCCTATTACTTTTCTTAATGTATCATATAATATTATTCCTAAGGCTTTATCCCTTAGGGTGAAACACATTCTCCCTTTAATTTTTAAGAGTGAGCAAACTGGTTTAATCCAAAATAGGTTCATTTTGGACAATGTCATTATTGTCTAGGAAGGTATGAGATGGGCTTGGCTTTCTAATCAAAAGGCTTTGTTTGTCAAGATTATTTTTGAGAAAGCTTATGACCGCATTGAGTGGCCATTCATTTTGGCCATGATACAGGTGCTTGGTTTTGGTCTCAAATTTGTTCAGACTGTTAACATGTTCTTTCAAGATGTTGGAGCCTATATCACTATCAATAGCACCCAATACTCTTAGTTTGAATCATTCTATCTGGAAAGGATGTCCTTTATTCCTTCTCTATATGTGCTTGCAATAAAAGGATTTAGCTACCTCCTAGCTAACTATGCCACGAAGGGCTTGGTGAAAGGTATCTCCCTCCCTTAATCTGATTGACAACTTTTAAATGGTCACTTCATAGATGATTCTTTTCTCATACTTCAAGAGCAAGAAGAATCTATTAGAAATGCCATGGAATTTATCCATATTTTTTATTTGGCTTCACTCTCTTCTATCTAATGGAGGATGATCCAATGCTACTGATAGTCTCTACACCCCAAGCCTCCTTGGCTAGAGGAATTTCAATGGCAATATATTCTACCAAGGGTGCAATTTAAGTTTCTTATCAATCCTTTTGAATTTCAAGATTTTCCCTTTGATTTATGGTCCTATGTGGTGTAGAGAGTTGAAAAAAAGTCTCCTTGTAGATCACCAAGCCCTTTCTCTTGTAGGAAAATCTCAAATTTGCTCTAATATTTTGGTAACTACTAATGTGTATTATTCCTCTTGTTGGGCCCTTCTAATGACACTTACAAAAAATTATAAAAACTTCTAAGAGATTTTTTATGGGTTAATTTTGAGTGTCATAAGGGCTTTCACAAAGTCACTTGGAACATTTGTTGCTGACCCAAGGAAGTTGGAGGACTAGGTATCCTAGATATTAAAATTTAAGGCCTTACTCTTGGTGCCAAATGGATTATTAGAGGTCTTACTAGAGATAAATCTTGGAATATCATTCTACACCACTATATCTCTCAAGGACTCCCATGTGGTAGAAAGGTTTGGCAAGGTTTGAGACTTCATTCCCTAATCATAACCCTAGTGCTTATTAAAATCAAAGGCTCCTTTATGATTCAAAGTCTATGAAAAGCTTAGGAAAAGCTTAAGCCTCACCTTAATTGGGTAGGTGAGGGTTTTAGGAATGACCTCACCATAAATTACTAGTCCCTTTGGTGGTCACCTTCCTTAAATTTTCATAATTATCCCTTTTCATTATACCACTAGGTTAAAGGGTTATGGATCTTTAGAAAAGGTGTGAAGGTTATCAATGATCCTTTTTACAAGGAAAATAGGGTTTGGCTCACTTGGAAATAACTTTATAATAAATTTAATTTAATGAATTTAGATGTAGAGGCTATTGCATAAATTCAAGGCTCCATACCTAATGAGTATTTGCATAAAATAGGAGTCAATTCCCTTGTTCCTTGGTGGAAGGATAGGCAATAGCCTAAGACCACCCTCTTCACCTAATAATCTCCTTGACTAGGGTATCATTTACTTACTCTAGAACATATTCTAAATGATATGCTCAATCTTAGATGAAATCTCCATTCCAGACATGGGGTTTGGGCCTGATGCTTTAGCATTATGTGGTTTGCTTCTATTGAGCCCAAAAAAAACATTTTTTATGATGTCTTCTCTATCAAGGCCTCCCTATGGGAGACTGACTCAAGCATTTGGGAGTGCCTAATCTAATCTTCTTGGCTTGTCAATAACCAAAGATTGTTAAACACCTTTTTTGGTTTTGACCTCACACACAATCTGCATGGTGTTGGATACATTCCTTTTTCTAGCTTTTTTGACTCGAATTCATCACATAAAAGATGGCTCTCTTTGGGGAATCTAATCTATTACCTATAAAATATAATCATTTTTGGTAGATATCTCAAGTTGACATTTTGTTTCAAATCTAGAAATCTAGAAAATATGCTTATTTTAATCATGAAGAGTTAGAATGTATTTTTTATGTTACTAATAAAATCATTGTTCTATCTAATGTTACTCTTTAGATTCAAAACCAAATAAAAAAGGTCCATCTAAAACTCAACCACCTCTAGTGTTTGCTCAATCACTAAGGAACTACTATGTGCATAGTTAACCATGAACCTCTTGATCCCTCATGGCATTCTTCACCTCCCTGGGGATGAGGGCATAGCCTCATTGACAATAGTCTAAAACTAGATGTAGGAGCCATTTTACATAATGGTCACCACCTTGTTAGTCTTTTCCTTATTATGGTAGCCCAAGTGGCTCGTCCAGATGTGAAGGTGATGGTAGGGATTAGGGATCTCCTCCCCCATCTTGGAATGGTGACATCAGAAACTAGGGTCTGCCTCCGTAAGGCAAGTTCCCATGCTTGGCTCTAGCAATTTCCCTTGAAAGAAATCAAGATGAGACATTAGAGGCTTAGGAAAACATGTGTTGGTAGCCCTTACCTATTGATGAATCTCCTACTATAGGAGGATGGGGTGGTAAGCCTCAAGACCCACCATCTCCTCTACCTTCCCCAATGTCCATGTTTATTGTGGATACTTAATTATTCTATTTATGGTTATTTTTACCTTGATCTCTATACTGTGTTTTCAAACTATTGATGTGATGTAATTTTTTGTTAGTGTGGTCATTTTTTGACTTATCCCAAGGTGGTTTTCCCTTGGTGTGGTTTTGTTCATGGGGTGTAACTTTTCCACCCATTTTTTTGTATGACTAGCCTTGTACCATATCTTGTTTTATTAATATATAGGTGTTTTTAAATTAAAAAAAGATACAAGTAATTCTAGATTTCAAGCTACACTACTAAAAGTTATAGTACTAGAAATAAATGGTTGTGATAAGGAATAAAAATGAGAATAATTGGTGAGTCGATCTACAACTACCATGATAACACTTTTAGCCTCAGACCATGGTAACCCCATAATAAAATCCATGAAAACCTCTTCTAAATTATAGCTAGGGATATATAGAGGATGCAAAAGACCTGGGGATAACCAAATGGTTGTGATAAGGAACATAAATGAGAATAATTAGTGAATCGATCTAAAACTACCATGATAACATTTTTACCCTCAGAATATGGTAACCCCATAATGAAATCCATGAAAACCTCCTCCCAATTCTAGCTAGGGATGGATAAAGGCTAAAAAATATTGGGGTCTGCATGGTTTCACCTTTATTTTATTGACATAACATGCATTCAACCACATATTTATGGACATCCCCCTTAAGTCCTTCCCAAAAAAAATACTGCTTAATTCTATAATATGTTTTCAAAAATTTTGAGTGACCTCCAAGTGGAGAGGCATGAAGTTATTAAATAATTTTATAATTGGGAAGAGAATGTTTATATATCTATAATCTATATTTATACCATAATGTGTTCCACTTCCATGTATTTTTTTAGATTTGTTGAAACCCTGATAAAAAAAAATGAATTAAATCCTTAGTATAACTATCATTCTCCTATTTAGATCTTGATTCCTCTAGTCAATCTACATACCACATGGTCATGGTCTATAATAATTCCTCAACTAATTCATCCTATTAGGAGAGGGAAACTACGACCACATTCTCTTTTCATTTCTTATACACTATTTGAAAATCATATCTTAACATTTTAGTCACCCATTTTTATTGTAATTCAGATAACAATCATTGATCCAAAAAATATTTAAGGTTATCATGATCAATTTTTACTTGAAAGTGATGACCCATTAGATAAGGTCTCCATTGTTTCACTACATGCATAATAGCCATCATCTCTTTTTCATAGATTAGTTTGAGCATATTTTTCCCCTTCAATTTGTGACTTTCAAATACTAGTGGTTTATCTTCTTGAATTATTAAAACCCACATGACATATACTAATTCATCATACTCTACAACAAAAGGTTTATGAAAAATTAGGAGTAGCCAAAATTAGAGTTGTACACATATCCATTTTCAACTATTCAAATGCCTTGGTAGATGAATTAGTCCACTAGAAGGAGTTTTTATTCAACAAAGAGGTGAGTGGAGATGCAATGTTACCATAATTTTTTGAAAAACATGTGATAGCAACTATTTATCCCCAAAAATTCTTGAAGGTTCTTGAGGGTCTTAGGCACTTGACACTCCATCATCGCTTGGATTTCTTAGGCTTAACTTTCACTCCTTCATGTGAAATAATATGACCCAAGTACTTCACCTCTTGAAAACCAAAATCACATTTAGAAGGTTTAGAATAAAGGTGATGTTGTTCTATAACTAAAAGTACATATTTCACATGCTTCAAATGGTCTTCCCAAATTTTTTTATAAATGAGGATACCATAAAAAAATTAAAAAAAATTATAAAAAATAGCTTAAAAATAATTTTCATCAAACTCTAAAATTTATATGGTGCATTTGTGAGGCCAAAAGGTATGACCATAAATTCATAATGCCCTTCATGAATTCTAAAAGCTATTTTAGTTATGTCCTCATCACAGATGTTAATGTGATGATACCTAGAGTGAAGGTATAACTTGGTAAAATAAATAACACTATGTAATTCATCTAAAAAATCATTAATAACTAGAATAGGAAACTTATCTTTGATGGTGTATTTGTTGAGTTTTCTATAATTTGGACACATCCTCCAACTATCATCATTATTTTTCACCATGACCACTACAGAGGAATATTTACTTTGATTTTTTAAGATGATTCTTGCCTCCAACATCTCCTATACCATATTTTTAATTTCACTCTTTTAGGAATAGGGATACCTGTAAGGTTTGATGTTGGGTAGTGTACTTCTTAAAATGAACCTGATGGCATGATCATGTGCACGATTTGGAGGAAGTTCTTGTGGCATGTCACCAAAAATAATAGAATAGTCATCCATCACCCTTTATAAATTAGGATGTGTAGACTCCTTGGTTGTTTAAAACTCTATAAAAAATAAGTGTGCCACAAATTCTTCTAAATTTTTTATAAAAATATTCATCATCAGATGAGAATTAACTAGTTATAGAGATTGAGCCTATAATCCACATAGTTTAAAGGTCCTACCTTCTAAATGAAACCTCGCGAACAGTTCTTATAAATTCATCTCAATAGTTTCTAAAGTGGTGAGCCACTACACTCTAAAAATAATGTTAGCTCTTCCCATGGGAATAAAAAAGCATAGGGGAATCTAGATATTAGTCTCCCATAGAAAGCTTAATGCTATGGTATTTTTAAAATAGTTGATTATACCACCACTTGTAATAATGACCTAAAATTCTAGAGCTAGGTAAATGAAATAGTTCAAATGAGTATCCAATTTACTATTGATGAAGTTATTGTACTCCCAAAGTTAATTAACACAATCACCTTTTATTTCTTCAGGAAACCCACCACCTTTATATTTTGAGGAGTACTTGTTATAGGCTCAATTTTCACCCTTGGAGAGGGTTCTTTAAGCTATCTCCAATTAAGATATGCAATGGGAACAACCCTAGGTTTTGGGTCACCTATATTGGGGTTGAACCTTTGAAAAAGGTTAGCTTACTCTTAATGATCACTTAAACTAATTATAAACTAATGCTTCACATGGGAAAGGATTAGAAATATGTTTAAAGGATCCTAATAAAGTTAAAAGGGTGATACACCAAAGTTAAATGGACACTCACATAAGCTTGAACACACATTGGATCAATAAAAGATAATCATGGCTTACTCAATCTCACAATATCACTATCTACATAAGTATTAAATAGAACACTAATCTGACCTACAATTTAGTTTGAAAACACCTTCAAAGAGGTAGGTAGAAGGATAACAAACTAGGAAGAATCTCCTTCACAAATTCACCATACACAAGCATACTAAGCACTAATTAAAAATAATATATAGGCAAACAATTGATCATATTACTTCAAAAGGTAGTTCTTATAATAATCTGATAGGGTTTAACCATATCAAATGAGCACACTTTTGTAAGTCTCAATGAGTATCCTTGTCTCAAAAAATAAAATGCTAAATTCTAAAATCTAAGAACCCATTTAATGGGAATGAGACCAGGATATATAGGAGAAGAGAGAAATAAAGAAAGGATGTGA
This sequence comes from Torreya grandis, assembly GCA_037957365.1. Taxonomy (NCBI): domain Eukaryota; kingdom Viridiplantae; phylum Streptophyta; class Pinopsida; order Cupressales; family Taxaceae; genus Torreya; species Torreya grandis. The sequence goes on along the minus strand of JARHVA010005505.1, from coordinate 288,823 downwards.
GATAATGCCATCATAAAAAGAACACTTTGTCTTGGGTCATATATTGAACTTAAGCCACCACCTTTTGCTCTTTAGCTAATGAAAACCTTGCCACTTTTTTTATCAATTAGGACACTACCCATGGCTTGTTGAGTGAGAAAGTCTCCAAAGATTTCAAGGAAAAATTAAATGATCCTAACTATAATTTCAATCACTGGGCCTTTTCCTTGATCCTTCACATCATCTCTCACTTGAGGACAAAACCTCATGCTCATGTATCTTACTAAATCATGGATCTATGTTATTTAGGTAGTTACTTATTGAGACTATGTACATGCTAAAGGATGAAGACTATTTAAATTAGTCACCTATCTATTCCACTTTTATATCTAAATCATAGGTCTATCATATAATCAAAAATCCAATCTAAGGTTATTAGTTTTTTTTATATTCTATGCAGATGGTACTCTACTTGTGCTTGGTCCCTTTCACAACAAGTTGCCACCCTTTTAGTCTATTTTAGGTCTAAAAACCTACTTTACCTCTATGGAGCTCTATTGGCAATGCTTGGTCATTTTTTTTAATCCTATCTGAATTCAGGTTGAGCTCAAGCTCAGTCTATTAATTTTTTTCACCAGCTTGGGTCCATTCATTTGTTTTACCTAAGTCAAGATGCTCCATTGACCTTAGTTGAAAATGTCCCAACTCAATATGTTATTCATTGACTATCAAAAATGACTCAAGTCATTGACATTTTGACTTAGCTCACTTTGTTTATCTTTATCTAACTAGTTGAATGCATATTATTAGATCTTTTTTCTTGAACTAACACATTATTGACACTTGGCACCTACATCTTTGGTCCTTAGATCTACTTGTTAGTCTATTTTATCTTGTACTTATTCCATTTGGTAGCCTTTAAACTCCTTGACCTTTTGAATTGCTCATGAATCATTTGATCTAAATCCATAATTAAATGCAAGCCACTGATCTACCTAGGCCTATTAAAATATCCATCACCATTCACTATTAGATTGTCTACTTGATGAACCCATACTATAGGATCTTGCCATTTGAATTACAATGGCTACTTCATGGGTATTAACATTGACGTATACATAACCATCATTGGGATATTTGAAATTCAATGTTTATTTGATGAGGATTGAACTTTGATGTCTTCATGAATGTATTTGACATCTGCATGACTGTCACTGCTCATTTAAAAACTAATGGTCATATTTTGTGCTTGAATTTAACAATTGTGTGGCTATTTAGATCATAATTTTTGTGGGAAATATTTGAATCTTTTTTTGGACCTTTGTTTGGGGCACCTTCCTTGAAAATAGACCCTTTAAAACCATTGAACTAGACCATTTTCCCAAGAAATGACCCTTTGAGAAAATTGTATAGGGCACTTGGTGAGGGAATAACCCTTGGGTACTTTGTAAATTTCCCTTCCCTAAAAGAAATGGACCTTTTGTATTTTCATATAGTCCATCTTTTTTAAGACTTACCCTTCATAAATTATGTTTGGTTCACTTTCCCAAAAAAACACCTTTTAGAAAAACTGTCTTGGCCACTTTACTTGAAAAAGATATCCTTTGGAAAAAATGTTTAGGACACTTTGTCTAAAAGTGAACTTTCAAAAATTTTACACTGGCCCCTTTCCAAAAAGAAATGCCCCTTTAGGATTTTTGTCAAATAATTTTCCCCAAAAGAAAAAAACCTTTCAGAAAATTATGCGGATAATTTTCTTGAAATAAATTTGACACTTAACTTGAGAAATATCCTTTGGGATTTTTGAATGGAATACTTTAGATGAAAAATACCCTTCAATATTTTTGTTTGGTACAATTTATGAGAGAATGATCCTTCAAAAAATTTGTTTGGTACACTTTACAAGAGAATGATCCTTCAGGATTTTTGTTTTCGATAAAATTTCCAAAACAATCCCTAACACTTAGCCCAAAAGACCCAAAAAATATCTTGAAAGAAATAACACTTAACCAAATAAAAGGTCGGAAAGAAATGAACTTAGCAAAAGGAAAGCCCAAAATATTTTCTAAGGATTTACCCAAAATAGGGTTGGCACTTATCTTTTCTTTTTAGGCTTGTCTGAACATATGCTTGAACTATGGCTTGATCTTTGAAGGCTCATACAATATAAATATATTTTTAGATACCTTCTCTTTGTAACTATAGACCTATCCCTTAGAAAATGACAAGATACACTTTTAATCAAGATCAAAGTGTTTCAAAACCTTGAACTCTATATGATCACTTTGGTCTATTATTTTCATCTAGAAATCTTATCCAAGCCTTGATCCATACTTGATCCTCAAATAACTACACTATATTCAAGCAAGTTTGGTATGTGGGCCAAAAAATGGCCAACATCTTTGGCAACTCATATGGAAGCATACTTGATATGCTTTGATAACCCAGACTATTTACCTTATCTAGTCCATTAGGCATGGAGTCATTAACCTTTGCAATTGAGCTAAACATATTTTTAAAAGTAATAACGATTAAAAGAAATAAAATAAAACAAAATGCCTGAGGCATTTGGGAAAAGGAAATAATAAAATAGAAAAGAGATGTGTACAAGGTACTTCGAGGAAAGCATAAGGCTACTCTAATATGTATCATATGCTACAATGGATGCAATGTTATTCAATAATAGGGCTTTAAATGAATGCCAATAATTGGGATGGGTAATACCTCTCCATCCAGTTGGGCAAGCTAAAAATGATTATGTTCTTTGCATCCATAGAACAAATAATGACCACTACACAAGCTATCAAACTTGGTATGGTTTCTTGGTTTGGCCTTATTTGAGTCCCATTTGAGGACTAGGTCCCCTTCCTTGAATCTGTTTATTGTAACTCTTTTTTCAAATGATTTTTTGACCTGAGCTTGATGTGATTCTAGATTTTTTATAGCAAGGTCCCTGGTTTCTTCTATCTCCATGAGTTCTATCATCCTCACATTCATGGGCTCAACCTCCATCAACTAAGCTAATGGGCTAATTACAATGCAAGCAGTTCAAGGGAGATAGGCAATTTAGATTCCCTTTCATACATAAGAACATATGGATAATTACCAATGGAAATTTTAAGAGTCACCCTATTATCCCACAAGGTTATCTTTATCTTAGTGTGTTATGTTCTCTGATTCTCTTTCATGGTCCTCCTGATAATCCTCAACAAATTCTTGTTTATGGATTCTACTAGTCTATTTCCTGAAGGATAGTAGTTAGAAGAGTTGTTAAGGTAGATGCCCAATTTGAGAGTCCACTCACTCATTTTTATACCAAAGAATGCCAATCCATTATCAAAAATTATGGTGGCTGTGACACCAAACATGGTCACAAGGCTATCATAGAAATACATAACTGCACATTCACTAGCCTTCTTCAAAGTAATTTGAGTACCCATTTATAACCTGTACTTCATGGTGGATTAATCATCCCTATGAAGTCTAACCCCTATTGCATGAAGGGTTGTTCCACTTGAATAGGATTGAGTGAAAGAGATACTAGTTTTTTATTTCCTATAAAGAGGGCACACTTCTAGCATTTTTTAATCCATGCATGAGATTCATTGAAAAGATTAGGTGAGTAATAACCAGCCCTCATTACCTTTGTTATAGTGGTTCTATGTACAAAATGACCTCTTGCAGGTTCATCATGGAACTACTCTAAGAGTTTGGTCACTTGGTCATTATCTATGCATCTAAAGAGTACCCCATTGAGGTCCTTTATAAAAAGAACACCATCAACTAATGCATAAGGTATATATTGAATCTTAAAATACCTTATTTTGGCTCTGTCCAAACCTTAGGGGCATTCTTCTATTGCCAAGAAGTGGGCTATATCTTGAAGCTAACTCTCTTGAAGTGGAGGTGCACCTACCTATGAGTTATCTTGGGTCACCGAAACAACTTCCTTATCTTTTTGGAGGTTATTCACCATGTGTTCACACAAGCCCTTACCCTTGACTAGCTTGGTGACCTTGATCTCTACATCATATTCTATGACCTTTGTGATCCAACCTACTCTCTTTTCATTCAAATCCTTATTAAGGAAGAAATCCCTAACTCTAGGATGATACACCATAAGATGGATCCTACTATTGGAGAGCATGGACCTAAACTTATTGAGGCTTCTCAAGGCTACAAGAAATTGCTTCTTAATGAAAGTGTACATCACCTCATATCCTTCCATCCCTTGATTAAAAAAGGTAATTGGTTGTTCCATTACTTCACCATTCTTCTACATTAACATAATTGATATGTTATCAATGTTAACAAATGTGTACAAGATGAATCCTTGGAGAAATTAGGATTCAAGAGTGAGGGTGATTGGGAAATGTCCTATTTAATGGCTTGAAAAGTTGCCTTTCCTTCATCCAACCAAGAAAACACTTGGCTTTTCTTCAACATGGTGATGATATGTTTGTCTAGGTTTACAAAACTAGATATGAACCTTCTCACAAAGTTTATCTTCCCAAGGAAGATCTAGATCCCCTTTCTATGCTTTGGTAAGGATAAGGCTAAGATATCACTTACTCTATTAGGGTCAATGGATAAGCCCTCCTTTGAAACAATATGACCCAATATTTTTCCTTCATACATAGAGAACACACATTTTTTGGGATTTAAAGAGATCCCATACTCTCTACATCTCTATAATATCAGTGTTAAATGGTCCATGTGATCGCTAGCATTCTTGGAGAAGACTATAATGTCATCCAAGTAGACTAACACCATTTGATTTAGTAGTCCTTCGAAGGCCATGCTTCTCTTTCTTATATGGATATTCAGGTTATAACCAAGTGCTACTAAATCAAATAGTAATGAGCATGGCCTTCCATGTACTTGGTTATAACCTGAATATCCATATAAGAAAGAGAAGCATTATAAACCAACAAATAGGTGTATGATTTCTCTATGGATGGTAAATGGTAATAATCCTTCAAAGAGACCCTATTAAGATCCATAAAGTCCACACATAGTATGATCTCCCCACTTTTCTTTCTAATAGGTACTAGATTAGCTACCCATGAGGAGTGTTTTATTGGGATGATGATCCTAGATTCAATAAGCTTGGTTAAATCCTTTCTCATGAGCTCTTTAATCTTGGGATTTATGGACCTCTACTTCTACCTGATAGGCTTGACATTAGCCTCCATATCTATTATTTGTTAGGCCAGATTAGGATCAAAGCCCCTTACATCACTATATTACCAAGAAAAGTTGTCTGCATATTCCTTACAAAGATATATGAAAGCGTGCCTTTTATATTTAGTGCTTACCTTTTTGAGATTAAGGAACTTGTCTTCAAAGATAAGAACTCTCTCATAGTTCTCTTCATTAGTGGGCATCACTGCTTTATCCTTTCTCATATGGTCCCCTTTGTGAAAGAGGACTTTTAGGGTGACTAGCCCTTTAAGAAGCTTATTAGACCTTAATTGAATAATATGCTCCCCTTACGAATGCTATTTTTTTTTTGGTTGAGGGAGGAGAACTCTAATTCTTACTACAAGAGACATGTAATCTAATTTTCATTTTCAAAGACCTACTAGTGAGCTTCATTATCTAGCACTGATGGTCTTATTACCACTTTGACATGTGATTGAACCTTGGTCATTTTCAATTCATTAGGGATGTCAAAATGAGCCAACATAGTTTCTAATTTTTTAGCATGTTGATTTTGGCCTCTCGGCACTAATTAGATGCTGAAAACCTCAAATTCTTCAATTATGTCCCACACTTTATGTTTTTAGGACTTCATTAAAGGGTTCTTAGTGGTATTATAACCTATTACTTGGTGTACAACTAATTCACTATCCACATAGACTTGAAACTACTTTATCCTTCTCTTACTATCCCATTAGAGGCCATGGATAAGCCCCTCATATTCTATTGTATTACTGGATCAACTGAATTAGAACTTATATGAAGATAAGTACTTATCATTTGAAGGGGATATTAGCATGACACCTACACCCACTCCATGATTTCTCCCTTAACCATCAAAGAAAAACTTCTATAAACCACTAGGATCTTCTTGAGGCCTCTTGAAGGATGTCATGGAATGGATTTATTCATGCAAATAGTAAACACCCAAGCCCTTTTATTCAATACCTTCTAAGGGGTCCATCAACTGGTTATCATTCTATAAATCATCCAAGAACATGTCTGGTACTTCTTCTAAATGAGTATTCAACTCCTACCCCATTACAAATTCATCCTCATTAATGATGGTGAAATTTATGTTGACATTATTTGGTCCAAAGGGCTCTATATGGAATTGTGCAATGGGATCAGCTTTGATTGATACTTTGGCCCCATACCTTGTCTTGAATTCCATATAGAACCAATCTACTATAAGATATCCCCCTATTTTTATTGTGAACTCTCTAGATAAGCATAGTACAAAGTGATGAGGTACATCTAGGATCAATACATCTTGGTCCACTAAGACACTAGGATAAGCATACAAGGTCATATTAAGGTCCTTGATTATGCCAAATGGTTTGTGAGAAGAACCATCGATTTGTAGCACTCCTTTATACTATGGCTCATATTTCAAACCATGTTGATCAGTTATAAACTTTGGAATTACTAAAGTACTAGCCCCACTATCCACTAAATAATTGTGCACCAAAGAGTTACCAATGATCACTAAGATGTAGAAGGGAGGAGGCTTGATTGCATTAAATAATTGTCCTTCACTAAACACTTTGGTTACATTGGTGATAACTTCATTCACCTTTCTCGGTGGTTTGTCTACAACATTAATCTTTGATGGTCCTTCTCGAAGGATGTCTACATAGCTAGGCATGGAGAACATATCCCTCATGGACACACTCACATTTGAATTTTTAATTTTTTTAACAATGTTGATGGGTGAACCACCAAACTTTACCTATGCTTTGGGAGCCACCACTATTGTGTGTTAAACTTGTGATTCTTGGGGCATAAACATATTCTCTTGGCTCTAATTTTTTAAAGGTACTAGAACCTTTAGAGTGACAACAAGTTCACTTGGATCTGTCAGTGAAGGAGCAATGGTGGGAATCTCTTTGACTACTTCTTGATTACCATCCATGTTCCTTATTTTTAATTTTATGTTTAATACCACTAGAATATAGGCCTAAATCAAACCAACCTACTAGTTGGCTATGTAACATTCTTCTTGTTCACAGTTCATCATTATAGCATCTAACTAATTTGGTCCTTGATTAGACACTTGGCCTTGTGGAGGCTCCTCTTGACTTGGTCATTATAGGTACCTCCATATTTTAGACCATGAGAGCTTGGTTATATCCAAAACTATTATCTTACTACCATTGATCATTGAAGGCTTGGTTATGGACAATATTTAGGATAATGTGTTGACCAAAGGATTGATTCCAAGGCATGGTACCCTCTACTTCTTGAGCCATATTATTTTGAATTGGGACTAAGGAGTTGGAAGTATTAGCAACATTAGGATTGTATTTATTCTACATATTGTATCCATGCTACCCTTTTCCTTAGTTTTGACCTTATCCCTAGCTTTGGTAGTTCCCCTTATATGGTGGCCTATTTGCTTGAAAGGCTTACTGCTAAGGCCGACATAAAATTTAGTAAGGCCTATTGAAATCATGTTACCTTTTGACATTTAATAGCTCATTCCCCAAGGACTAAAACATGATTTTGAGCTCTTAAAAGTTATTCTACTCTAATTAATCACTAAATCCACTAGTATAAGCTTTCTCTTACTTTGGTGTAGGGATTGCAACAATTATTGGTGTAGGAGGAATGGCATCTAATGGAGGGATAGAAATATGAGGTGGTCTAATTTTAGGAAATAAGTTCATTGGTGATCTAGGTTTAAGCTTTCTATTTTGAACTAGATAATTTTCTTATTTAATGGCCACCTCATAAGCATCTAGAAGTATATTTCCTCCCATAGATTAGATCATCACTGTTATGTCACTATTTAAAGTCTTTAAATGATATAGGAAGGCAAAGTTAGGGGTTAGTCTAACTATGACCAAGATTTTGTCCCAAGTTTTTTAGAGTCTTGCATGACTTCATGAGGAGATATCCTAATGGTAGTTAGTTGTTATACAAGTGAAAAATGGTCAATTTTATCCACAAATCATTTACACAAGGCCTCCCCTAATTGGTCTCATGTTTGAATGGAGTTAGCATCAAGGCCTCTATACCAATATAGAGCCTTTTATTTGAAATAAGTAGCTAAAAACCTAATAGCTATATTATTATTAGTGACATTATGGATATTGAAAAAGTTGGCTATGTCCATGAGGTGCTCAAAGGATGTTGTAGCTTGGTCTCCAATGTAATAGGGAACACTTTTAAGGGTTAACACTGGGATAGGATCATATTGAAAAAGGGATAAAGGTATTTCGATATAAAAATCCACAAAATATCTAGGGGCTACCATGGCTATGTGAGGGTTTAATGAAGGTCTCCTTATAGGGGTAGGCCTTGGAAATGACCTAGGAGCAAAGTTTCCTTGATATGGATGTGTATTAGAAAACCTTAATCTTTTTTCCAAATTTAAAGGTAATTCAACAAAATCAAAGAGAATACCTCTTTAAGTTGACCTTTTTTTTACCTTTGGCATGAGATGAATCTAATATTATACACTAGAACATTGATTATTCCCCAATGGAGTCATCATATGCTATTGTTTAGGATCTTAATTACTATAAATTTGATCAAATCAACTTTGATTAGTTTTCATTTTAAAAGAATTGGGTCCCATTTGGCATGCCAAAAACTATTATAGGCTCAATTTACACCCTTGGAGAGGGTTATTTAGGTTCTCTCTAATTGAGATATACAATGGGAACAACCCCAAGCTATGGGTCACCTATGTTGGGGTTGAACCTCCAAAGAAGTTTAGCTTCCTCTTGATGCTCACCTAAACTAATGCTAAACTAATGCTTCACAGAGAAAAGGGTTAGAAAGATAGTTAAATACTCCTAATAAAGTTAAAAGGGTGATACACCAAAGTTAAATAGACACTCACCTAAGATTAAACACACATTGGATCAACAAAAGATAATTATGGCTTACTCAATCTCATAATCTCACTACTTGCATAAGTATTTCATAAAAGAGGTTCCAAGTAGAACACTAATATAGACCTATAAGTCAATTTGAAAACACCTTAAAAGAGGCAAGTAGAAGGACAACAAACTAAGAAGAATATCCTTCACAAACCTTGTCACTTTTTTGATCAATTAGGACACTACCCATGGATTATTGAGTGAAAAAGTCCCAAAAGGTTTCCAAGATACATTGAATGCTCCTAACTATAATTCCAATCAATAAGCCTTTTCCTTGATCATTCACATCATCTATCACTTTAGGACAAAACCTCATGCTCATGAATCTTATCAGATCATGGCTCTATGATTTTTAGGTGTCTGCTTGTTGAGACTATGGCCATGCTAAAGGATGAAGACCCTTTACATTAGTCACCTATCTATTCCACTTTCATATTTGGATCATAGGTCTATCCTATAATCAAAAAACCAATCTAAGGTTATTGGTTTACCTATAGTCCATGTAGATGGTACTATGCTTGATGCCTAGTCTCTTTCATAATTATTTTCCACCCTTTTGGCCTATATTAGGTCCAAATAACCTACTTTACCTCTAAGGAGCTCTACTGGCAATGCTTGGTCATTTTTGTATATCCTGGCTCAACTCGCATCAAGCTCAAGCTTGGTCTGTTATTTTTTTCCACCAAATCTAGTCCATTTATTTATTTTACTCAAGTTAAGATGATCCATCAACCTTAGTTGAAAATGTCCTAGCTCCATCCATTGTTCATTAGCTATCAAAACTGACTCAGGTCATTGATATTTTGACTTATCTCACTCTGTTTATCCTTCTCTAATAGGTTGAACACATCCCATTAGATCTTAAACCTAAGTTAATTCACTATTAGCACTTGGCCCCCATGTATTTGGTCCCTAGATCTACTCATTAATCTATCTATTCCCATTATTATGCCATGTGATGGCCTCTGAGATCTTTGACTTTTAACTTTCTCATGCACTATTGGATCTAAATCTAGGATTGAACATGATCCATTGATCTACCTAGGCCCATTAAATTATCCATCACCACTCACCATAGGATCATCTACTTGATGAACCCACATCATAAGATCTTACCATTTAAATTACATAAACTACTTCACAAGCCTTAAGATTGAAATTTGCATAACCATCATAGGGATATTTGAACTTCAAAAATTATTTTTTGGGGCTTGAACTTTGATATCTATGCAAATGTATTTGACATCCGTATGACCATTACTATTCATTTGAAAACCAATGATCATATTTTGTGCTTGAATTTAACACTTGCGAGGTTGTTTAGATCACAAATTTTATGGGTTATTTCCTTTAGATCTTTTGCTAGACATTTATTTGGGACACCTTCCTTTAAAATAGACCCTTTAGAACCCTTGAACTGGACCATTTTCTCAAGAAACAACCCTTTGGAAAAAATTTATAGGAAACTTCATGAAGGAACAACCCTTTGAGACTTTGTAAAGTTCCCTTCCCCAAATGAAATGTCCCTTCAAGGTTTTCATTCAATCCATCTTATTGAAGACTTTCCCTTTGGAAATTTTGTTTGGTTCACTTTCCCAAGAAAACATCCTTCAATAAAATTATCTTAGCCACTTTTCTTGAAAAAGATATCCTTTGAAAAAAATGTTTAGGACACTTTGTCTAAAAGTGACCCTTTAGAACTTTTGCATTGGCCCCTTTAGATTTTTTGTCAAATATTTTCCCTTAAATAAAAAAATCCTTTCAAAAAATTGTGTGAATGATTTTATTGAAAGAAATTTGACACTTAACCTGAGAAATATCCTTCGACATTTTTGAATGGACCATTTTGGCTGAAAAAGGCCCTTTCAGAGTTTTGTTTGGTATACTTTCTAAGAGAATGATCCTTCAAGATTTTTGTTTTAGATAAAATATCTAAAACAATCCCTAACACTTAGCCCAAAAGACCCAAAATAAATCTCCCAAAAGAAATAACATTTAGCCAAATAAAAGGTTGGAAATAAATGACCTTAGCAAAAGGAAAGCCCAAAATGTTTCCTAAGTAAGGATTTACCCAAAAAAGGGTCGACACTTATATTTTATTATTAGGCTCCTCAAAACTTATGCTTGAACTATAGCTTGATCTTTGAAGTCCCAAACACTTTAAAAATATGTTCAGATACCTACTCTTTGCAACTATAGACTTGTACCTTATATAATGGAAAAAAAACACTTTTAAGAATCTCAAAGTGTTTCAAAAACTTGAACTCTATATGATCCGTTTGATCCATTAATTTTATCCATAAATATTGTCCAAGCCTTGCTCCATACTTGATCCTCAGGGAACTACACTTCATTCAAGCAAGTTTGGTATGTGGGCCAAAAAATGGCCAACAGTACTAATGCCTAAAAGTGCATGATAGAAAATATTAGGTTGAGAATCTTTAGATCATCCTTAGGTTAATCCAAACCTACCCTTGAAATCTCATAATCTTCTTCCACCTCATTGGCACCTTCAATGTAAAACAAATTATTTTCAACACATCAATGTCTTTTGTTCCATTTGATATCCTATCCAAAACACAAACATTTTCAATGCTTTTATTCAATTTATTGAGGTGTCAATCTAGTAGGTTTTGGTAATGATGGTATTGGTAAGGATCATTCACACAAATTGGTGAAATGTCCTCATTTGATTAACTTTTTTTCCTCAGCTAGACATGCCCTTGGTATGGCTTTAGATACATTATTGGGATGAAACATGTGAACCTTCAATTGGATGTTATCTTTGAGGACACCCAAAAATAGGGCAATCATATTTTACTCAATTATGTCTACCACATATAAGGAGAGATTCTAAAATTGATAAATGTAATCTTTTATCATCCAAGTTTGGCACCACTTAGCTAGTTGTTTGGATTAGTTTTTTGAGACATTGGTGCAATAGTGGAGTTGCAAATCTTAAAAAAATACAAACCAAAAAACCTAAAGACCCTTATTTTTATTTTGAGAACAAAACCAATGATATCAAACAAACTAATCAACTTCCAAATATACATAGGCCATAACCACCTTTTATTAACATGGAGTCTCATGTTGATCAATTAAATTTGTAATTTGATAATCCATGTGAGTGGATCATTACCATCAAACTTGTGTAGGTCAAATTTTGGAAAAATAACTTCACACCATGGTTGGCATTATGTTTTTTTGAAGTAAAATAACCAAACTAGAGTGTTGGAGGGTTATATTTCAATTATTGAGATGAAAAGTTATATAACTACCCTGTGATTTGTTGTAATTGACCATGGAAGCTATTTAGAACCCCTCATGGCCCTATGAGTTCCCCTTTAACTATATCAAGATCATCTTTTATCACATGCCCTATAACTCTAACTTAAGTTTTTGAACTATCTTTAAAATTCTAAAACTAGAAGTTTTTGACTCCATGTCATCTTTTGTGAGGATTTTTAGGTATATTTTCCCATTTCCCACAACAACGAGTGTTAGGTCCTTTCATACACAAACCATAAGCGGGTCGTGACCTAAAAATATATATCAGTAGATGATATTGTTATGATCACCTTGAAAAGATGAATTTAATGATTGCTAATATGCATAAGGGTGAAAATTTTTCGACCAAAAAATTTTACCATTAGAATATACCATTGTGATCATCTAATATAGATGAATCCAATGATTGCTAATTTTCATAGGGTAAAAACAATTCTAGACTTTTTTTTTTAATTTTTTACTCAAACATTTTTTATTTTTTATAAATAAACCTCATGAACAAATTTTGGTTAAAAAAAATTAATTCCTCATGGATCACAAGTTATTTTTTTTAACCTTATATTGTTAAGGATGCTAGACCCAAAAAAAACTGTCACAGAAACATACCCAAATTGAAGCTCTGATACTGCTCATAATGAAAGTACTTAGATGATTCACAATAATACAATTATATATCATAAAATTAAGAATATAATACTTGAATATTATGACTAAGAGACTTTAATGGGGTAACCTCCATAATAATTTAATAAGAACATAATTTGTAATATGATAAAAGACTAACCATAACCTCCTATATATACTCTACTTATCCAAATATATTCCATAGGTCAACCATACTAGGAACATATAGAAATGAAACAATATAATATGAAGGTGTGTAATCCATAAGTTTCCCACACATATCCTTAGATGCACTATAGGTTAAGGGCATAATACCCCTCCAAGACTATTCAAAATGATTTTTTATGGGGCCAAGAGGAACCCAGATGCTTCTAGTGCAAGATGTGTTATTCTTGACTATGTTATCTCTTTAATCTAAGTGGATTTTATAAATCTCATGGATGGTACCAATAATGAAGTGGAGGTACAAGCACTAGTATTAGGGGATGATCTATTGGTGCACTATGGGATTGATTGAGTAGTTATCAAAGGTGACTTGATGGTAATCATACATGTCTTAAATAATAGAAGGGTTGGATCTTGGAACATTGAAAACATTATTATTCAGGCATGGTGGTGTTTATATGATCTCAAATTTTTGAAGGATTCACATTATTTTCATGAAGCAAATTCTAAGATAGATGGTCTAGCAAATAGAGTGATCTTACAGGCGATAAATATTATCATTGATAATGATTGGGAGATGTGAAGAACTAATGGGACCCATTTGGATGTGTAGATGATTCATTCTAGAAATGGGTGTTGAGATAATGTTGACATGATTAGGAAGTAATTATTATTTAATGAGGGTTTATTCATTTCCCATGTGTGGGATGTCTCCTCATCATTATTTCTTTAGGATTGGTGGAGTGAGTGGTGCCTTAATTATGGGTTATTTTTCAACCTTTCACTTGTCTCTCATGCTTCGTTTGTAGGAGTTAGTGTAAATTCTATCAATATGGATCAAATTCTACATGTTTCATTGAGTTATCCTTTGATTTAAATCAAGGTAGTGTCGAGGGAGATGACATTTGATGGGCATGTGTTTGATTACTATTTGAAGTGAATTTTCATCATACAATCTGGGAGCATTTTATAGGATGTAAAAGAAATTATTGGTTTGGTGTTTATAGAGATGAATTATAGGGTGAAATTGAACTCTTTAGTGGAATCAAAATTTTTTGGGAATTTTTTTTATTCTCAAAGGACGATAAGGTGACCCTGGTAGTGGCTAATAAGATTATTCATCTAGAATGTAATGTTGGTCTAGAGGGAGTAGTGAAAGGGTTCTCAAAGGGTGGTTAATGTTAAATTCTCTTCTCTAAATAATATGACCAAGGTTTGGTACCTATGGATTATTTTATAAACTTGGAGGAGCATTTCAGTGTGCTAGTGGAGCACATTGAATTCTTACAGTGTTGCCTCAAACACCCTAGTCTAGTGGGGAGAGTATTATTTATACTTGACTTGAATTCCATGAGGGATCCAATGGCATCAATGGTGGAAAATTTGATCATGATAAAATCAATTAGGGTTTCCTCTATAATTTAAATTTTGACTCATCTTTATGGGTTCTATCCTCAATTACCACAAGCTACCCTTATGGGTTCAAGTGAAGGTCCTATTATTAGATGAAGGATAGTTTCATCCAATATGAAGTTTAGGTTAGCCTCTATAATGGTGTTTTAGGTTTGGGATGTGAGATAGCAATGAAGTGTGTTGTTAGACCCAAACTGCAAAGGTGGAAACTAATTGAGGTGGATGTTGGTGGTTTTATTGATAGAATAGTTGGTTGTGAGGCTAGTATAGGTAAGCATCAAGGATGGCTGAAGAGAGAATAGTTGGTCAATTTTATACCCATTTGGGTCCACATTCCTCATCTCCCTTTAAAATTATCATCAAACCCTTGTTTCAAGTCCATAGGTAATTTCATAGGTGATCTTCAATTATCCAATAATGTCATAACCCTATTTTCCCAAACTACCTATATAAGAATCCTTACTAATATTGACACTTCTAAAGAGTTTCCTAAAAAATTAACTTGATAATAGGAAAATACCTATGGACCCAACTCCTCAATTATGAGGGAATATACTTTTTTATCATATTTGATTTGAGATTGACCACATATCTAGATATTTTAGTAGCTCTAAAATAAAGGTGTTGGTGTAGACATTTGTCTTACTGGGTTTTATCTACTTGGTCTAGTCAAGCTTGCTGAGGTTTAATAAATGTCCTTTAGGGGAAAATAATCCCACATGCATGAGGATGTTATGAATTTTCTATTTTACACCTATATAAGGAACCTTCTTATATATTTTTTGGATAATGCTTATTAATGTAATTTTCTTATTATGAAGACTAGTTTTTTTCTTACTCTATACAAGTTTTCTCTAGGCATTCGATGCTATCTTGTAGATATTCAAATGTGTCCCAATCCAACATGGTATCAAAACTTTTTTAGTATCTAAATTCCATTATTCCTATTGTGAGATCTAGAATTTACCTTGTTCATGAGTTTTTCTTGATTTTGGTTTTCAAGGGTTTGGTGAGATTTATTGAAAATTTGTGTGTGTGTGTGTGTGTGTGTGTGTGTGTGTATGTGTGTGTCTATGGTTTTAAAATTAAAAATGGGAAATACCATTAGATTTAGAAGGTGTCAAAACCCTAGTATTGGCTGTAAACATGACCTATTTTTGTGATAGTCAAATTTCACCATTTTTGGAGGGTTTGAAGGCATTTTTTGAAAATCTATAGATTTCATACTATATGGTAATCATACTAGAAAAAATTATAGGTTTTCTAGGTTTTAGAAAATATGAAGTGGTTCTTTGTCATATTTTCATATTGATAAATAAATTTTCCAAGATCTGGGTTCTTCTTACAATGTTTTTCACTATTTTTCACCTAGTTTTGATGATTATTGTAGAATTATGGACTTAAAAAATTTTAGGTTCTTTCTATATGCTTGGGTTCTCCACTATGTGGTGATGTAGATATATAAATATATACTCATTTCTCACATCCATGGGTGTAAAGGCCCAATGGGCTGACCATCTGATGCATGATGATGCTCTCCTACACCCACCACACAATCACAACATTGTAGGTATGAAAGCTCACTAGCCTACCGACTAATTATGTGATAACACAAGACATGAGTCTCTGTGTGTCTATAATTACATGGTACTAAAGGCCTCTATCCCAATTGCCTAAAATTAGGCCTCCATCACAATCACCTAAGATTCAATGACATGGAACTCTACAAGGCCAAAGGATCATCAGGTAGTTCACTTAATCCATGATGACATAGATCATTAAAGGGATGTACCTATCTACATGACTACACTTCCATGTGTCTATACCTATGTAGGTCAGGAGGCCATCCTCACTACTCCATACATATTTTATCCATGAATTAAATCATATTTAGTAGATCCTAAAGTGTGACCCACTCTAACATAAGGTAGCCACTTGGTAGATAGATGCTCTTACTATCCATCTCACTGTGGAAAGTGTTGAAAGTAAAGGTGAGGATTCATATTTGAAAGATCTTGAGGTTTTAATGGAATAATTCATTACTAGTCTAAAAAAATATAGGAAGTAATCAAGGTAACTTCAATATCCCCTTATAAAGGTAATAATGTTTTGGTTTCAAGAGGAATTAATCAGGAAATTAACTTAATTGAAATTGATCTACCAATCTCTCATGTCTTAGATTTGTCTACAAAGAAGGATTGGACTTTAATCAAAAGGAAGTGAAAACATAGACTCAATAATGAACCTATTTCAAAGGCTATATCCATTCCTACATCACAAGATGAGAAAGGCAATGTGGATTCCTTGTTGAATGCATGCGATATTTAGATATGTTCTTGTTGGTTGTTAGCTGGTTTAGGTCAGGGTGTGTTTTTTGGGAGGAACACTATTGATTACTAGATCATGGTCATGTGTAGGTTGAATCCCAATGGAAGGTTCCTAGTTACTTATTTTTGGGTGTGTCTTTAGCATGCATTTTGTTTTCATGTAGTTATGTTGTGCCCTATTAGGTTCTTAGAGGAAAGTTAGAGGTTTTCTAGTTGATTGTTTATCAGTTTTTTACTAGATTTTGTTACATGTTTATTGTCTAAAGTCAAGACAACTTGTTTTTTTCTTATTTGGTCTTGTGTTCCATGGGCTGCTAGTAGTCATTTCACATGTTCTTAATTATTTTATCTTTTCCTCCATTGTACAAGGCTCTAAATAATTTCAAAACTTGCACCTTTATCCTTATCTAAAAAATATATAATTTATTTAATATATATGTATATATCATCATCATCATCATCATCATCATCATCATCATCATCATTATTATTATTGTTTTTGTTTTTGTTGTTATTGTTATAGACTATTATTTCAATATATATTATTATTATTATTATTATTATTATTATTATTATTATTATTATTATTATTATTATTATTATTATTATTATTATTATTATAATATATAGTTACTAACATTGTCCTAAAGGTGCAAAGTTACATCAAAAAGATGTAATTTTCTTATCTTGTATCCCAAGCATGTTGAGATAAATTATATGTATACTATTCCCATATTTGTTTCCATTTTCCTTCATTTTTTGTGTCAAACTTTAGTTCATCTTTTATGCATGAAACATTTAATAATCAGTTATATTGAAAGGAGATATTATATTCCATCAATCTAGTATATCTAGGTGTCTTTTAATTCAATTTTCCACTTGAAACATTCTTGCTACAAGTGAACTCCCACCATATAATGGACTCAATGCATAACTCCTTTATGTGTACATATTGCATTGAGTTTTTATTTTTTAAGTTTATTTATATGTTTACGACATTTCAATCTAATTTAAGTCATTTTATCAGGCATTAGATGTTGGTTTTTCCAACATCAATTCTAACACAATAAAAATGGTGGTTTTATTGCTAATAAAATGAGAGCCAATCAACTAATAATACATATTTATGGTTTGAAACTCATGTCATTGACTCTTACTACTATTTTAGTTACCCTAAACCTATTCCCAATGAACTTTCATGTAAATTACATAATATTATTATATTGTATCCTTGAATAATAAATTTAGAAATAAATATTATACAAAATTTATATGTAGGTGAAGAAGAGGCTTAACACATGACATATATACATTGGTATTTTAACATTAATTGATACGTATCACAAAAATTAATTTTAGGGAAACCTTTGACTATGAAAATGCCTTAATTTGTTATGGTTTTGGTCAAATTTTGTATCAATTATCCTAAGTGAATTTGATATGCATTGAATGTGGAATTTTTAATCTATATTTTTCCAATGAACAATGCATCTTTACATGTAAACATAATATATATATATATATATATATATATATATATATATATATATATATATATATATATATATATATATATATATATATATATATATATATATATATATATTACTTTAATTTTTTTAAATTTAAAACCCTTTAGTTTTATCGTACAAGTCATTGTATGAATTCTCTAAGTTGCTCACTTTCTATATTTTGATTTCAAGTGCGATATCAAAAGGAATTTTTATCTCAATGTGTCATAAAAAATATAAAGCATCCAAGGGAAAAGGTAAAGACAAGTCTTGTCACTACTTATTACACCAATTTATTTTTCATATCCCTTGGTCATTGATTGAAATGATATGCATTTATGAAATGATATGCTTTTTTCTATTATTCGTCTTGTCTCATTTTTTCAACACTTATTTCATTTATTTGACCTACTCAAGTTTAGAAAAAAATTCTAAGAAAAAACAATTATGTAAACTATAAATATGGAAGTTGTTTAACCATAAATTTTAGATATATGGGTTGTATAGGGTTAAAAATATATAAATAGTTCAAACACAAGGTGATGAACTATAACAGGCCAATTAATTTTAAAATAATGTAAATGAATATTGTAAATTATAGTATTAAGATATTAATTTGAAATATGTTCAATTGATTCCAATTACCAAAGATAAATGATACTTAGTTAGGTTTACTATGTGTAATTAGATCTAGACTAGAAATAAGTGGAAAGTATATAGGATCAATATTTTGGATCAGTTATTAGATTATAGAAATTATAATTCTATATCCCTAAACATTACCATTATTTAAACCTAAATTATATATGAGGAAATACAATACCTTGGTGGTATAATAGGTTTAAGAATATATAAATGACAATGTACAAGGGCAATAATTATATCTATAGCAGGCCAATTAGGTTCTAAACTCAAATATAAAGATACACTAAATTTATTATGCTAAGTATAAGCTAAATATAGAAAGTAAAACTAAGTTATGCATGGGAATGACAAAAAATTGATATACTTAGATACTTATGATTTGGAACAGGTATAAATTAGTTTGGAAGGAGATTTTAGGACAATCATCAATTTTTGGATTTAAGCTTTTGGTGCTCTAGACACTAACATCATCTTGGGATAGTTACATTAACATTATTATTTGGGTTTGTCCCAACTATCCTATCTATAATACCTACTAAAAAAGGATACAACCATCTGGATTCTTTTGAGTTTGAATTCACTTTCACTCAAAGGCATTTAAATCTGGGTCATAGACTATTTCTCCTCATAAATTTATAAAACCCTAGTTCTTCATCTTCATACTAATCTTGGGATAAAATGGGTTAGTGTGAAAATGATGTTTATATGACCCTAAATATTGTGTTTTTAATAGGTAATATCTACATATCTAATACTCCATAAGATGGCCTCAAACTCATGTATTTATCCTCTATATGTTGGCTTGTGTGTGAATCATATAATATTTTACAAAATACAATAGTGACCTAGTTTATAACTTGTCAAATCAGGTTCTTGGGATTATCCATTATTAATTTATATATATATATGTGTATTACCTATTATTTGTATGAGAATAGGAATATTTGTTTAATAAAATGCTTAATAGAGTGATTTTGATAAGTTGCCTGGCCTCTTTTGTCTTTTTACTAGGTGATAAATGAATGATGGTTGATCTTTTATTTATATCAATATTTTTGGATAATTAACTCACATTGAAGTAATTAGGTTAACCATTAGGATATATATAATTTTTAAATTATATGGCTTAGGGTATTGGACACTTGATTCAAGTTAGGACACTAACGTTGACGCTAGTGTCTATCCCAGATGCTAATGTTAAGGGAGTAAGAAAGTAATTACATGTTTAAAACTTGAAAATATGGAAGACAAGTACATTTTAAGTATTATGGGAGAGATAAAATGTTTTGATCATTAACATAATATTTTTTAGACTAAGAGATATAGGCCAAGGGGCACAAGGTAGATCAGATGCAAAACTTGCAGAAGTGGGAGAGGTCTAGAACTAAGAGAAATAACCAAGGTCTAAGTTTTCCAAGTGTACAAGATTGAGGTGATATATAATATATAAATATTGTCTATATTTTCCCCTCCTTTAATATAGTAAAGTAAAGGAATGAATAATTGGGTGTGTAACACATCTTGACTTTACATGTGCCCAATTTGAGTGCTTTACTGGTTACTGACATGTGTGTCGATATAACCACCTTGCCTATTGGCAAGTTGATTTTAATAAGATGTATCATTGTAAATATTTGAAACTAAGATTAGTAAAAATATAAATACATATTTATAGTGCATATATATACATGCCCAAACCTTGGAATAAAAGCGAGTTTTCATATGGTAGTTAAGATTAGCTCAACTATGCAACCCAATGATACTTATAACATGGTGAGTTTGGATGATTTAATCAATTCCAACCTAAAATCTTAGAAATATTGAGTAATTTTATCACCTCAACCATACCAAAAATTTGAACCTACTAATACATTAGATTGTTTCAATAAAGTCTATTAAATTTTGTAGGGTATCAGTACAAAAATGTCTATGATGTGGTAACAGTACATAAAAGATTTTTGGAATCTAAAATTTATATTTGGATTTTGTAATATTAAGCACAAATTGAATAGTATATGCACTTTAGATATGTCTCATACTAAAATTATGTATAACAATGGTACCAATGTATACAATTCTACCACAATTGTGAATCTAAATCATATAACATGTGCTTTGGATAATTTGGAAAACCATGTAAATTATGGAGAAAAAGATTAAAAACATACCCCAACTATATATGGAGAAATATGAAATTAAATGCAAGTACCAATGTGGAGGACATGTTTCCAAAACATGCCCCCACTATAATATAGAGATGTTGAATATTGAATAGGTGTGGAGAACATGCTTCCAAAGCATGCCTCTATTGAATCTAATAACTATGAATGTGTGGAAGCCATGACCATATAACGTGACCCCACTAATTTTGATAAATGATATAAGTACCAAATATTAAATGAGTGTGTAGAACATGCTTTTAAAGTATTCCCCCACTAAATTTCAAAATTATGCCAAGTCTGGTTAACATGCCTCAATGACATGCCCCAACTAATATTCATTCCCCCCTTGGAGGTGAAGAAAAGATATATATTGGTAGTTACCTCATCTCAAAAGGATAATACAACCATATAATCTATGGATGTAACCATGTAGCATATAAAAGGAACATGTCTAGGTAGATATAAGATTAAAGCACATGGAATGAATGTGATCACATGAAGGCTTAAGATGCATGATAAGGATAATGCAAAAATGTATATAGTAATAGTATAATCTCAACAAGAAAATAATCACACACACAAGAGAATTCAAAATCATGTCAAAAGGCAATGGTCTAAGGTGATCGCAAATAAGGGGCATGTTAAAATACCACAAAATCAAAGGGACATGACTTTAGTCAGATTCTTAACAAAGTAAGTATAACATATTCAAATTTCAATTAAATTATACATAGGCATATGTGATGAAATAATAAGAGCATATTCAAATGATCAAACAAAAAATTTAATAAAAAATTTAAAACACTCAAGGAAGTGCGTAAATTAAAGCATAAGAAACTAGCATAAACATATCATTGTAGCCTATAGATACAATGTGTTAGGAAAAAAAGTCAAGTGTATAGCATACCAAGTACTCTATGTAAGATATAACCATGGATAAAGACATGTTTAAGTATATATGTAAGATCAAACATGATAGTGTAAAATGACCATCGACTCATATAACCTTTGTGTATCAAGATCAAAGAAGTAAATGCCCCGTCTACATGGCATAAGTGAAGGGAAGGCACAACATCCAAAAATTGGAATAAATCATGTATTTGTGTATTTATGTATCATATTTAAGTATAAGTGTGTGACACATGTGTGTATGTAGGAGTAACTAAGTATGACATCCATAAACATGGAACTAACACATAGATGCCAAACAGATAATATAACATGTAGGTATTGAAAGTGTTTTTGGATTTTTAAGTGTTTTTGATTTTTTAGGTATTTTTGGAATATTTGAAGAGGAAAGATAATTATATGATTCCATACAATGGATGGTCATAGATATATCCCATTATAAACCTGGTGTAATAATCTTGTGACACTACCAAGGAACACATATAGATTCAATGTATATCACAATAGTATCAATATTGCTCTACGTATGTAAATAGGAATATGTGGTCATGAAGAAGTATTAGGATTAATAAGAGTAGGGGTTTATGGAACCAATAATTGAGTGATCTATGATTTATTTAAAATAATATTAATAGTAACATGTGTAGGTGCTACAAATATCTAAATATGGTGTGTAGTAGATGGGGATTACATGGAATACACCATATGTCTTTGATGTAATGGTATCTCAATTACTAGATATCTAATAAAGGGGATTTCTTGTTTCTTACCCTTTTGTAGTGAATAATCCATAGTAGGATTGGTAATTAATTATCTATGTATAATATTATCTTGTTCAAGAGGATGTTTATATGGAATTAGAGTTTCCATTATGGGAATCATTGATATGTTATTATCGATGTATTTAACACATCCATGCATCATAGAAGGTATTGCTTGAAGTTTATAGATCCAAATTCTTCCCAATAACATATAAAATATTCCCATAGAAGGTATGACTAAAAATGTAGTAACCACATGTGTGGGAATGATTAATAAAGATAGTTCAATCTCATCAAGAACCTTTTGGGACATCTCATCAAATGCTCTAATAGATCTAGTAGAAGGATGTAAATCATTATGATTATAACCCAAGTGTGTAACTAATGTCATAGTGAAAATTTTCTCACTTTCACCATTATCTATCATAACACTATGTAAAGGGTGTTTTTCAAGGTATGCTTCAATGAATAAAGAATGAATTTTAGAGTCATCATCCTTAATCTCACTGTTATCAAAAGTAATAAAAGGTATTTGAACCATAAGAGGTATATGTCATGTGTAATTAAAAATAATCCCATTTAGTAGGTGTCTATAATGTGGTGTGGGAGGATGCACATTATATTCTATTAGGAACCCATGGAAGCATGATTGAGTACTTTTCTTATAATAAATTAAACACGGAATTGTACCAGAATGATTAACTAGAAACTTGAAATAGCAAAGAATTTGAGAGACAATACACAATCTTGTATTAAATAACCTTCAGAAGAAAATACAATAAAGAAGATGCCACTTCTTCCACCTCTAAGGCTTGCCACACCTCAAGGACTTCTTCCCTCTCTCTCTTGCTCAACCACAACCAACTCAACAACCTGAGTTGTTATCTCCTCCTTGATAGCTTCAGCTGATCTCCTTGACCTTACACCTTGTAGATCTCCTTGAACTTGCTTCTTGCTTCAATGCTTTACTTGCCTTCTTAATTACAATACATGCCCATGGATCTCTTAAATAGGATCCCATGCATACAATAATTAGACTTCTAATTACAATAATTAGAAACATAGACTCAAGACTTAAATTAGCCTTCAACATGCAAACACTCTTAGACTACTTAAATTAGACGAGTCTAATTCTAGAAACACATGCTAGAAAACACATATAAGATCATGCACACACACAGGTTGCTAACGTTAGTTGCTATTAGTCTACTTCTAACTGACGTCAGCTAATCCTTGGTCCCAGCCTAACCAATGTTAACCGTACTACCGACGCTAGTTGCTGTCTGCACTCAACAACCTCCTGATTAGCTTCTTGGTGAAGCTTTTAGCTCCACAACTTAACAATCTCCCACTTGGAGATAAACAACTACACCTGTATAGAATCCTCCACTAACCATCTCAGGCACCTCCATCTTCAAGCTCAATTCTGAAGACCATCCACCACACATCCTATGATGCTAAACCTGTCAACCAAGTCCACTGCCACATCTAAACTTTCTGGCAACTCCCACTACTTGGGAAAACTCAGGTCTACACTAGACATTATGTGATTTTGAACACTTGTTCAAGCTCAGCTTGAACTGTCTAGCTTTTGGTGTGCTTATCGATTCTACATCCTGCAGCTTGAACCTCACCAACACCTTCTTCACATCAGCTCCCACTTGAGACAAAACCAACCTATGATCTTCCATGTCTCTTATGCCAAAGAATTTTTCTGCTCCAAATTCTTCATAACATACCTCTGAACTAACTTTACCTTTAGCTCAAAAAACTCCCTGTATATGTAACCCTACAATAAGCAACACAATATAGTAACAGAATAATGTTGCAATCATTATCCACCTAGTAAAGTAAAAACACAATGGTCACATTGACCTTGACTAAAGCCATGCTTAGTCATATCCCTGTCAAACCTCCATTTCCCTGTAGCTTCTTCAAAACCATGTACCCTTGGTCTTCCGTCTCACCTATCCATTCCCACTCTTCTTTATCCTTCAAAATACATTCATCTCTCAGTGCTCTCTTCTAGCTAGCAACTCCACCAAAAACTCCTATTTGGTTCTTCTCCAAGGAATCACATTCCTCATCCATGCCAAGCTCCCACTGTTTCCTAGATCTACCTGTTCTGCTTCTTTAACAACTTCTTGATTCTTGACCATCAGTGAGCAACAAGTAGTGTAAAGAAGGGAAATGATGAATTTAAGACTTACCACTTCAGTCCTTTAATGGGCATTTGAGACTCCTTGATAGCTTGTTGTCTGCCCAAAATCCATCTCAGTGATCGATGCCAGTCACATCTCAGTCTACACCCAACCAACGTCAGTTCTGTGCGACTGTCTCCTTGTCGACATCAGTTTTCCCTGGCCGAAGGTAGTTGTTATCTACCCTGAGTCACCGATGTTGGTCTTCACAATGCCGATGTCAGTCTCTGTCTGGCTGATGTCTATCCCAATTGACCGACATCAGTGCTTGTGTTTTTCTATACTTGATGACTTTTTCACCCGTGAGCCCATCTTGGATCAAAACCCTGTCCATACTACCCTGCTTAGAATTATTCAGCCCCTGTGACTGATTTATATCCATCATCTCCTCCATAAACACCAAGGCTTCTTTGTTTATGTCAAAAGCATCAAATTTCCTTTTCTTGCACTTAACTCGATCTATGCCCTCTGAATTTGAACTCATACCTTTTGAATCATGAACATGCATCTCCTTCTTATTCATGTGACCAAGCCTATTAAGCCACGTCTCTGAATCTATAGCTGAAGTAGATAACCCAGAAGAAGAATTAGTAATACAAGTAGATAGGTAAAGAGTACCTACTTTCTTACCTCTTGCTAAAAAAAGTGTTCCCTTAGAAACCTTCCAAGAATCTACTATGAGGGTTATTGTGCATCCTCATCACCCAACTTCCCTACCTAAACCAAACTCTACTTCAGAACTGGGACATGCATAACCTCCTTTAACACCCATGTGTTGCATGTCTACAATTCTAGCTACACTTTCCCTTTGCCAACCATTTGACAAGGTGTACCATCACCTAAATAAAGTACTCCAAAGTTTCCCTAGACATACTCATGGAACAAATCTCTGTTTGGGGATGCATGAAAAGAAGAACCAGAATCTAAAATCCATGATTCTATCTAACTATCCAAAGAAAGTATGAGAGCATCCTGTGCCACAATACCTACAACAACTGCTTTATCCTTACCTTCATGTTGATTGTCTTTATCCCTCAACCAACACTCTTTCTTTGTGTGTCTTTTCTTTCCACAATACCAGCAGGTGATACTTCCACTTCTGGATTTGGATCCACTCTCCATCTTCGACCTTGATTTCCCCTGCTCGACTTTCTCTCTTTGCCTTCCTCTGCTTTCAGCACTTAAAGCATTCCCTGATGATGATTCACCTGTGCTTTTCCTATGAATATCTTCATTCAAGATTACACTAACTACATCATCAACTTTTAAGATTTTAGAAGCAGACGCAGTATTAGATACTACCATTACCAAACTCTCCCAACTTTTAGATAATGAGCATAAGATTAAGAGAGCTCTTATTTCATCATCAAAAACAATATTGACTAAATTTAATTAGTTTACCAAACCATGGAAATCACTAAGATGGGTGTATACTGATCCACCTTCCTGCATTTGCATAGTAAATAGTTGCTTCATAAGAAATACCTTATTTGAAGCAGAGGGCTTTTCATATAGATTTGGCAAAGATTCCATCAACTCTACCATTGTCTTACACTGTGATAAGTTGGAAATCACAGACGATGCAAGGCTCAACCTTATAGATCCTAGAGCCTTCCGATCAAGAACACTCCATTCTTCATCCTTCATGTCTGTGGGCTTGCTTGCAACCCCACCCAATGGTAAGTACAAATCTTTCTAATATAGATAATCTTCTATTTGCATCTGCCAATGTTGATAATTCTTGCCATTAAACTTTTCCATTTGTAGTGTACTTTCTTTTGTCATTGCTGTACTCCCACTCAATCAGAAACCCTTGAGAATGACCTGTAATCAAACAATACCTACTTCCTGCAACCTTAGCTCTGATACCAACTGTTAGGAACCCGTGGAAGCACAATTGATTACTTTTCTTATAATTAATTAAACACATAATTATACCAGAATGATTAAGTAACTAGAAACTTGAAACAACAAAGAATTTGAGAGACAATACACAATCTTGTATTAAATAACCTTCAGAAGAAAATACAATAAATAAGATGCCACTTCTTCTTCCACCTCTAAGGCTTGCCACACCTCAAGGACTTCTTCCCTCTCTCTCTTGCTCAACCACAACCAACTCAACAACCTGAGTTGTTATCCCCTCCTTGATAGCTTCAGTTGATCTCCTTGACCTTACACCTTATAGATCTCCTTGACCTTGCTTCTTGCTTCAATGCTTTACTTGCCTTCTTAATTACAATACATGCCCATGGGTCTCTTAAATAGGATCCCATGCATACAATAATTAGACTTCTAATTACAATAATTAGAAACACAGACTCAAGACTTAAATTAGCCTTCAACATGCAAACACTCTCAGACTACTTAAATAAGACGAGTCTAATTCTAGAAACACGTGTTAGAAAACACATGCAATAGCATGCACACGCATAGGTTGTCGATGTCAGTTGCTGTCAGTTTGCTTCTGACCAACGTTGGCCGATCCTTGGTCCCTGCCTGACTGACGTCAGCCATACTGTCGATGCCGGTTGCTGTCTGCACTCAGCAACCTCCTGATTAGCTTCTTGGTGAATATTTTAGCTCCACAACTTAACATATTCCATTTGCACTTTTGGTTCCTTTTTATAATGATCTTTCAAAGGATTGTTAAATATTTTATATTTATGGTGATCACTAGGTTGTGTTCCTGATTCCTTTGGAGGATCCTCAAATATAATATTTTGGTCATCAATAAGATCTTAGATCTTGTGCTTAAAGGTAAAACATATTCCTATATAATGTCTTAGTTCTTGATGATAATCAAAATAATCATTTAGATCATATCCTTTTCATAGACGTTGACTCATATCAACCTTAATAGGATGAGGGAGAGATATAAAATGGCACTCTAGTAACCATGGGAGTAGTGAAGCTGGTAACTTAGGTAAATGTGTAAATTATCTCCTTGATGCATTTGATAAGACAAGTCAATTAGGTTATTTTGAAATTGTGTTAACCATGGTGGTTGTTTCCTTTTTAGGCTCAAGAGGTTTTACCTTATAACTTGGCTTGATTATAAATTTGGTACTAGATGTAGATGCAACTAGTGTGTTTGTTATTGTTTAACCCTAAAATGTAATATAAGTGGTTGGAGTTTTCATTATAATTGGATTAAATTTTATGTATAAATTAAATGGAATAATGGTGATAATTAGATCTATAGTAGTCTACTTAGATTATAAACTCATATATAAGCATACAATAAATTTATTATGTTGAGATAGTCTAAATATGGAAAGTATAACTATGATAGATATATAAATGACAAAGAAGTTAAGTACTTAGATTGTTTTAATGTTATTCTAGAATAGTCATAAGATTTTAGATCTAATACCTCTAGATCTTTATATAATAACATGATAGGTTTATAGATGTTATTGTCTTAGTTCAATACTAGTGTCATGTATAGAATACATACTAAAATAGTTTCATGCCCATTTTTCTCTTATAAGATAGGAATGAAATAATATAAAATTAACAAAACACATTTGAATATAAATATAATATCGAATCCATTTAGCTTCACACAAGGAATTAAGAATCTTGTAACTACCATTAAGGATTTAATAGACATAAGCCAATAATTTGAAAGCCCACAGTCCTAATTGGTTTAGCCAGCACTCAAAATTATTTCATGATCTTGTTTTAAAATATCAATATGCTAATTACATGGATATGATCATCAAAATAATTCTTAGCTATTGTTGACATCATTAGGTTCCATGTTTCTGCCTCGGGTCTACTCAAGCCTATGCTATTGAGGAATGTGAATGCACCATGCATCATAGTTATGGGAACCCATGTCCTTCACTAATAACCCAACCCTTTTGATTTAAACATTGAGCTCTTTAATTACATGGAACATGGAAGCATTGGGGTATTAAAACCAATTCTTAAACCCTTTGAGCCTTCATGCCTCTAGGTATCACCACTTAACAAATTTATGTTGGCCTATTTGTTTGGAGACCTCACTAACTCTACTAACATCTTTGAGTTCTTAAATTACTAGAATAAATCCATGTGGTAACATCCTATTAGCCTATTATCCTAGAGGCATTGCTCCCTATACAATATAATCTAAGATCATAAGTCACCAAGATGATGCCACTTGGAA
Organism: Torreya grandis; assembly: GCA_037957365.1. Classification (NCBI taxonomy): domain Eukaryota; kingdom Viridiplantae; phylum Streptophyta; class Pinopsida; order Cupressales; family Taxaceae; genus Torreya; species Torreya grandis. The sequence continues at coordinate 259,587 of JARHVA010005505.1, read as the reverse complement.
ACATCCTACTTGCCCACTACCTTGAGACTGATTGTGTCTCAAACTAAGCTGGCATCACTCCCAGGTAATGGGATGGTGACATGTGGCTTACTATGAACCACTCATCAAGATTCACAAAATTCACTAAGGAAAAATCAAACAAAAGGCCAAATAAAATATTTGGCTAAGGCAAAAGTCAAATAAACCCATGTCAAAATCTTAAGGAAATTTTGGGAATGAGACTCAGATGCAAGCTTATGTATTTTCATAAAAATTTATTTCTTGAATATTGACTTCACATATTCTAATAAGACAAAAGGCTCTTATAAAAATTATTTCAATTTTTTTTTATCAAAGACCTAAGCCTTCAGAACTTATTTTTGTAATGTTTGTTTTGATAGGGTCACAACATATTTACTAAAGACTAAGGGACTTGAACAAGTTTTGAAGTCTTTAGAACTTTCTATTGCAAAAATGTTTTGACTATTCCACTCACATAAAACTTCTAAAAAATAATTTTAAAAAAAGTGTGAAGGCTAACTTCTAAAAATACACTATCTTTTACAAAGACTTAGCCCTTCTTCCAAACTCAAAAGCCCAAATATTCAAACAATTAAGCAGGTAGAGAGGTCGACTCTAAATCAGCTAAGGCATAGAAGTATTAGATCAACCAAGGTTGCATCCTAAAAAAGACAACACAAAATATCTAATCTTAATAAAACTTCATCAGTTTTATCAAATTACCTAGTTGTTGGGAATGCTGTAAAACAGGTATCAAAATCAACTATAGAAGCCTAAGGGATTATTTTACATTCATACTTTCAATCCATAACAACATCAATAGATTCAATAAACCATTCCCATTGTTATTCAAAATAACAATCTATAGTTTAATGAAAGCATTCAACTCATCCTTGCACAATCCAAATTCAATCATTAAACCATACAAATATAAAGGAGATACCTACATAGAATAAAAAGATTGTGATAAAAACTGCTTAATAAAATACTCAAATTAATATAATATAAAATCCATAAGGCCCAAGAGCTTTCTTTTCAAATCAACTCCTTCATAAGGGTCTCAATCCTATAGTCATAACTAGTTATGACTCCTATTTCCACAAAGGGTTCAATCTCAAAGACAACACTAGGCTAATAAGGTGTAAAAACACCACTCATCCCTAATATTGAAGCCTTGTTATATTTATATTATAATAATTGAGATTTATTAAATTTCTTCTTCGTTATTAGATAGTCATGTTATAGGTAAGGTTTATAGCAAGTAGTTTACTCAACTACTATGACTAAGGGGAACCTCTCTAAAGGCATACTTTTTACCCTAAATAACATTACCATTAGATTTAAATAGTCTAGCTATATTATTATTCCCAATAACAACTATTATATATTTATTTGAGATCCACTCATCTTTAGATAAGTTTAATTCATTTAAACTCCTCAGATTTAGATAAAAAGAGATGCATAATGCTTAAAGGAACAAGTCACTCATGACAAAGACATAATAAAGGAAGTCAATATGTAATTTTTTTTTAAAGTGTCTCAAAGGTTGAATACTCTTAATACATATAATATTATTCCTACGATGATATAAATAAAGAATTCATAATAGATACAACTTAGTTTGACACTAAAGTTTTAGTAAGTAGAAAACAAATATTCTAATCCATAGTTGGAATATTATCCAAACTCTTTATTTTGAAAGAATATTAAAAGTAGGTTGGTTGTTAAGGCATAAATGCTACATCATTATTCATCTATTTATTTTCATAATCATGAGGCACATCTCAAGGGTTTCTAAAATAATGGAGTACCATTCAATATTCAATGATGCTCCTCATCCACTCCCAAGCATCTACTCACCATAAGAAGGAAGGCTCACCACCCAACCTTTTTTCATGATTAAGATGTTATTGTAGACACCCCTGAGCTTGAGACTTCCAAACCTAAGCATGTTTATATCACTTGGTAGAGGAAAGGGTGGATATCTAAGAAAGGGTATTTTAACACAAGGGTATGACAATACAACACATATAGTTTTATTCCTAATTCTTACCCAAAGAGACTTCTAATCAAAATACAAAGGAAAAAACATTAAAATGATCATTAAAGTGAACCTAAGCATTTAAAATATAAAATTAGTAGGAAATATTTCACAACATAAATAAGGTCCACCATTTTTTGGAGTATCAAGAGGATAACTCACTCCATTGCTTCCATACCATAGTCATGGGAGGGTGAAGTAGTCTACTATCATTTCTCATCATGAGAATGCTTGGAATTCTTCCATCATGAAGATGATACTCACATAAAACCATTTCACTATGTCACAAAAATATAAATATAATTCACAAAAGAATTTGAAACATCTAAATCAATCTAAGAAGAACACAACCTCTCTAAGGCCCTTAATTGGGCAAATAACTACATGGTGACCAATGTACAACCATAGATAAACAAAAGGATAGGAAGATAAATCCAAGTGGTTTTATTCAAATTTAAAAAATTGAATAAAAAAAAATTTATAATAATTTCATTCAAACTAAGGAGTAACAACCTCTCTAAGGCCCTCAAATGGCAAGCACTACATGTTAGCCATTGAATAACCATATGTAAATAATAAAATAGGTATAATAAACCAAGTGGTTTTATTCTCATAGAATAAATAAGATAAAATAGAGAATAAAATAATTTCATTCCAAATAAACATCAAAAAGCACAAGTTATTAGGAATCACATGTATCAAACATTAGACCACCTGGGCATTATCTTCTAGTTTTATAGACTCAACTCTCTAAAATAGTTGTTCCTATATGATACTTATCATTCCTATATGTGAAGTCTCCATACCATTTTAAATTGGAAAAAAGTCATAAACTAAGGGATTTTAACTCCTCCATATAGATGTATGAGAATCAACCAATCACCAACTGCTTGCCAACCCATACCTCATTAAGGGATTTTTTTTCCCATGTTCAATTAAGGTGCATGGCAGCTTCATAGGCATCTATAGTTACTTCCAAGACTTACCTCTTTTCCCACTTGATCTTATTAATGAGGAAATCTAAGGAATATCTATTAATCAACCACTAGGTAATCTAGACATTAGATATAATGCCTTTAGGTTAGGTGATAATAAGTTTCACCAACTAGGCTTAAAGGTTATCCGCTTAATCAAATTCTTCATTTACTAGGTGGTAGAATAGGCAACTGATTACGGGTCTAAAAATAATTAAGTTTGTTTTAGTGATATAACCATGTTTGGCATAGTTTCTTTCCTTCATTGGCCCTTTTCCTATTCCTACACACTTGATGCACACATCAAATTTATCTAACCTAATAACCAAAGCTATAGAATCTAATCAAAGTGATTTAAGTTTTGATGGTTATGGATTTTAAGTCCTAGGTTGTTAAAGGATCCAAGTACAATAAATTAGGGTATAAAATATGAAATAAATATATCCATTTATTTATGAAATAACTAAACTAATATGATATTTATAATAATAACAATAAATGACACAAATGAATACTTAGCTAGAAACTACCTAAGACAAAGGATATAAAAACTAAAAACTAGTAAGAGTTGAAATGAGTGTCATAAACAAGATCTAGGCATCATACACCCACCTAGATAATAGTGCCCTACCTTGCATAATAGCATTGTGGCACTAGTGTCCATTTTTTTTGCTAATGTCCTCTAATAGGAATTGATTTATACTTTTGGGAGCACCTATATCTAAGTCTACCAACCCTATTCTTGTGTGAACAAACCTTGATTCATTGTATGTGACCTATTTTGACTAATTTTGTATGCAAACCCTAAAATTTTATGTGATTAGGGCATTTGATTGGCATAACTAGTAAACATGTGATGTTAGTTGGGTAGTCTATACATCCTCAACACCTCACAGTAATGAGAGGTTCCTACATACCAATTCTCTAATGAGGGATCAAGCTCGATGTAGTTCTCCCCATCTAACTGTTGGTACAAGTGCAAGTAAAACTAATATGAATTATAGTTTGAGTGATTCAAGTGAGGCTTAACACTATAAATATATGTATTCTTAGTTTAAGAGGGTTTTAAAGGACTGTATTCAAAAGTAGGTAAGAATAAGTATTGATAACCTTGATTGTGCATAACTTATTCTGAGCTTGTTTGTGTGTATTTGCATTTGATTTACATCTAGTGAATAAAGGGATAATTTTCATGTATATATACTAATATGGTACTTGTAATGGGTATTTAAATATCTTTAGGCCAATGCTATATTTCTTTAGGATTGAAAATATATCTATTAGGGATAAAAAGAGGGGAAAAGACAATAACACCCAACTAGGGCACTAATATTATGGCATTAATGTCTAGTTATGGTGCTACTGTATAGGTGATATAACCTAAGGCACTAAAGTTTTGGATGTCTGATGAAGTTCTAAGACTAATTTTGAGATGTCTAATGATATGTGAGCCCCATACAAAAATTGGATAATGTCTAAATAGGGCTTAATATAGGTCAAGGGATAATCTAGGGATGGGTAGTCTCTAATAACTCTCTTGACACTAAAGTGAAATTTTAGATGACTATATTCCCATCTATTTATTTGATAAATGAAACAAAGTTAAAAGACTAGGATAAAGTTAAAAAAAACATATGTAGACTTACCTAAGATGTAAAGCCCATGAATTTAGATCTTAACATGTGAAGCATGCTCCATTATGTGTCCTAAAAATGACATGTGCATAGATCAGTACTTACTTAAGAGATATCAAAATCAAAGATAAAATTGAGTAAATAGATAAGATAGAGGAAAGGAATGAATACACCTCACTAGGTACATGAACCAATGCATAAACCTGATGTAGTAGGAAATTTGAGAAAATGGATTAAATCATGTAATTAAAAAACCCAAAATGTCGAACTACCTAAGTAAGATCTAGATACATTATAATCAAATGCAAATAAATGAATGAAAAATTCAAACAATCACTCTAATCATAAAGCTAATTACTCTAAACCATGATTAAATGGATATGAAAATAAGAAAATTGGATTAAGATTCCCTTAGACTTAGAATTTTGACATTATGTTTCTTGATCAAGGATGTTGATGATGGATTCAAGGATTTTTTTGGAATGGATATGTTATGTATTCCTCTATTGGTTTCCATGGAGGAGTGGAGTTGTTTATATAGAATATGGAGGGAAGAGTAAATGGTTAGAATTCAAAGTTAGATTGTGGATATCTATAGTAGAGGATTATCTAAGGAATTGTGAATTCCTTGGAGGGTTCTAGAGGATAGAAGGTTCTCGAGGTAAAAAATTCTAAAATATCTTTGGGGGGGTTAATCATGATTAGGGATATATTAGATATGTGATTAGGGGTTTTAGAGAATCTAAGGTGGATAGGCTTGTAGGAAAGCCTAAGAATAGGTAGGTAGGTGGGCTTTGGGAATTTAAAATTCCCAAATAATGAACAAAATAGATTAGGATAGGATTAAGAGATGATTAGGGGAATTAATGGATTGGTGGAGATGATATAAGGTTAGTGAATGAATAATATTGAAGGGGGATATTATAAATGGATAGGAAGGGGATAAAATACCAGGATTAATTAGAATGGTTAAGGTGAGTGGATTTATGTGCATATATGTTTCCCCTCTTTGAAAGTGAATTATGAGTAGATGAAGTGGAAGAAGTAATGCTATTTCAAAGAAAAACCATGAAATTTATGTAGATGATGTTAGTGGAAGTGATATTAGTGACTATGATGCCCCGTCGAGGGCACATGATAGGAAGAATGAGATGGATGGCCACTCAAAAGAAGAAATGATGGGTGGGATGAGATGGATAGACAAGGGGATGGGATGTCAAATGTGAGATAGAAGATGAAGAAGAAAAGTTTAACTTTGAAAATTGAACTACAAATTGATGATGCCACTAGCAAAGACACATGCATAGGAAATGGAGATGACTTTATCATGGTTAAAAACACATACCAAATGGGAATAAACTATAATAGATGATAATAGGATTAAAAGGTTGCAAGATTTAGATGTATCCCAAGTAAGGATACATGTAGGGGGAGTTATAGGCAAGGATAAGATGATGATTTGGTAAGATTAATGATGGGTGTAACTCAAAGCTAAAGTCTAATGATATTATGAAGGAAATTAAATAGAAGAAATGATAATATTGAGTGACCAAAAGACAAAGGAGAAGAATTAGACTATGATTTAAATCAATGATCCACAATCTGATTAATAGTGATAATACCCCTAACAAGGACAGATGTAAGGGAATAATAGATGATAATTTAATAACTAGTGATTTATTGAATAAAGGATAGTTGTTTTGACTTGAGGATGATGAAAGATAGAAGAGATGTGATGATGGATGATGATGAAAGAGGATATAGTGGTTGACTTATCCTTGGGCACCAAAAAGTGTCCAAGTATTGCCTACGTAGTCTAAAAGACCTCAAGATGATGTAGTTTTAACTTGAGGATAAATGAAAATTGATGGATAATAAGTGGATGATGATGATGATTAGTGATTGGAGGATGATGTTAGTGATTATAAGACATGACTTAGATGATAATATGAGGATTATAAGGATAAGAGAGTAGATGAGAGGATTAAATTAGTGATGGGAATAAGGATAATGAGATGATTATATAAATGATAAGGGTATAGGTGATTAATCCATCATATATATCATAAGTCTCATCATAGTGTAAGTACTATGATAAATATAACACTTAGTATTATGCCCCATGATATACGTATGACTAGGAGGACATTGTGCCAAAGTGCAAAAAAGGGATCAAATAGTGAACTCTACATCATAAAGGGCCCTTATAAGCAATATCATATCCATGGTGACCTCATATAATCATCATTCATTTCCCAATAAATAAAACGAGACATGATGTAAACAATCATAAGATAAATAGGACAAAATACATGCAAACAAATCAAACAACAAAGAGAATACAAGTAACACACACTAGTATCTACATGTAATACCATAATGTCTTGTTTAATGGTGGGATGAGTGATTGGGTAATGAGTTAGAATAGGATGATGATGATGATGATGATATGATGATGATGATGATGTGATTTTGTAATTGGGATAGGCTTGGATTTGGAAATGATGATGATTAGGATTAGGACTTAGGTAAAGATATAGATGTGGATGTGGATTTTGGACTAGGAAAGGGGGTTGGATGATGATGTATACTTGGATTAGGATTAGAATGAGGATCATTTAGAGATTTAGATGAGAGATAAAATATTGATCAGGAATAAGTGAGACTAGGTCAATTCTAGCTCAATATAGACTAGATTTGCCCCTAGTGTAGAATAAGAGGATGGATAACATGATTGTGAAATATGAAATTCATGGAGATGGATGTGATGAAGGGATTAGGTAGAAGACATGAAATCATGGACTATTTTTGCCTTTTTCAAATTTTATGAGTTTTAGGGTTTTTTAGAATATTTTAATTTTATGTCTTTTTGGAATATATATGTATACTATACAAATGGGGTAACTATCAAAAGGATTACCAAGCCTAAAAACTAGTATAAATAGGGATGAAACAAATAATGTATGGGATGACAAAAGGGTGACGGTGATTATAGAAAAGGGGATGAGGACAAAGGAAGAATGGACTAGGAATCACCGATGACTAGATTATGAAGGAACCAGATGTTTAGTTTCTTAAGTGCCCAATAGAGGATATGCCAAATTGATTCTATAAAATTTATAAAAACATCTTCTGCCACTTTACGAAGGTCAATACAGGAAGGAATGAGAGATAAGATTCATGATATGATGACAAATGATGGGTAGGAATAATATACCAAGGAATAAGATAGACATGGATGACATGGAGGGGATTGACAAGGGATATGAAATTGATGGAATTTTCCCCCAAGTGTTGAGGTATAATGTGGATAATAGATTATTTTACCATGTTACTAGAAACTAATTTTCATCATGGTTCTTGCCCAAGGTGCCAAAAGACTGGTTTTCACCATTAGATGAATGATTTTTAATTTAATTTATTTTTGAATTTTTTGACTTTATTTTATTTATTTAATTTTTTTGGGCATCTCAATTTATTAGATGTGGGTATAAGATTCAAGATGCAGACATTTTTGTGATCTTTAATAAAAAACTAATCTATAGATATGTGATGCTAGGACTAGGTTATCACCACTACTGAATGTGTTGATGTCCATGTGACATGAATTTATTCTTGAATATGATCCCTCTAGATATTTAGACTACGTGTATTTGTTACCCCTAACAGATATAATGCTACCCAAGAAGGTGATGTGAGATATGGATTGGATTAGATCTTAATGTTTATGGGGGAGTAATAAACTAGAATGGATGGGATTATGGTAGTGTGATATGATGGTGTGATGGATGATTTGTAAGTGGTACTAGCAGTCACACACATCATTGGATATGTTAGATATTCCACATTGCATTGGTGCTAGTTGATAAAATATTGCAAGAGATCCAAGATGCTTTGACTTTATGGTTCTTCTCTGATTTGATTATTTGATGGATGATCAACCATACTAATAGTGATTTTGATATTATTTTAATTTTTAGACTTGATTATATCTTGACTTCCCCTTGGTGCCTTGATTTTGGGCTTCACCAATGGAGATTAATTTTTGACTTTAATGGTACCCTAGTGCCTAATTTTATGCTTCGCTAGGGAAAGAAACTTTTTTATTAGGCTAATGATTTGAATTTATTGACTTTGACTTATGGGATAAAAGATAATTTGATTATTATAATTAAATTTTTTAATATGGTCTTAGACCTCTACATTTGTAGCATGCATTATGTTTCTCAAGGAAGAGTCTAATGATGTATTTTCCTATTTGTTCCTATGGACGTAGGTGATTAAATGATCATTGATAGGGAAAAAAGGTATCCATGATGGATAAAGGTGGGGGAGATGATGTGATGAGGATAATGAGTGGTGATGGGGTAGCATGGTCTTGATAGGGGTTCCTAGGAGACCTAGTTTTGACATCAAATAAAATTTCCTCAAGATTATCGAAATGGTCACTAAAACTAACTATAGTATACACATCTAAATTAGGATTAGATTCACCATTAAAATCTTCAATAGATAAAGCTTGTAAGAACTTTATTATAAATTCATCATCTTGATTGGGATCTAAAGGTATGCCTAGTGACATATTGGAGCTATCTAGATTAGAGGTATCCTAAAAAATATAGGCATTATCACCATCTACTATAATATCAATGAAGGATGACATTTTTGATGGAGAATTTGATTTGGATACTTGTGTTGAACATGATCCTGATGTAGATAAGACTTGTGTTGACTCTAATGATAACTCCAATGTACAAGATGTAATGTTGCTAGTAGAATATTCATTATCCATGATTAACTTCCCAACATGGGGTTTCAAATATGATGGGTGAGGGGAAGATGGTATAATGATAATGGATTTGACAAAGATAGGCCCATGGAAGGAATTATGAGGACTAGGTTCATGGTTAATAGAATCATCTTCAATGGAGGATTTGTTAAAGATGGGGGGACCATGAAATATGGATGTGGTGTCTTGACCTTGGCTTGGAAAAAGAAGGGCTTGATAATGATCAAGAATGGAATCATGGAACTCTTCTTTTATGGATATAGATGAATATAGTTCATCCTTTATTTTTATGTCACCACGGTTGATAACGTCTTGAACATAATCTTGGAAATTTTGACATTGATTAATGGTATGGCCCAAAGTTTGATGATATGCACAATATTGAATATGGCTAAGGCTTGGTGGGATCAATATTTTATATGGGTAGATAGACCATCATGTTAATAGTGACAATTTATTATAAAATGGCTTCTAAGGATATAAGAAGAGTAGTATAAGGGCCCACTTCACTTTGTGATTTAGATGTGGAAGCATTGGACTTTAGATTATATGGTTGTTGATGTGACTTGGTGGATGGACTAATAGTAGATGAGGTGGCTATGATTATATTCCATTTGATACAGTAAGAAGGGGTAGACGATGGGATATGACTAGTAGAGGGAGGATTATAATATAACTCATGTGATTGGACTAGGATCAAAGGTAATGGGTACATGAGGTCAAAGTTAATAGGATATGGAGTGATTATCTCAAGGAGGCAAGAAAGGAGCATATCCTTATTAGCAATGAAGCTTTATGTAAATAGGGTAGTTAACTAGATATGACTATAGGATGGAGAATTTGAATGGGATTGAATGGTGTGATGACTAGGAGTTGATTGATGTGGATAGGTATAGACTAGTGGTAATGATGGGTTAAAATATATAGGATGTTGGTTTCTTATCTTGATGAGGTGAAAAGGAGTATATCCCTATTATCAATGAGGCATTATCAATTAAACTATTAAACACATTAATTTTAGATGCCATAAATGAAAGATGGGGTAAAGTACAGATGATGTGGTTTGTTATCCCCAATCAATAGGTATGGGTGATTGAATAGAAAGACTAAAGGTTGAAGGTGGGATGTATGGGATAAATTTGGACAAAGGCTTGCTATAATTAAATACCAAGTTTTATTGGATATTTGTATGTGATGTGATATTTGATCTAGTAAGCTAAATTAAGACATGATCTAGATTTTAATGATTAGGATTATATTTGACTAGGTAAGATACGATGAGATCTAAGATTGGACGGGGGACTAGACTAGCCCAAGACACTAATTTTGAATGGATTGATAGGATGAAGGATAGCTCAAGACTAAGATGATAGATTTATAGGATAAAATGATTTGATTTAGAGGATTGTGATTATGATTAAAACTTGATGAGACATAAGCAAGCTAATGATGAGGACCTTGATCAAAATATTTGTTTGCCAATGGGGATAAAGACCAATGTATAACTATATATTTGATAGGATAACTAATATGATGAGGACTAGGATAAGAACTGGGATCAAGAGGATGAGTTGTGTTAGAATAGAATGAGGACTAGGTTGACAATATAGTGGACAAAAACAAGGTAAATGATTGGTTTGGGATAAGACATGGTGTACTAAGTGATAAAGATGATGTTGGGGATGATTAGGAGTAATGTCAGAGAGGTCATGGATAAGATAAGGTCAAGACCAGTTTGGACTTAGGGGATGATTCAAGGTGAGTTGTGGTTGAGGGATGACAAATATTGATTAAGTGATGGGGGGATGACTAATGATTATTGAGACTAGAATAAGATGCGGCTAGTGTTCAAAAGGATATACAAGAGAACAACATATGTATAATAGGATGATATGATGATAATATAAGGATATATAATATGATGATATATGTATAAGAACTAGATAGGTGTATATAGGTTTGGGTAAAAGGCTAACTTGTCTCATAAATAACATAGGGCTAGCATGACCCTCACCAAATCAAATAGACCACAAACCTATGATTAGTAAACTAATGGGTGTATAGCCTAATGACCACACCATTTAATGGATTTTTAGGTGAGGATATAGTCTAATGACAAATTATTAAATCAACCAAATCCTCTCAACCCTATCTTCATATGATGGTCACTTTAGATCTGATACTGACTCCAATAGTGGATCATATGTTATGGTCGAAAGGTCTTAAGTGAGGCTATATAGGATCTCTAGGGGCATCCTCAATATACACTATGTATGATGGGGCCCAAGTCCATGTAGGATACTATCTAACTACTTTTAGTAATTAAGCCAAAATTCCCCTCACTCCATGAAACCCTTTATGGGGACTTCCACTTTAGTGCTTAATGACAACTATCTTGATATTTATACTTTGTCAAAACATAGAGTGTGGTCTAATACATGGTGATGAAATCCACATCACTAACCCCTAGAAATAAAAGTGAGAAGGGTTTATTGGTGGTTTTTGATCCTACAATAATCACCATTGGGATGTAAGGAGGAGAGCATACACCACCATAGCCCTCAGGTGACAAACAAGTAAACTAAAAAGGAGATTAATTAACCAATTTAATTAAGATGTAATATTTATATAATATCAATGTGTAAAAAAATAATATACAATATATATATATATACACACATACATGATTTAAATAAAGTGATTAAAATAATTTTAAATAAAAATGAGTTTTAAAATGCCAAAATGTTTTTAATAGGAAGCCTATAAGAAAATGATTAGTAGTTTAATTATCACTTTTTAAAGAGGCAACCTACAAGATAAATGATTAATATTTTGATTGATAATATTGAGGGAAAACCTTTAAGGAAAGATGTTAGACCAAAATATGACCTATAAAAAATGATGTTAACAAGTCAAAATTCACACTTGCAAGAAACAAGATGATAGTCCAATACTCTTTAATAAAATACTCTAAAAAATCATGATTTGGTTTTATAATTTTCTATATGCGAGCAGGCCACAACACGGGGGTCTAGGGGTGGCAACCCTCAATGGGGTCAAGGGGTAGATCCCCTTGTGAGGTATAGGGAACAAGCCCTAGGTGCACTCCCTATCACGATACAAAGTGGGGTTGAGGGGTGGATCCCCCAATGCTAAAGGCAATTTAGGCCTTTTAGGAGGCTTGAAATGAATCAAAAATCACCAAAAATGACTCAAAAAATGCAATCAAAAAAGATAAAATCAAATGCAAAAATTAGTGCAAAATCACATATTTAGACTATAATATCACAACTATCAATGCAATATCATAATTTGTGAGTTTTCATTTTGACACAAGCAATTAACCATGATGGTCAACCAAAAATTTATGTAAGACTATGACTGTAAGTGTGATATCATGATTCCTTAGATGATATCATGATAACTAGATTCATGATATTGTAATAGAGTATAAAAATTTTAAATTTTGGATTGTTGACCAAGATAGATGTTTAGTTGATTATGACATTTCAGTCTAAATGAATTTTAAAAATTCCTATCTAAAAATGATTATGGTAGATTAAAAAAACTTATATCAATGTATCAAAATTCTTTATCAAGACATGATTTTTATCAAAATAGACAAAATCATGAACAATTGTAAAATAAAATAGGTCTTTTCACTCAAATTTTATCCTAAATATACCTTGTGGATTTAAATATATCAAACCATCAAATATAACTAATTCTAAAATTATTAAATCACAATATCACTAATGTGGATGCAACATCACTATTTTCAGAGCAATACCATGACTATGTGATTAGCGGTTTTACAAAAGATAGGAAAAAAAAGGTTAATGATGTGATATTTTTATTTTTAGATGACCTCCTCCTTTTATGTTTCCTATTGAACCTATTAATTTCACACAATATGTTATAAAAATAAGACCCCACATGTGGTTAGTAAAATATTCTTTTAATCACAAATGTGGTTAAAAAACATTAAAGGATCTAAGAGGAGACTTTATGTGTGTTGATTTTCTTATAAGACAAAGGATAACTAGAATAAACCTATAGGTTATAGGTCAAAGTTTAATTTTATAAGTTTTGATATTGATTTTCCATGTCACAAATATCATCACAATACCATGAATCACAGGTTAATAACATGAGTCTAGGAATAACGATATCATGGATTAGTGAACAAATGCTTGAATATTGACTAGATCTATTTATCATGTACATAGAGGGTGAAAACCTAGGTTTAAAACATGAGAATATTCAATTTGAGAATCTATAAGTTATAAAATAATAGATAATAGATAAAATAAATGATTTTTAAGATTGACATAGTGGGCTTGCAAAATTGTGACTAAAAGAGGGAATATTATAATTGTCAGTGCAATAGTGTGATTCATGAAGTCACAGTATTGTGGTCAAGTAAAAACCTACTAAAAAGATACATTTGGTTTTTAAGTTGGATGGTTATGCAAAATTATGACTTTCAAGGCAAAACCACTACTGTAATGTTGTGACTTGTAGAGTAATATCATGATTTCACCTGTGCATGTAAATTTATTTAAAATACAACACCTATTATCAATTAATTATACCCTACAAGCTATCAAAAACACCATTAAAAATCCAAATGATTAAATTGGGAGTAATGTCCCACCATGGTTGCCAAAATGTAGTAGGAAATTTTAGCAAATGGATTAAATCATGCAATTTAAAAACCCAAAATGTCCAACTACCTAAGTAAGATTTAGAGCCCTTATATTCAAATATAAATAGATTAATGAAATATTAAAACCAAAATTCTAATCCTAAATCTAATTGATATAAACCATGATTAAATGGATATTAAAACAAGAATATTAGATTGATATTACCTTAGAATTAGAATTTTGACATTAGGTTTCTTGATCAAGGATGTTGTTGGTGGATTCAAGGATTTTTTTAGCATGGAGATGTTATGGATTCCTATATTGGTTAACATGGAGGAGTGGAGTTATTTATATAGAATATAGAGGGAAGAATCAATGGTTAGAATTCAAATTTAGATGATGGAGATCTATGGTGGAGGATTATCTAAGGAATTTTAATTTCCTTGGAGGGTTCTAGAGGATAGAAGGTTCTAGAGGTAGAAACCTCTATAATATATTTGAGAGGGTTAAGAATTATTATGGATATACTATATAGATGATTAGGGGGTTATATATAATCTAGGGGGGATAGGCTTGTAGGAAATCCTAGGAATAGGTAGGTAGGTGGGCTTTGGGAATTTAAAATTCTCAAACAATGAATAAGATAGACTAAAATAGGATTAAGAGGTGATTACAGGAATTAATGGATTGGTGGGGATGACATAATATTATTGAATGAATAATATTTAAGGGGGATATTAGATAAATTTATAGGAAGGGAATAAATTAGTGAGATTAATTAGAATAGTTAAGGTGATTAGATTTAGGTGCATACACTTGATGACATCCTCTGTGTGTCTGTAGATATTGATCAATCAGTGAATAAATTGGATTGATCTAAATGCCTTGCTCAATATCCATGCATGGGTTTCTCAATAACTCAAGGTTTTCTTAACTTCATTTTACATCCCTATTCAGTGGATCATGACTTGTGAATAAATTAGATTAGACTGATGGCTTGTCTAACCCTCTTATGTAGGTGGATTTGAAACTCAAGTAGACTATGAATCCATCATTGCCTATCCATGTGTAGTAGATTCATAAGTAATTAAATCTATAAAAACCTATAATTTAACTAAAATTATACATAATGGCTCTGTGAACATTCAAGAAATCTGGAATGAAAATCAACCTAGGGGCCTCTCGAGCACTCGGGTATGTAGTTCAAGGACTATTTGGTAATGCCAATCACTATATATAGAGTAAGGTATCAAATATAGTATAAATTGGTGTAATGGTTTATATATTAATAAATTATATAATCGCATGTATTTTTTCATTCCATCCAATCAACTAGTGCAAAAGTGAGCATATGAAGACAATGTGTCACACACATGCCCCCAAATATGATATCAAGTATATGGATTTTAGATTATGTTGTAATAATCTATATCTAAGTATTTAAAATGTAAATGGGAGTGATTATGTTTTGAATGATTCCCTCAATTTGATAAAACTAGTATGATTATGTGAAAAACTGAACAAAAACTGATAATACATAATCAAATTTATGCAAACCTAGATTGTAAATGTTATGCCTTTTTGGAAATTTTAGATTTTTTGGTTTTAGGGATATTAGATAATAGTTCCATACGTCAGATAGTATAATTTTTGTTTTAGTGTCAACCTTTAGTGTTAATTTCCAACTATGTTTTTTCTCTACCAAATTGATTTTGATAACTGTGTGACTATTTTCCACTATGTTTTCCTGAAACTGAATTTTTTATTTTGTGCCTGCATGCTGAAAAGTATATTCTAAGTGAATTAAAATGGAATGATCTTTATGAAAAACCTCTATTAATTCCTCCTATTTTTAAAGGATTTGTTTTATCTATTTAAATATTTCCCTAAGAAAAAATCTATGCATGATATGTGTTAACCTAAACATATATGATATCTACATAACAAACCAATATAATGTGTATACATGGCATTAAAATGTTAGATAATTTGAGCATAAATTGTTAATGTATAATGTAGGTTAGATATATAATTCACAATACTATCAATATATATATACACACACACATATAACAATGTAAGCATCTATATGAACAAAAAATCTGAGTAATAAACTAAGTAACTACCTAGGGGGATGGGGCATGTTGTCCATCGAGGCACCCAAGGAGGAAGGGGAATGCTAGTATTGAATTTTGTTGTATTTGTATGAGAATAATTTATTGCCTCACACTTTAAATTGACCTTTCTAAATTATTTTTTTTAATCTTTTTTGTGACTATGCCCTCTGAAACTATGCTTATTGTAGGCATATGGTGCTTTAGAGGCTATTTTGTTATAAATATTCTTTTGAGAATGATTTTTGGGTTAGCATGATTTTGAATTTATAATTGATGTGGTTGTTTCTTTTGTACTATGACATTTGTATCTTGATCTTTTTCCTTGATCAATTATATCTGTGAATGATTTAATTTAGTATGTTCCATAAATCCCAAAACTTGTTGACTAACATTATCAACTGCTAGAATAGGATTAGTGATGCCTTGAGCATGCTTGAACCTTGACTATGAAAACCAAATTATTGTAAATATTTTTTACCAATAATATTGCTTTGAAAGTGAGACCTTATTATGGAGAGGTATATTTATATATTTTACTTGCTTTACCTATGTTTGTTTTACTATTTCTTTCTCTAATTTTGCTTTGTGAACCTTTTTTTTTTTAGTTATCTTTGGTAACCAATTTTATATTATTTATAAATTTGATGATTTTTGAATTTTTACATGTGCCATTATTTGTTTTTTGGATGGTGAGTCATTGTTTGAGTCATCTATATCAATTACCTATTGTATTTTCCTTTTCAATGCTAGACGTGAATCAGTGTTGTGCCCATACATTATATGATATGTAAAATAATATATGGATCTCATCACTAGATGTAGAGGAGGTAGGTTGATCAATTTAGCTTTAATCATTTGCCTCAAAATCTCACTTGAAATTATACTTGATCATTGAGTAATTTTTTAATCACTAGTCATAGATGCACTTTATTATTTTGATATATAACATTACTTGCCACAAATTGACAAGGTGAAGATGTATATACATGATTGACACTAGTGTGCCCTAGATAATTTTATCTTGTAATCTTATTTTCCAATGTTGTAATATTTTCATGTAATAGTTGATTCTAAGTTGTCAATTCTAAAATGAATCTTCTCATACTAATAATTTGATCCCTTAGAGTCTCACAAGTGCAAACTATAGTTACTTATAATTGAACATATAGGCACACACCATGTAGAGAAGAGGTTGAGGCATGGATAGGCTGAGTATGGGAATTAGTAATAATAGTATCAACTAATTCACCTCATGGAGAAGTGATATCATGGACCTAGTTAGAGGGAAAGTAGCTATCACCCTCATGGAGATGGGGAGGAGAAGGAGATCCTTTCCTATAAATAATATATGAAATTGAAACTTGAAACATGGTTGTTAGGGTATTAAATTTATGGAATAAGTCTAATAAAATATATTTTAATTGATATAGGACATCATGTACATAAATGTTCATATATTCTTTCAATTGATTCCAAATGAAAGGAAACAAGCATGCAAATGAAACTAGAAAATTTTGCATTAGAAAGTGATAAACATCTTATGTCAATATTATCATGATTAGATAGAAGTAAACATTAGAAAATATAAAGATCTAAAATTTGAGTTTGAGTTTTAGTAGTTTAAAAACATAAACCCTAAAGGTATTCTAGGGTTAATGTTTTTACATTGTTTGAAGTAAGTTGGGTTCACCAAATGATTTAGCTTTTAAGGGTTATGTAATTTAAGTCCTAGGTTATTAAAGTGTCTAAGTACAATAAATCAGGGTATAGAATATTCAATAAATATAACCATTAATTTGTGAAATAATTGAGATAATATGATATTTCTAATAATATAAATGAATGAAACATGAATATTTAGCTAGAAACTACCTGAGATGAAGGATCCAAAATCTAAAAAATGGTATAGGAGCTAAGTGACATAAATAGGATCCAAGTGTTAGAAACCCTCTTAGATAATACATCCCTACCTTAGATATTAGTATTGTGGTGATACTATTTAATTGTTTCACTAATGTCCTATATTTAATAGCTGATCTATACTTTTGGGAGCACTTATGTATAAGTCTACCAAGCCTGTTCCAATATAAAAAAACCTTTTTTTTGTATCTGTGACCTATTTTGACTAATTTTTTATGCAAACCCTAGACCTTTATGTGATTAGGGAATTTTATTAGCATAAGTTTTAAATTTTTGATGTTAGTTATGTAGGATGAAAATCATTAATACCCCATTGTGATGAGAATTTCCTACATACCAATACTCCAAGGAGGGATCAACACTGATGTAGTTCTCCCCACCTAAGTTCTAGTGTAAGTGCAAGTGAAGCTAGTATGAATGCTAGTTTGAGTGTTGTGAGGGAGGTTTAAGACAAAAAATATATGTATTCTTAGTTTAGGAGGGTTTTAGATGCTTTTATGTAGAATTAGGGAAGAATGGGGATTGATAACCTTGATTATGCACAACATTTCTAAGTTTGTTTATGTATCTGCATATAAGTTCCATCTAGTGAATAAAAGGCTAAAAGTCATCTATATATTTTGATATGGTGCGTGTAAAAGGTTTTTAAATAGGTATAGGCCAACCCTAGGTGTCTTTAGGATAAAAAATATATCCATTAGGGATAAAAAGAGAGAAAAATGATAATATCACCCAAGTAGGACACTAGCATTATGGCGCTAGTGTCTAGTTATGGCGCCAATGTTTAAGTGGCATAACCTGAGCCATTAAGGGATTAGATGCCTAAAAAAAGGTCTATGGCTAATTTTGAGATGTCTAGGGATGTGTAAGGTTGCATACAAACTAAATAAATGTCTAAATATGTCTTAATATAGGTCTATAGATAAGTTAGGGATGGGTGGTCTCAATTAACACTCTTAACACTCAAAGTGACATTTTAGATGACTACATAAACAAGGAAATTTAATCAATTAACCATAGAAAATTATTTATGGAATATAAATAGCTACATAGATAATTTCATATGATCCAATACATAAATATTTTTCAATTCAAAATCTTAAAATCAATGATTTAAACATGATTTAAGTCAATATATCTCATAGACATAATCATATTTCATTAAACAACATTACATAAATGAAATGTAAGCATCAAGTCTTTCTCATGATTATAATAACTTGAAAAGCCTTCATAAGTTCTTGGAAATATCATTTGTACATGACTTAACTTCATAAATCCATAATTATAACATATAAGTCATAATCTTATAGTCATCTTTGTCAAAGATAAGCACTATGCAAAACAGGTCCTTATGACCCCCTCTCCTTATGCAGACTTCTACCTTTAAGTTACTAAAAGAGGTGAGGATATCAAAACCTCAAAGGCAAAACATATTTCAAAGTAGATATTAATTCATCATATTTATCTTATTGGACCTTGACTTGATCCATATCTCTACCTCAAAGTATCAGTGCCTTATGCACTAAAATCCTGATGGGCTCCAAAGTTATATCCCCATTAGTATCGATCAAAAAGGCCCAATATAATACATGATAAATCTCAACAACATACTAGCATAAAACCAAGACATGAAATAAATCATGAACAAAATATAGGCTAGGTAGTAAGGCTAGTAGGTGGTAAGGCTAGTCTATAAGCTGTTGGGCCAATGGCCTCCAAGACCTGAAATGGTCTAACAAAATGAGGTGCAAACTTTGACCCTTCTTATTAATGGATGGGGATCTTCTTGGGTCTCACCCTCAAGAAAAATTTGTCTCCAAAATTAAAATGTCGATCAATTCTCTTCACATTAACATACTTTTTGTACCAATACCTAGTGGTCTCTAGGTGTTGATATATCTTAACCACTTTTCGCTCCATGTATTTTGGTATGGGAGGACCAATTATGAATCTACCATCAAGTTGGCCCCAACTTAGTGGGGTTATATAGGCTTAACCATACATATCATAGAAAGGTTTCATCTTAATTTAACTATGATAGCTACTATTATAAGCAAATTCAATAAGATACAAACAGTCTTCCTAACAGAATTGCTAGTATATCACATACATGCACAATATGTCTTCCAAGACCTGATTGAATCCTTTAGTTTATGCATTAGACTTAGTATGGTAAGAAGTAATAAAATTGAGATTCATTCCCAATGCCTTCTATAATTAATTCCATAAGTGAGAATTATAAAATGGATATCAATTTAAAATAATCATATGGTGAATCTTGTGCAATCTAACAATGTCATTTGGAAGGACCTTTGCCACTAAATTGAAATTGTAAGTGGTATTCATAGGAGAAAAGTGATATGCTTTGGTCAGATTGTCCATTGTAACCATGATCACATCATGATGATATGATGAAGTAGGCAAGCCTACAATGAAATCCATGGAGATGGTGTCCAATTTCCATTTTAGAATTTCATGAGGATATAATAAACATGTTGTATGTTAATTCTTGGATTTTACCCTCTATCACTCCAAACAATAAGCTACAAAATCAAGAATAACACATCTCAAACTGGCCCAATGATATAATTTATTTAACTCAATATGTATTTTCTTCAACCCAAAGTATGCTTGGTAAGGATCTCTATGTGACTCAAATAAAATCAGCTCATGCAAGACACTTATTTAAGGTATATAGGTATGCCCTTTATGGCACAACAAACCATCAAACTCAAGAGAATATCCTTCAAAATTACCATTTATATTCATACTAAAATACAACACCTATCTTACTTATTTGCTTCAAAATATGACTTTTCAAGTCAGTTCACAAACTCATTACTTCTAAATCATGGAATATTATACTCAAAGAATCAAAAACTATGTTTTAATTTCTTTTAATGTAAAAAATATCATAATCATATTCTCACAACAATTCCATCCAATGACCTTGATGTGCATTGAGGTTATGCTAATTGATTAGGTTGCAGACTTAAGTGATCAGTCTTAAATACAAAATGTTGACTAATAAAAAAGTGTCACCACCTTAAGCAATCATGAAAAATTACTAAAAATTATATATAATGTGTGGGTTATCTCATTTCATAATCCTTGAGTTATAAGATTTGAATGCTATCACTCTATCTTATTTCATGAGTACAACTCCTAATCCTTCTTTCGATGCATCAATGTAAACAAGGAATTCTCCCATAGGATTAGGCATAACAAATATTAGTGTACTAGTGAGTCACTCTTTCATAAACTAAAATATCTCCTCACACTTTATTGACCAAACAAACTTATTCCTTTTTATCTAAAGTGAAGTTATAGGATTTGCAATGCAAGAGAATTTCTCAAAAAAGTGTCTATAATATCCTACCAAACCTATGATACTGTGAACTTATGCAATGTTAGAATGTGATGGCTATTCCATAATTGAATGAATCTTGGCAAGGTCCATAGAGATTCCTGATGGACTTACCTACTCAGATTGTTGAGTTTGCATAGTCCTAGACTACTAATACTCTTGAGGTTTAGCATCAACTCATTTTGGTGGTATATATCAAATTGATTCTTGATTTGACCATGGTCAGAATGGTTATCATTAAACTATTATTATTGAGGGGGATTAAAGTTAGATTGAATTGCTTTCCAACCTCCCCTAGGTGTAGGTTGTGTACCTTGTGATCTTGAGTCATGTTGTGACTACAATTTTCCATGAAACTTATCTCATGCATCCTGAGTCTTTCTAAAATAATCCTTAAATATGTAGGCCTTTTTAACTACTAATACCAATATTGTAGGAGCTAAAAAGCAAACTACATTATCTATCTCCAAATTTAGGCTTCTAATGAACTTGTTGACTTGGAAACTCTCATATGTGTAACATTTCACATATTTGATCAAATCCAAAAGTTAACAATTATATTGTGATAAAGTGCCATTTCCCTATCAAAGGTCATGAAATTAATCTACCTTCTTTTAAACATATCTATGGGATAACTGGCATGCTCTAAAATTCTCCTTAAATAAGTCCCAAATGAGGGATATTGGTGTTAAGTGTAGTTTCTTCTCATCACCTTCCCACAACATATTGGATGTATCTCTAAGAAGATGGTTGGCCAAATAGGCCTTCCCATTAGATTCACAATCATATAATTTTAAACATCCTCTCATGCTTTCCAACCAAGCTTCTACTACAAATCCTTCCTTAGTCCCATCAAAAGTAAGAGGATGCAGCCTAAAAAAATCCCTTACTAAGTCATCAAGCACAGTTTTTATGAAGATGGTCTAAGTCTCATCTCTCTCATCACTCATGATGGTAATGTAACTCATCTCTACCATCGTCTAAATGGTTATGGAGAGGAATTTTATACCTCTATGTCAACTAAAATCTAATCATCATAGGAGTGTTATGGAGAGTGCCACTCAACTTTATGCTAATCTACATGTAACCTCTAATGTAAGACATCTCTCATTTGCTTCATGGCTAAGAGGAGTTGGAGTATAATATCATTCAACCCTTGTTTAATGGGAAGATATTGATCACCAAGGGAATCATAATCATAATTTGATCAATGTTATAATCTAATTTTGCATACTAATAAGTAAGACATTATAACACATGCAAAAAAACTAGAAAGTCAAAAGTAATTAAAAAACCTAGAGCTCTTGGTGTTATAATATTTGATACCAAAATATCATGTCCATTTTTTTGTAATATATGAAAGACATAAAATTAAACCAACAAAACACATATAAACATGAATATAAGACTACATCCATTCAATCACACACAAGGAATTTTGAATCCTATAACTTCCATTAAGGCTTTAACAAATGCAAGCTAATAATTTACAAGCCCACAATCCTGATTGGTTTGTCCAACACTTAAACTATTTCATGAGCTTAAGCTAATAGATGACTAGGCTTATTATTTATAGATGTCTATCAAAATAATTCTTAGTTACTACTAACATCATCAAGTTCCACATGTCTACCTCAGGTCTACCCAAGCCTAAGCTACCAGGGAATTAGATATTCCATATGTCATGTTTATAGGACCTCAGGTTCTTATCTAACTATCCAATCATTTTACTTATAATTTCAATTTATTATATTACATAGAACATGGAAGCATTGGATATTAACCCCAATGCCTTAACCCCTCTAAGCCTTCATGCCTCCAAGCATCACCACTTGGTAACTTTATGCTAGCCCACTTACCTAGAGCCTTTAATAACTTCACTAACATATTTGGGTTCATGAGTTGTTAGGATGATGCCACATGGTAAAATCCCACTAGCATGATGGCCTAAAGGCATTATTCCCTATACGATCTACTTTGAGATTTTGAGTCACCAATATGATGCCACTTGGAAACATCTTGCTCACCTGTTAGCCAAAAATTAATCATACCTTAGACAAAGTTTATGTCAATCATATGTCTTGGGATGGAAACACATGGATTATTTTGAACCACTTATCAATATTTATGAAATAAACTAAGGAAAAATCAAATAAAAGACCTAAATAAATATTCATCTATGGTAAAAGTAAAATAAACCCAAATCAAAAGCTTAAGGAAAACTCAATAATGAGACTTAGATGCAAGCCTACATCTTTATTGAAACTTTCTTCCATGAATATTTCTTTCATAGACCCTGTCAATACAAAAGGCTTTCATAATAATTGTTCCAAAAAAAATTCTCAAAGACCCAAGCCTTCAAAACTTGTGGTCGCAACATTTTTTCTGATAGGATCATAATAAATTTTCCTAAGATAATGGAACTTGAATGATTTTTAAAGTCTTCACAACTCTTATTTTTGCACAAAATTTCTAACTATTCCACTCTTACAAAACTTCTAACAACTAATTTTCTAAAAAGTGTGAAGGCCAACTTCTTATAAAAATACACTAGTCTTTTTCAAAGACTTAGCCCTTTTTTAAAACTTGAAAGTGTCAAGATTCAAACAATTAAGAAGGATTAGAGGTCAAATCCAAATCAACTAAGGCATATAAACATTCAAACAACTACTATTTTAGCCTACAAAATATCAACACATAAGATCTAATCTTAATAAAACTTTCTTAGTTTTATCAGACTACCTAGTTGTTGGGAATGTTTAAAATAAGGATCAAACTCAACTATTGAAGCCTAAGGGATTATTTTATAGACATCCTTTCAATCCAAAACAATGGTCAATATATTCAATGAACCATTACAATTATTATTCCAAATAACAATCCATAATTTAACAATAGCATTCAAATCATCCTTACACAATCTCGATTCAATCATTAAACCATATAGATATAAAGGAGAGACTTACAAAGAATAAAGAGATTGTGCTCAACAAGATTTAATCAAATAATCATAGTCTTGTATTATAAAATTCATAAGGTCCAAAAGATTTCCTCTTAAACTGACTCCTTCCCAAGGGTCTCAATACAACAATCATAACTAGTTATGAATCTTATTTACAAAAAGGGTTCAATCACAAAGACAACACTAGGCTAATAAGGTGTAGAAACACCAATCATCCCTAACGTTTAAGCCTTCTTATATTTATCTTAGAATAATTGAACTTCACTAAATTTCCTCTTCATTATTAGATAGACCCATTATAGGGAAGGCTTATAGAAGACAAGTAGTTTACTCAACTATTAAGACAAAGGAAAAATCTCTCAAGGCATATTTTTTATCCCAAATAACATTACCATAATATTTAAATAATCTAGCTATATTTTTATTCCTAATAAAAAATCTCAATTATTTTTTTGAGTTCCACTCACTTTTAGATAATTTTTATTCCTTTAAACTCCTCATATTTAGATAAAAAGAGATTCATAATTCTTGAAGTAACAAGTCACTCATGACAAAGATATAAGCAATGAAATCAATCTATCAATTTATTTGAAAGTGCCTTAAAGGATAAATACTCCTGATACATACAAGACTCTTCCTAAGATCCTATAACTCAAGAATTCATAATAGATACAACTCAATTTGACACTGAAGTTTTAGTAAGTAGAAAAAAATATTTTTATCCATAATTGGAATATTATCCAAACTCTTTCTTTTGAAAGAATATTACAAGTAGATTGGTTGTTAAAATATCAATGATACATCTTAACTCATCAATTTATTTAAAGAAACATGAGGCACATCTCAATGTTTGTTTAAATAATGGAGAACCATTCAGTCTTTAATGGTTCCCCTCATCTTCTCCCAAGCATCTACTAACCATAAAAAGGAAGGTTCATCACCCAACATTTTATCATCATTAAGTTATTACTCTAGACACCCCCAGATTAAGACTCCCAACTCTAATCATGTTTACATCACTTGGTAGAGGCAAGGGTGGATATTCAAGTAAGGGTATATTAACATCAAGGATAGCCATGAAACACCTATAATCTTATTCTTAGTTCTTACCTAAAGAGAATCTTAGTCTTAATACAAAGAAAACAAGCATTAAAATGATCATTCAAGTGAAGCTAAATATTTAAAAGATAATAATTAGTATGAAAACTTTCATAGCATAAATAAGGGTTGTTATTTGTTAGATTAGAAAGAGGATAACTCACTATACTACTTCCATACCATAGTCATGAGAGGGTTAAGCAGTCTACTATCATGTCTCATCATGAGAGGGATTAACAACTTCTACCATGGCATTCATAGGATGGTCAATCAGTATACCACCATGCTGAGTAAAAGAGGGATTAACATTATTCCACTATGAATATGATACTCATAAATAAACACTACACTATTTCATAATTGAATTAATACACTTTAATCAAAAAATCTGAAATATCCAAATCAAGTAAGGAGGAACACAACCTCTCCAAGGCCCTTAACTATGTAATAAATTTCATGGTGACCAATTCACAACCATGGGTAGAAAATAAGATGTGTAGAGTAAACCAAGTGGTATTATTCTACTTTAAACAAGAAAATAGACTAATAACTAGAATCATTTCATTCAAACTAATACAAGTCCCTCAAATAGGTAAGCAATACATGGTGGATAATTCACAACCATGGGCAAACAATAAAACATGCAGAACAAACCAAGCAGTCTTATTCTCTTAGAATAAAGAAGATAAAATAGATAATAAATAATTTCATTCCAAATTAACAAATAAAGTATCCATTATTAAGAATCCCACCTATTAACCTTTAGACCACCTAAGCATTATCCTCTATTTGTCTAGACTTGCTCTCCTAACCAACTATTCCTATTGACTGCTTCTCCTTCCTGTATAAAAATTCTCCATACCTTTTTGAATTGGAAAAAAGTGTTAAACTAAGGGAGTTTTAATCCTACATATAGACATATTTAAATCATCCAACCACCAACCACTTTCCAACCTATGCCTCATTAAATGATGTTATTTTCCATGTTCAATTAAGGTGCATCATGACTTCACATGATTTTATGGTTTCTTCCAAGAATTACGTACCTCTTTTCCCACTTGATATAGTATTAAACCAATCTAAGGAAGATCTATTAATCAACCACTATAAATTTTATATTTTGATTACAATATATTTAGGTCATGCAACAACAAGTTTCATCAACTAGGCTTAAAATTTGGATTCCTAATTAAATGCTTCATCTACTTGGTGGAAGACTAGGAAACTGATTATAGGTTTAATAAGGGTTAGAGATATTTTATTGATATAACCATGCTTGGTGTAGTTTATTTCCTTCATTTTCCCTTTTCCTATTCCTACACACTTAATTCACACATTAAATTCCTCTAAACTAGTAGCCAAAATTACCAAATTTAATCAAACAAGGTAATCCAATCAATTAACCATAACCAATTATTCATGGAATATCAACATCTACATAGATAATTTCATATCACATATATATATATAGTTTCTAATTCACAATCTTAGAAGTAATGATTTAAACATGATTTAAGTCAATATATCTCATAGACATAATCAAATTTCATGAATCAACTTTACATAAATGAAATGTAAGCATCATACTTTCAAAAGTAGGAAATCCAAAACATGATTTATAATAGGTCTTTTTCATGTTTCCCAACACATAAAAATCTTTCATAGTTCCTTGCACATCTCAACTAGATGTGATTTAACATTATAAATATATAATCAAAACATATTAGTCATAGTCTCATAGTCATCTTTGTCAAAGATAAGAACTATGCTATATAGGGCCTTATAAATAATATGCAACCACTTAGATGCTTTTGCATTTTGATTCAACTTCACTCTAGGTATTCATATTTGGCTCATGGTCAATCACTAATTATAAAATGGAAAAACCTTATCTTTACATATTCAATTTGATATTAGGGAAAAATGGGTAAATGGGTACATAGTGTTGAGCTGACCCTAATGACTCAACTATCAAAGTATATTGCTTACATAGCCTATAATTTGAATAAAATATTAGACTAATGTAGTTTCCCCCTATGTGTTGGCTTGTGTGTGAATCATACAATGTGTAAAAATCAAGCACAATAATGACCTAGATTGTAACTTGATAAATTGGGCTCTTAGGCTTCTCTTATAGTAATTCAAATTTGTAAATGTGCAGTCCCTATGACTGGTATAAAAATAGGAATAAATAGGGAAACTTTAATTATTTGAATTCTCTTTAAAATCTATTTGGTATTTTTTCTTAGTGAGAAATTAATGAGGGTTAATTTTTTAGTTATATAAATCCATTTATAGTAATAATTCACATTAAAAAATTTAGGCTGACCATTTGGATACATTTAATTTGTAAATTTGATGACTTTAGGGAAATTGACACTTACATTAGGATAGGATAATAGCATCAATGATATTAGCTACCCTCGACATTAGTGTCCAAGTAGAAAGACAATGCATACATGTTCAAAACTTATAGATATGGAAGATAAGTACATTTTAATTATTGTGGACAAGATATAAGTCTTGGGTCATCAATATAATACTAGTAAGACTAAGATATATATGTCAAAGGGAATAAATATAGAATAAATATGAGACTTGTAGAAGTGGAAAGATAGGGAAATTAGAATAACAACCAAGATTTTAATTTTTCAAGTGTACAAGACTGAGGTGATATATAATCACAACATATAATATACATTTTCCACCCCTTTAATATAATAATGAAATTACTAATTTAAATGAAAGGAATGTGTACATGGGTGCATATGCACACTTAATATTTGTATGTGCCCAACTTTAGCGCTTCATTGGTGACTTACTTACAACCAAGAATATGTTACATTTTAAAATTAATGCATATAATCTAGGTTGAAAATACTTGAAATAAATTGAAATTAAAATATTAAGGTTTAGGAGTACACCTTTATGTTGATATAACTACCTTCCCTATTAGGAAGTTATTTTCCAAAATATGTATCATTGTAAGGATTTGAAAACTAAGATTATGATAAATATAAATAAATATTTAAAGTGCATATATCTAAGGGCAGAGAGATAGAGAGAGATTGAAAAGAAAGTGCCACCAACTTTGAATAAAAAATGAGTTTCCACTTGGTAGTTAAGATTAGCTCAACTATGGAAACCAATGATACTTATAACTTGATGAGGTTGGATGATCAAATCCAACTTGAAAACTTGGAAATAATGAGTGATTTGATCACCTCAATCATAACAAAAGGTAAACTAACTACTACGGTATATTGGCTTGATAAAATTTTATGAGGTATCATTACAAATAAGTTTGTGATATGGTAACAATCCATAAAAGAGTTTTGGAATCTAAAATTGACCTGGATTTTGTAATATTGGGCACACTATTCATAGTATATGCACTTTAGATATGTTTCATGTTGAAACTATGTATAACAATAATACCAATGTATATAATTTTACCACAACTATGAATCTCAATCATATAACTTGTTGGGTGAATATTTTGTTGTCAGCTAACTGAAGGCAAAATGGGGATGTTAGCCACAGTGTAATGAGATAAATCTCTCCTCTCAGCAAGGGGAGGTTCCTTATAAACTATTTTAAACTAATCTAAACTAAATATTAACTTAGGGGTGAGATCATACCATCCATTTCTCTTTTTTCAAAAATAATGTTTACAAAGTGAAGGAAAATCCTTGGATATTAACTGAATCCACCAGAAACCCATGAGAGTACAAAGCCTATCTTTGCTTTTCTTAATAATTTATAACTTATATAATAGTAAAATGAAGTGCAGTCAAAAGTCTCCACTAAAAACTACAACAGAGTATATGATTACAAAAGATAAAAGTAGTTCAAAGCCTTTCCCATGTCTTTCATTCTAAAATGATAAAACATAAACTAAAGATAATTATAAGAGTATAAATTCTCCATAATCAACTTCAGGACATCTTTTAGATTATTTCCACTCACTCTGCTTATTTAATCAAATAGATAAGATTGTATTAGGAAAAGGATGTAAGAACAATTTCCCACACAACACAAGTTACTCCAATACGAAGTTTGAAAATTCACTTGCTTTCTCATTTACCTAATAAAAATATGATTTACAATCTAAGCTCAAAATATCAAAAGGCATTTCAATTGAGCACAAGTTTTTGCTTCCAATCACTAAAAGATATATATTACAAAAGAGGCTCTCTTTATTTATAGAGAGAGGCCTTAAGGAAATAGAAAAGACTTAATTACTTTGACGTAGTCAAAGATAGGAGTCCTTGTTGATTTTAGACTTTCCATATTTTTACATGTAATTACACATGACAAAAGTACATGTGAAAATGTCCAAAGTGGTTACAAAAGTGCATTTGATCATACATGGTGATAGTTACTTGTATCCCAAAACTGTCTGGAGTAACAATATTCTTGAAAATCACCTTAGCCCTGACTATGGCATCTCTCACTACTATGACTGATTTTTCATGGCTAGTTAACCTAGTTTTCAAATTATCTAGAGTTAACTGATTATCTAGAATATTGTCTACAGAGGTTACTAAGAATGCCTTATCTTCAAATTCCTTTCAGAACATACCTTCAATTTCTTGAATCATTTATTCTAATGAAAGGAATTGGTTGTCTTGTGATGTAATCTTGCAAGACAAATCCTCCAATTTATGCAAAATATTGATGTCACTTTGTTCACTGAGGTCCTTTGATGATTCAAGGTTTTTGATCAATTCTTTAAGCACTCGACTCCTATATATCAATGCTTCTTTAGTTTTAGTGTAAGAGTCTCTATCAACAATGACACCAATTGATATTAGAGTGATCATTTTTAACTTCTTCATATCCATCCATTTATCAAGATACTTTCTTATGCTTTTAATATCCTAAAACATAATATTAATAAGATAATCCAATTTTGTTCTTATTTTTCTCATTTTATCCATCTTCTTAGATAACTCTGTGAGCAAGGAAATTCCTTGTGTACACATATTGTCCAAGTAATCTTCAAGTACTTTTCCCTTGAGATAGGCCTTTTCACTTTCTGAATCACATGGTCTTATATGAAAATGGCTTCTAGAGTTACTTTTTGGAGTGAAAGTGATCTTTCTTACCACTGCAATCAATTATTCCACCATTATTTTATAATGATACTCCATCTCTTTCTCTCTATCAAAATTTTGAATCAAGATGTCCATAGTTGACTACATATCACTCTTAGTACTTTCATGAGTTACCTTACCTAACTCAATTCTAGAAATAGAGTAGTCAATTACATCAAAATTTTCAATAGTTACATCCTGTGGAGGCCTTGTAACTTCCAAAAATTTGTATCCCTTATCCCCAATCATCTTTGAAAGAATCTTTGCCTTCTTCAAAGCCTTTACTTTTATTGGCACCATTTTATTAAAATCAAAGTCATTGGAGAGATGGCTTATTTTTTCTCTTGAGTGTATAAGCTGACAACCAAGGTGGGAGCAGAGAAGTACTTACATTAGGATCAATCTCCATTTTTGGCATTACTAGAGTTTCACTTACACTAGTAGTGGAAATAATAGGTGAAGTATAAGTAAAAACTGCACCTTTTGTTGAGTGATCAAAAGTGGAACTATCTTGGATATCAAAAAAAGGGGATGACAAACTGGGAATTGATTCTAAGGAATGAATAATATCTCAAAAATCACCTTGAGGGTTGTCAAAAATTATTTTGGAAGGAGAGGGTGATCCAGAAGAGGGAACACTAATTGGAGAAATAGGTGAAGGAGTTGTAACAGGCATGCCAGGTGGAGAAGAAGAAATTTATATTCCTCGCTACACATTCTCTTAAGGAGGTAAAGTTTCCTTCTCTTGTTGATCTATGGGCCTATCATCAATCTCCATCTATTCTATCACTGGTTCTTCAATGCTTTGTTTCTCAACTTTCATATCTATAGTTTTTGGCTCTTTTTCCATAACTTTTGACTTCTTCATCACAAATATAATCTTAGGATTATGTGGCCTAGAAGAAGAAGGAACACCACTTTTATTCTTCATCCTATTTTCTACTCTTATTCTTGTTTCCTCTTGAAATTCAACTTTTGATCCTGTGATGAACTTTTTCAAAGTGATTCCCTTATTCTCTAACCAATCATTGGTGTTTGCCAATATTGGTTCAAATCTTTTCCTTAAGCAAGTCAACTCTTTTTGTGACCATTAGATATGGGGAAGAGTGGCATTGGTGACCTGTGTAGTATGGTATCTATTATTGATCAAATCTCTATCATCCACTAGATTCTTAGGGATATTAGCAAGTCCCAGATATTCTAGCTGCTCAAGAGATAATCTATTGTAGTCTGTTTTCCTGATATCTTCTTTAATCCTCAGATCTACCCAAACATCTTCAATCATAGGCTCATGAAACTAGGTTTTCCTCTTGATTATATCCTTTATGCCCTTATAATCAAAATTTATTCTTATTTTGAAATGTTTCATGGTTATAAGTTGCATTTTAGTTTCCATAACTCTAGCTTTTCCAGTGATTAACACTGAAAACCTACCAATTTCAATTGGGAATCTGAAATTGGGCTTCTTGAAATCCATTTGTTTATTATGTATGATAATTATTTACCTACATAGCTCCATCAAGACAAATTTTTCTGAAAGGAATATTGGAAGCATATAAGGATGACCTTGGAAAAATCTAACCCATAGGTATGAAAAAGAAGGAAATTGTAAAAACATGCATCCAAAATCATTCACAACTGCCCAAGTCTCATCAGAAATTCTTCTCTATTCTAATTGAGGATAAAAAGACACAAAAATACTGCAAAGAAAGCATCATTTACTCTATTGAAATGATGAATATAACCCTTCAACATTAACAGAGGATAGTATTGATACACTAGGGTTAATCTTATATATCCTTTTGATGTTAAACTTGAAAATGTTCTCATCGATGCTGCAATGTACACTAGGTAGAAAGTCATGTAGAATTTGAAGGTAGTGGATACCTTTGTTAATTGCTTGTGTAGAGCATTCCTAATTTTCTCTCCCCAAAATATGACTTGTTTTCCTTAAAGAATTATCTTAATGAAGGGATACATCCATTCACGAAATTATGAGGAAGAAGGTAAACCTCTTACCTTGCTGAGAAGAGTGATTAGATCACCGATTTCTTCTAAGAAGTCACTCCTTGGAAAACTTTGTGGCCACCTTGACAAATTTGACCTTGGAGTCTTGAGTCATTTATGGTTGATTACTTTCTTCACTTTTTTAGGATCTTTGTCGTATTCTCTTTGTACTTCGACAAAATCAAGATTTAGTACTTCGGTAGTAGGACACATGAACACTTTATCGATGAACTCAGGATCCAGTCTAATCACCACATTACCACTAGTGTCTAACACAACCCTGGTATCCTTATTGTAGAACTGAGTGCACTGGAGAACAAATTCTATGTTATGAGCTACCACAAGGAAAGAATATACCAGACGAATATTACTTTTGATTTTCTTCTTCATTTCATGGTTGGGATTGCTTGATTTAGTTCTTTCCATGAACTCAACCATGTCCACGTGACCAATCTTTGTATCTCGAATGTCAATGACGTTAGAAGTAACTGAGGTGGTTGGAAAAACACCTTGATACTTGTACTTCATTATCTTTGACTTCTTTGAAGAAACCTTAGTCATCTGGGATAACGTTTATCAAAAGGATGTCGATGAACAAGGATCCACAAGAGAAACTGAAATAAAAGTCATGATCATGCAATCAAGGTAAATACTGGAAATATAAGAAAATTTAATCTCAATGATCAAGACCATGGGGATGCACTTGAAAGGGCTAAAGTGCGAGCATGTCAAAAAACTAGAAGGAAGCAGGTTCAAAAAAGTGAAACTAAAAATTTCTTGGAGTTAGCAAATTTGAGAGAAGGTTTACATTGGTGGTAAAAATTACCAACCTTACATATGGGGTATGTTGTATTAGTGGAATTTTTTTTTGACATAACATGTTTAGGTAAAATTCACACTTATGTAGGGGCAATGATTTTTGTTGCCTTTACAAGTCAAGTTAATGAAAGGGTGGAAAAAATCATCACCCTTGCACATGGGTATATCACTCAAGTAATGATAGAAAAAATCACCACCCACATAGGTTTAATGTGTAAGGGTCACAAAAATTTCTGCCCTTGTAGAAATTACAAGGTTTTGTACAAGGGCGGTGATTTTCGCTACTTGTACATGAGAAAATTTGACTGACAGGTTTTGGATTTTTTAGGCTTTCACCTAGTACACCTATTTGGGGAAGAGAGGGAGGGGGAGAAGGGAAAAATAAAACATAAATAGAAGGGAAAAAGAGAAAATTTAACCTTAAAAGGAAAAAAAACAAAAATATGAAAACCTAGAAACAAAGAGAGAAGAAAGTAAAACCTACCTAGTAATTACAAAATCCTACACTAGAGGTTAGTGAATATGCAATCCCACTTATTCACATAGTTGAATGATTGTAGAAAGGAGGAGAAAATAAATTCACATGATTAAAATGAACAATCAATTGACATATAAATTCCACAAAACTAATGCCAATAATTTGGCACACGTAGTCATAAATATCGCATACAAAAATTGAGGTCATGCAAGGTCGGTGATTTTCGCCGCCTTTGCATGATGTGGGGATATATATATAGCTATATAATGGGGGGAAGAAAAGAGAGAAAGAGGTTTCAAGAAATCAAACTACTTTAAGGAGGTGATACACCAAAATAAGTTGACCTTCCCACATCCACACTCAGGATCAGACAGAAGAAACATACATACTCTCAGACTTGGCAGAAGGACCAGGCTACAAGAAGATGGCAGGGAGGTTCTTATGAAACACAGGAATAAGGACTCACCAGGATGTTGTGAAATACATACTGTGAATGACTTCCTCTATTCTATACTTCTAAATAGAGCTCTTTTCCTATCATCTGCAAAAAATGGTGCCTTGTAGATAACTGGTGTGTTGGAGCTGAACCTGTGAGAGCATCAAGAGGCAATGACTGAACACAAATCAAACACTTAGGATATACATAGAATATCTATCCAAGAAGAGGTAAAAATTGATCTTTATTTGATTCAGGTGGAAATTTTAGTAGGGTTGCACCTTGTAAAATTGTGAAAAGATAATTACAAAATGACCAAGTTCACAAATATTTGGAAAATTCCAAGAGGCTCATTTTGTGCTCCTTGTTTACAAGTGGTCAATCACCTATTCATGAAAAGAAACAAGTTGCTCAAAATCATTTATGAACTGTGCACTTTGTCCCCTTGAAATCTACCCTTTTCAAGGTCAAAACATGATTTGCCTTCCCATTTAATGCAAAATGGGGGAATTAGTTGCTTGATTAGCTGCTTGCATCCCAAATGATCAATTTGCTGACACTATTTCACCTGCTAGAACCATGCTTGTCACTTGTCCTTCCTCCACTTTGTCTTATCTAGCTTATCCGGCCCTTAGGGTGAACATCCTAGTGGTTCGTTGCATTTCTAGCTCTTTTCCATGGTTTGTGATTATTTGCTTTTGAAGACAAATAGCCATTTCTCCTTGTTAAAGTTGATGTTTGTATGGCCATCATGTTTTGAAATCCAATGACTAAACTATTTTTTTAAACTTGATGCCTTCTGGGACATCACTGTCCTCATCGCAACACTAACAAGCCTTCATATGATCTCTCTACAGCTTCACTTTCCTGCTATCACTCTCTCAGCCACGCCTTCATCTAACATTCCTTTGAAATTAGGCCAAAAGTCCCCGCAAGAGTATCTGCCCTTTAGGGTCCTTCGGTGGGTCCTTTGACCCTTTAGACTATCTCCCGAGCTCCCAAGAATAACTTTCCTAGGTCGCCTTTCACTTTGAACATTTCTGTAGACTTTTGTTTGCAGACATTTTCCCACAGAAAAAAAGTATGCAAAAATTATGTCCGCCTTTGCCTTTTCTTAAAGCTTAATGTGTTAGCGGCCTGAATTCCTTAGTCGACTTCAAACAAATTGAACTTTGAACCTAAGCTTTGAACTGACCCGAGTCATCTCCTTTGAAGTGCTGGCCCTTCGAAAGGGTACTGAGCCTTTGAACTTACCCTTCAGTTCAAGGGCATGCCCTTGAACCAAGCGTTGAACCAAACCGTTGAACCAAAATGGTTCAACAATTTAATGGTTCAACTAAGCACACCGATGAGTGTTGAACCAATTGAACTAAAGCTGATTTGAACTAAGAGATTAAACCTTAGGCTGTTGAACCAAGCCATTGAACCAAAATGGTTCAATAGCTTAATGGTTTAACTAAGCGCGCCAATGACTATTGAACTAAGCTGACGAACCATCCCATTGAACTAAACCATTAAACTCTTCATTAAACTAAACCCATTGAAACAAAAATGGTTCAATGGTTCAATCACTGTGTGCCAATGACTTCTAAACTAGATTTGATGGCCTTCTTCATTAAACTGAAACATTTCTTCATTGAACTAAAACATTAAATTGAACCCGTTGAACTAAGATGGTTCAATGGTTCAATTAAGAGCACCAATGAGCATTGAACCAATTAAACTAAAGCCGATTTGACCTAAGAGATTGAACCTTAGGCCATTGAATCAAAAGTGCCAGGCTGATGAACCAAAATGCTAAACTGAGTGGTTAAACAAAAATGAGAAAATAATGTCATTGAAGTTGTGCAACCTGGAAATAACTATCTTTAAAAAGTGAATAAAGAAGGTAAATTATTTTTTTGGCCTAGAGCAAAAAATTGGTCAACAAATGGTGACTCACAGGGAAGCGTACCTACTATGCTTAAAGACCAGCTGCCTTAAAAAATTCATTAGGCATGGAATTAGATAGTAACTTTGGAAATTAATAGCAACTCTATCAAAACTTATAACTAGCCACACAGATCTACCTCCAAGGAAATAAAAGCACACACAAGACTAAGAAAATTACTACCTATGCAACAGCACTTAGGGAAAATAAGAAAGAAAAACAAGGGAAAATATGTACAAGCGAATCTAGAAATTAGTGGCAATGCTTCAGATGTATCCCATTAATTGGGATACACAGTTCTTTGCCATCCAACCTAGAAAGTTGGAATGCATTATGCTGCTTGCATTGAGTAATCATGTAAGGACCGCTCCATAGGGCATCAAATTTTTCATGTTTCCTAGGCTTAGCTCGATCTTCATCTCATTTTAGGACAATGTCTCCTTTAGAGAAATCTCTTGACAAATTTTTCCTATCAAAGTACCTTTTTACTTGCTATTAACAACTTGCCATAGAAGCCATAACCCAGTCCCTTGCCTCTTAGAGCTCCATTAGCTCACACAGCTTGACCTCCATGCTGGTTCCTTCTTCAAACTGTAACTGGTGGGTGAGATCCAATGTTGGCAGCTCTAGTGAGATGGGAAGCCTAGCTTCCCTTCCATACATGAGCGTATATGGATAATTTTTTATTGCTCTCTTCAGACTAATTTTGTCGGCCGATAGAGTTGTCTTTAGCTTGGCATGCCAAGTCCTCTGATTTTCTTCCATAGTCCTCTTTATGATTCTGATCAAGTTTTTATTGGTGGACTCAGCCATCCCATTCCCTTGTAGATAATAATTTGATGAAGTGTTGAGGTATATGCCATACCTTAGTTCCTATTCACTTGTTTTAGCTCCCAAAAAATCCAAGGTGTTATCTAAGATTATGGTGGCTGGAACCCCAAATCTTGTTACCAGGTCCTCATAAAAATCTAGGACTATGCTTTCATTTGCCTCTTTTAGAGTGACAACCTCCACCCACCTAGTGAAATAATCTATAGCAATCAAGACCCATTTGTGCCCAACACTAGAGGGAGGATTGATCATCCCTATGAAATCTAGGCCCCACTGCATGAATGGTTGCTCGACATGGATGGGTTATAGAGGCATGGCAGCCAATCACTAGTTTTTGTCAAAAATTGCACACTTTTAGAACTTCTTTACCCAAGCATGGGTGTCCTTGAAAAGAGTAGGTCAAAAATAGCTAGCTCTCATTATCCTTGCTGCCATAGCTCTAAGAGCGAAGTGACCACCTGCTGGCCTATCATGGAACTCAGCCAATACCTTATTAGCCTAGTTTGGGTCAATACACCTCAAGAGGACCCCAGAGAAATCCCTCCTAAATAGTACTTCATCAACCAAGACATAAGGGAGAGACTAGAATTTAAAATACCTTCTTCTAGTCTTATTAAGACCCTATGGGCACTCACCAGTAGTAAGGAAATGCCTTAGGTCCAATGTCCAATCCTTTATGATAGCTAGTTCCTCTGCAGTGGTTGCGTCATGAATTAACAAGCTGCCTTCCCTCTCTTGCTTTAATTCTACAATGAGTTATTCACATAGGCCTCTTCCTCTCACCAACTTGGTGATCTTGATGTCTACATCATACTCCATCAATTTGGTAATCCACCCTACCCTCTTCTCATTCAGGTCTCGATTGGTCAAGAAATCCTTGACACTAGGATGTGGGACCATGAGATGGATCCTGCTGTTAGACAACATATGTCTGAATTTCTTCAGGCTCCGCACTACTGCCAGGACTTGCTTCTCTACATACGTGTACCTGACTTCAAAATCCTCTAATCCTTGGCTGAAAAAGGCAAGTGTCTATTTGAGGTCATCACTATTTGCTTGGGTAAGCATGGTGGATATCACCTCTTCATTACTGAAAGTATAGAGGTTGAAGTCTTTGTTGAAGTTGGGGCTGATCAAAGTGGGAGCCTGGGTTATGGCCTAATTTATGGCCTCAAAGCTATCTTTCCTTTGAGTTATCCATTTGAATTCCTAACCCTTCTTTAACATAGGGGTGAGTGGCTTAACTATCTCTACAAAATCTGGAATGAATCTTCAAATAAAATTAATTCTGTAAAAGAAACTTTGTAGGCTTTTCTTGTGCTTCGGTAGGGACATCTCCAAGATAGAGTGAACTCTCTTAGGCTCAATAGATAAGCCCTCCTTAGACATGATGTGGCCAAGGAGTTAACCCTCATGAATATTAAACACACACTTCTTTGGATTAAGAGAGATGCGAAACTCCCTACACCTTTAAAAAATTTTCCTGAGGTGTTCTATGTGATGGTTCACTTCCTTGGAGAATACCGTCACATTGTCAAGGTAAACCAGCATGTTGTTGTTCATTAAGCCTCCAAAAGCCATATCCATGGCTCACTGAAAGGTAGCACCAGCATTAGATAGCCTAAAAGGCATCTTCTTGTAGGCATACATCCCCCATTTAGTAGTGAAGGTTGTTTTGTGCTGATCACAACCTTGAACTAGAATCTGATTATACCCTGAATAACCATCCAAGAGGGAGAAACGCTCACTACATGTTACCTTTTAAAAGACCCATTCCATGCTTGGAAGGGGATAATGATCCTTCAAAGAGACTTTATTAAGGTCTCTAAATTTGACACATACCCTGATTTCCCCATTTTTATTTCTAACAGGAACAAGGTTGGCTAGCCAGTTGGAGTGCTTGATTGGAAATATAATTCTAGAATCAATCAATTTGGCCAATTCCCTCTACATGAGGGGCTCAATTGTCAGATTCACAGGTCTTTGATTTTGTGTGATTGGCCTAGTGCCTTCTTCTAATTCAATAGTGTGTTGGGCAAGCCTTGGGTTGAAGCCTTTCAAGTCACTGTAATCCTAAGAGAAGACATCGAAGAACTCTTGACACAACAAAATGAAAGCTTACCTTTCTTGAAATGTGCAGACTTTTCCAAGCATAAGCAGCTTATCCTTAAAGATTTCAACCCTTTCATAATTCTCCTCTGGTTGTGATGAATGCCTTGTCATTTCTTAATTGGTCATCTCTATTGAATATGCTTTCAAGCATGACCAGTCCTTTAGGGAGTTTATTATTCTTCAACTAAATATTTTGATTGCCGTATTGCTGCTGCAATTTCACTTGATTTTGTGTTGCAAATTCAGCTTCTTCCTGTAAGAAAGAAGCTATTTGCTGGTCACTTTCAAAAACTTACCAATTTGCAATGTTGTCAGGAACTGAAGGCCAAACCACCACTTTCAGGTGGCATGAACCATAGTCTCGGTTTATTTCCTTTGAAATGTCAAACTGGGTGCCAATTGTTGCTAGCCAATCTACTTGTTTATTTTGCTCTCTAAGAATAGAGGTAATATTGAAAGCAAGAAAATCCTCCACCAAGTCCTAGACTCTATGCTTTTAAGACTTCAACAAGGAATTCTTGGTCAGATTTAGGCATCTCACCTAATTTCCAATCAGCTTGCTGTCTCCCAAAACTTGTAGTTCTTTAATCCCTCTTTTTCTTGCCCATTTAAGGCCATGTATAAGAGACTCATATTCTGAAACATTACTTGTCAAGAGAATTAGAAGCAAAAAGCTAAAAATTACCTTTCCTTTGAAGAGGAGACCAGCATCACCCCACCTCCAGTGCCTAGCTTACTTTTAGAACTCTCAAAATACAACTGCCATAGGCCAAAGTCCTCTTGCTCTGCCTTCATTAAATTTGGCATGAAGACACCCTCCTCATGCATGCAATAGACTGCAAGGTCTACCTCCTTAATGAACTTGTAACGATCATGTTTGAAATTATTATTTCCCCACTCATCCAAGAGTAGGTCTGCGACTCCTTCAAGAGTGGAGGATGGAGCTTGGTCTATTTGGGACTCTTCTGAGTCGATGATTGTGTAACTAACATTTGCTACCTTGGCCCTGAATGGTTCTAGATGGTCCTTATAGAGTGGCTTAGACTCAATATTTACCTTGGTCCCATACTTGGTTCTGAAAACCAGATATGACCAATTTGCTGCTAGATAACTGCCTATTTTTGACGTGAAGTCCCTGGACAAGCAAATTGTGAAATAAGGAGGGACGTTTGCTACCACTATATCATGGGGAATTGAGAAGGT
Source organism: Torreya grandis (assembly GCA_037957365.1). Lineage (NCBI taxonomy): Eukaryota > Viridiplantae > Streptophyta > Pinopsida > Cupressales > Taxaceae > Torreya > Torreya grandis. Next base: position 219,118 of record JARHVA010005505.1, on the reverse strand, counting down.
TGGGCAAACATGCAGCATAAAGCCTAAACCCTTCACAATCTCAACTATTTTTGTAGGTGTCCCATCTAGTTGTAGAACACCTTTGTTCATCTCTTCATACTTCAGTCCCATCTTGTCAACAATACACTTGGGCATTACTGAGGTGTTGGCCCCACTATCAATTATATAGTTTTGTACCAATAAATCCCCAATAACTAAGGATACATAGAAAGGAAGCATTTTTTCTTCCTTTTTTACCTGACCTGAAGTAGAAGGCTGTCCATTTGTCATCAAGACATTATCAGTGCTTGCTGGGACGACTAGATAGTCCAGCTCATGCAATTCCTTATTCAACACATCCTTCTGGCTTGGAAGAGATAATGAATCCCATAAAGAGATATTCATATGTAGCTTCTTCATTTGGTCTACTATATTGATCTGAGGGTTGCCTCCCTTCAAGTTTTCTTTGGGGTTGATTCTAAGCTGAATTGCAAGCTGAGGGGCTGAAGGTGTAGACGGCTGCATCAAATTTGGGGCTTTTGAATTAGAGTGTGCTAGAGGAGGGGCTACTTCCATCTGAGTAGTAGCTTGGACCTCTACCACCACTCTTCTTTTGAACCTCATGTTGGTTGCAACATAATCAGCCTAATTATCTGTAGCACCCACATAATTTACTAAATAAAATTCCCCTTCTAGGTGATTCATTAGGGTGGAATCAGGCTAGGCCTGATTGCTACTTGTGTTGGGTTGCATTGAAGGCTCAAAGACTTGATACTGAGCAGCTATTTGGTTGTCTACATTCTAGAAATAATTCATCATCTCATTTGTGTAAACAACCTGTTCTTGACCATACCCCATGGTCAAACAACTTGGTTGTTCCTATACTAGATTATTTTGAATCGGCACCATGACTTTAGATGATGAAGAGGGGCCTGAGTTGTAAATCTAAAAAGGCTTGGTTTGAGTGAGTTGACCTTATCCTTGATTATAGCCTTGGAAAGGAGGTCTAGGAGCTTGACCATAGTGTTGATACCCTTGATTTGGCCTAGCACTTTGAGTTTGCTATCTTTTAAGAGCTACAAGTTCATTTGACATATTTTGCAATAGGATTTTAACCTCATGAAGCTCATTAGGCAAAGTGGCAGCTAGATTTTCAACACTAGGTGAAGGAGCTATTATGGGAGCAACCGTTTGGATTGGAGGCAACATTTTTGGAAAAATTGGCATGTGAGGCCTAGGGGCTATTTTCCCAGCCTGAACCAAGCAATTTTTTGCTGCTATGGCAATGTCATAAGCAACGGGTAGTATATGCCCTCCCATAGATTAGATCATCATAGCAATATCACTGTTTAATGCTTTTAAGTAGTACAAGAAAGCATAGTTGGGATTCAGTCTTACCAAGATGGGAATTCTATCCCAAGTCTTTTGAAAATGTGTGTTGAAGTCCTGCATATACTCGTCTGGAGCCCTCTTTATAGTCGTCAGCTACTCAGAAAGTGAGAGATCATTGCTCTTTTCCCCAAAATAGTCTATCAACTGAGTGCCTAACTCATTCTAGGAGTGTATTGAATTCACAAGCAAGGTCCCATACCAGTCAACAACTTTCCCTTTTAGAGACAAAGCTAGCAGTCTGATGGCAATATTTTCTTATGTTACATTGTGGATATTGCAAAGATTGGCAATATTCCTAATATGCTCGATGGTTGTAATAGGCCCCACCCCATCAAAATAAGGTAAATTATTGAGATCAGTTCTCGAAATTGGATTGTAGTGTGGGAGATTCAAGGGGCTCTCACCATGAAAAGCCACAAAAGGTAATGCCATGTCTGGGATTGGCTGTAACTGGGGTTCTTCTGTGACTGTGTCTCTTATAATAGGCCTAGGAGGATTGATCGCTGGATAAGGATGAGTTCTCTCAAATCATAATCTTTTAGCAAAATTTAAAGGTAATTCAATGAATTTGAAAGGAACCCCTCTTGAAGTAGACCTTGTGGTGACTTTAGGTATAGAAAGTTAAGCAACTGGTCTTAATTAGAGAACTGAAGCTCTTACCAGTGGAGTCACCAAATGCTAGAAAACTTGAACCTACTATGATAGGACCAGCATCAATCCTGAAACCTTTCTAAGTTATCAAACTATGTGTCCCACCAGGTGTGCCAAAATTATTGATGCAGGAAATTGCACTCAAGGTAGGAGGCCTATCTCCTGCCTTCTCCTCGCAACATGGAAACTCCCCTCTTGCCTATGGGACTAGCAAAGCTGGAGGGGAGAGTCTCTAGATAAGGGCTAGCTCCCTTTGATGCATCATGTTTGTTTTAGAAAGTGAAAATGCAAGCATATATATGTGTGTGTGTGTGTGTGTATATATATATATATATATATATATATATATATATATATATATATATATACAGCTATATAATGGGGTGGATGAAAAGAGAGAAAGATGTTGCAAGAAATCAAACTACTCTAAGGAGGTGATACACCAAAATAAGTCAACCTTCCCACATCCACACTCAAGATTAGACAGAATAAACATACATACACTTAGACTTGGCAGAAGGACCAAGCTACAAGAAGATGGTAGGGAGGTTCTTATGAAACATAGGAACAAGGACTCACCAAGATGTGAAATACATACTGTGAATGACTTCCTCTATTCTATACTTCCAAATAGAGCTCTTTTCCTGTCAGCTACAAAAAATGGTGCCTTATAGATAGCTGGTGTGTTGGTGCTAAACCTGTGAGAGCATCAGGAGATAATGACTGAACACAAATCAAACACTTAGGACATACACAAAATATCTATCCAAGAAGAGGTAAAAACTGCTCTTTATTTGATTTAGGTGGAAATTTTAGTAGGGTTGTGCCTTGTAAAATTGTGAAAAGATAATTACAAAATGACCAAGTTTGTAAATATATGAAAAAGTCTAAGAGGCTCATTTGGTGCTCCTTGTTTACAAGTGGTCAATCACCTATTCATGAAAAGAAAAAAGTCGCTCAAAAGCATTTATGAACTGTGCACTTTGTCCCTTTGAAATCTACCCTTTTCAAGGTCAAAACATGATTTGCCTTCCCATTTAATGTAAAATGGGGGAATTGGTTGCTTGATTAGCTGCTTGCATCCCAAATGATCAATTTGCTGACACTATTTCACCTGCTGAAACCATGCTTGTCACTTGTCCTTCCTCCACTTTGTCTTATCTAGCTTATCCAGCCCTTGGGGTGAACATCCTGGCGGGTCGCTACATTTCCAGATCTTTTCCATGATTTGCACTTCTTTGCTTTTAAAGACAAATGGCCATTTCTCCTTGTTAAAGTTGATGCTCGTATGGCCGTCATGTTTTGAAATATAATGGCTAAATTATTTTTTTAAACTTGACACCTTCTGGGACGTCACCATCCTTGTTACAACACTAACAGGCCTTCATATGATCTCTCTACGGCTTTGCTTTCCTACTAACACTCTCTTGAGCACCCCTTCATCTGACGTTCCTTTAAAATTGGGCCAAAAGTCCCCGCAAGGGTATCTACCCTTTGGGGTCCTTCAGCGGGTCCTTTGACCCTTCAGACTATCTCTTGAGCTCTCGCGAATAACTTTCCCAGGTCACCTTTGGATTTGAACATTTCCATGGACTTTTATTCATAGACATTTTCCCATGGACAAAAAGTCCATGAAAATTTTGTCTGCCTTTACCTTTACTCAAAGCTTAATGTGTTAGTGGCCCAAATTCCTTAGTCGAATTTAAACAAATTAAACTTTTAACCTAAGATTTGAACTTACCTGGGTCCTCTCCTTTGAAGTGTTATCCCTTTAGAAGGGCACTAAGCCTTTGAACTTACCCTTTGGTTCAAGGGCATGCCCTTAAACCAAGCATTGAACCAGGCTGTTGAACTAAGCTGTTGAACCAAAATGGTTCAACTAAGCATGCTGATGAGCGTTGAACCAATTGAACTAAAGCTAATTTAAACTAAGAGATTGAACCTTAGGCCGTTAAACCAAGTCCTTGAACCAAAATGGTTCAACGGTTCAATGGTTTAACTAAGCGCGCTGATGACTATTTTACTAAGCCAACAAACCATCCCATTGAACTAAATTTTTTAACTCTTCATTGAACTAAACCCATTGAACCAAAAATGGTTTAACGATTCAATCATTGTGCACCAATGACTGCTGAACCAAATCTGATGGCCTTCTTCATTGAACTATACTGTTGAACTGAACCTAATGAACCAAGATGGTTCAATGGTTCAATTAAGCACACCAATGAGCATTGAACCAATTGAACTAAAGCCAATTTGAACTAAGAGATTGAACCTTAGGCTATTGAACCAAAAGTGCCAGGCCGATAAACCAAAATGTTGAATTGAGCGGTTGAACAAAAATGTGAAAATAATGGCATTGAAGTTGTGTAACCTGGAAACAACTATCTTCGAAAAATGAATAAAGAAGGTGAATGATTTTTTTGTCCTGGAGCAAAAAATTGGTCAACAATTATGAAACACGTAAGTTTCATAGGGGTTGTCCACAAAAATAAGCATAACTAATTTTGAGAACAATAGCTAGCTCTATCTGGGGAACTTCCATAGATTGAACTTTGAAATGATCAAAGGGAGTAGAATCTAGTCTCTAAGTTCCTTCATCCATGCCATTGGGATATGGAGTCAATCTACCAAAAAAAAAAGACATAAAAATTGAACAAAAAGACAAATAAAAACATAAAACTATATAAATGTACAAATGCACTTATCTGATACTTCAAGGATTGAAGTGCTTTAGATGTTTCCCACTATGAGGCAGTGAGAATGGTGTTCCATCTTGATATTATATAAAGAAACTATTTTCACCATAAAATTGATGAATGGTGAATGGACCTCTCCATAAAGAATCGAATTTTCTATGCATTATTTTTGGTTCTCTCATCTTGTCCCACAACAAGACTTGATCTCTAATCTAAAAATCATGAATCCTTGCCCTCTTGTCAAAGAGTGTCTTTACCTAATTCTGATGTGCAATAATATGATCCACTACCATAGTTCATTTCTCTTCTAGTTTAGTTAAGCACATGATCCTCTTATCAATAGGATTTTTGAAAGTTTGATCTTCGACTGCCTTTGCCAAATTCAGTGCTGGTAGTTTTAGGGTGATTTTTAACTCTACATTCAAACTATATAAAATTTGAAATTTTGACATACCTATTTCCCTCTTGGGTGTAATCTTGTCTGCTCACAAAGCATCAAATAATGATTTATTCCAAGTTCTCTGATGTCATCTACCAGTTTCCTGATAATAGTAACCAGATTCTTGTTACTTGATTCCACCTGACCATTTCCTTATGGATAGTAGTCTAAGGAGTGGGAAAGAATAATCATATGATTGTATCAAAAGTTTTCAATCTCATGAGAATAGAAATAGGTGGCATTATCCATTATAATCTTATTTCAAACTCCAAATTGGGAAACAATATTTTTCCTAAAGAAATTACATACTACTTCTGAAGTAACATGTTTAACTAGAATGGCTACTACCCACTTGGTGAAATAGTATGTCATGGTGAGAACATAATTATGTCTATCACTTGAGGATGGGTTCACAAAACCAATTAAATAAATACCCCATTGTTGAAAAGGTTCTTCAATCACCATCGGCTTGAGAGGTAATGCAGCCAACTTGGGTTTCCCAACGAATTGTTGACACAACTCACATCTATGTACCCAATTGTACGCATCTTGAAATAGTGTAGGCCAATAGTATTTGGATCATAAAATCTTGTGAGCTGTCATAAGTGTAAAAAAATGTCCCCCACATGCCAAATTATGGAAGGACTCCAAAAGTTTACTTTTTTTCGATTTATCCATGCAACGAAGAAATACCCCATCAAGGCTTATTTTGTACAAACCATTATCCCACAAGACATAATTAGTAGCTTTCAACTTAACATTTATTTTTTATTTATAAGATAGATGGGTAGGAAACTCACCATAGGTAATACAATGAGTGATATTAGAATACCACTCATCAATAGTAGTGACAAATAGAACCATAGGCATGTCTTCAACCTCTGTTTCTTCATGTCCTATTTCTTTTGGTATGTTATCAACAATTAATTGGCAGAGACCTCTTCCCTGCACAAGTTTAGTAAGTTTGATATTAAGATCAAACTCTTGAATCTTAGCAATCTAATTTCCCTTTTTAGTACCAAACCTCTGTTGAGTTAAAATAGACTTTATTATTGTATCAGGCACCAGAATAATAGTATGTAAATTTAGGATATATAAACATAAATATTTTACCACCTTAACCACAGCATAAGCATGCTTCTCCATATTTGAATATTTTAATTCATGAGATTTGAGAGTAAAACTCATAAATGATATAGTGGATTCTACACCTTCTTTGTTTTACTAAACCAAAATGGCTAAAAGTGTATATTCAAAAGCATAGCTATATACTATGAAGTCTTTGGTATAATCTAGGAAAACTAGGATCAAGGCATGAGCAATAGCCTTCTTGATATCTTTGAATGTTTCTTTGCCTTCTATAGTCCAACAAAAAGTAGCCTTTCCCTTCATCATGTCAATAATGTGGTGAGTCTTCTCTACAAATTCAAGAATGAACCTTTATAGATAATTCACCTTTCCAAAGAAAGAATGAACTATAGTCTTACTAGTAGGTAGAGTAAGATTTTGGATAGATTTGACTCTTTTTGATTCAATTTTTATGCCTTCTCAAGATACAGTGTGATTGAGAAGTTTACTTTCTATAACCCTAAAAATTGACTTCTTGGGATTAAGAGAAATACCATTTTGCTGACAGCATTCTAGCACTTATTGTAAATGATGCACCTGATCAGGATGATGTTTGAAAAAAATGGTCAACTCATCTAGATATACCACAATAAACTTCCCTATTTCATCTCTGAAGGCAAGATCTATTTCTCTCTACAAGGTGGCACCAGCATTAATCAGACCAAAAGGCATTCTGTGATATGCAAATATGCCCTAAGGTGTAGTGAAGTGGTTTTATACTGATCTACTTCATTGACTTCCACTTGATTATACACAAAAAAACCATCCAACATTGATAACATTTCTGAGCTAGTCACTGTTTGCAATACTTGATCAATGATGGGTAGGGGGTAGTTATCCTTTAGATAAGATTGATTTATGTTTCTGAAATCAACACAAATATGAATTTCTTCATTCTTTTTTCTCACAAGAACTATGTTCATGACCTAGGTGGAATGATGGATTGGAAAAATTATCCTTGAATTTAATATTTTTTGGATCTTAAAAAGGATAGTACCTGATATTTTAGGGTTGTATTGCCTTTGTTTCTATTTGTGAGGCAATGACCTAACTTTAATAAGATTTTCATGCAAATTTATTTATGCCTGAGAGATCTCAAATCATCATAATAATATGTCAAAACATCAATGTAACAGTGAAGAAGAGTAATGAATTTGAGCTTTTCATCAGAAGTGCAACAATTCCCAATATTAACCATTTTAAGATTTTCTTTTGTACTTAAATTTATTTGATCAAACTCCTTAGAAGAACTTGAATCTATTTATCACTACTTGATATACCTATCATGCTTATCAAATAAATTCTCAAGAGAAACCAAACTTTTTGAAATTTTATTCCCTTTGAGTTAAAGGAACTCTTCACCAATTTTTGAATTTATTTTGGGAATTGATTCTCATGGTGGAGATTTACTACCTTCAAAATAAAGTTCCTCAAAGCCATCCACCTTTTCTTGAAAAATAATGATTTGATTATCACCATTAAACACCTACCAATGGTTTGCATTATCAGGTATGCTTGGTCAAAAGATCAGCTCAATAGTGTACTTATTCCCTTTGAAATCTTTATGAGGAACCATAAGGGTTATGAAGACAACCAATGAATTTACATGATTATTAAACTCTCTTGGCACTGCAAAAATATTGAAAGCATCAAAATTTTCAATGAAATCCCATACAAGATTGTGATAATGTCACAATATTTCATTTTTGGTTTGATATAGACTCTTTACCTAACAAACCACCAATTTAGCATCTCCTCAGACATAAAAAATTTTAACACATCTAGCATGAGCAGCTTTCAATCCAAGTAATAAAGATTCATACTTAGCGGTGTTATTGGTATTATTGAACTACAACTTATATGAATAAGGTAAAATTTCTCCTTGAGGAGATATTAAAATAATCTCAGCTCTAGAATCGGTAGAAGAGTAGCTGCCATAAAATTTTAGAATCCAAACATCATTATAATTTGATATTCTTAAAGATTTCTCTTCATTGGTGAGGGAAGATTTTTTCTTACCTAAAATTTGCTCTAACAATTCTTCTAATTTTCTATCTAAATTTTTTGAATTGTCACCTAATGAAATTTCATTTGATGAGCTAAAAACCACTTCACTTGTCAGAAAATAATTACCTATTCCTGATGATTCAAATAAAATTTGAGCTTTGGGGTCTGATGTTTAGGTCATAATATATTTTGACTCTTTCTCATGAAGTAATTTTTGCATGATGCCTTTAACAGGTATCCTTGCTTTAGACAGATCCATATTCAACTCTCCACCTATGTCTTTACAAAAATTACATCCAAGTAAAATGCCATAAGAGGCTAGAACATCGGCCACTAAGACTGTCATTTTAATCCTCTTATCTAGAAAAGTTGCAAATGCAAATTGGGCATCTTTGATTTGACCTAAAAGTGCTACTTACTTATTTTCCATGGAGAAACATCTTCCAAAAGTCTTAGTTAAGGTAAGACTGAGAGAATTTTCTACCTTGGCAGGCATACCATTATCAGATGCTCCAGAGTCTATTATATAATTGCTCAACTTATGACCATTTATCAATAGAGAAACATAGAAAGGTTATATTTTTCTAAGGGCAAAAAGAGGAGTAGCGACAAGATTATTTTGGGTGGATTTATTTTTTGAGGGGATCATGAGTCACTTTTGGAAAATATTTTCTTGTAGGGATGGTTTTATTTTTGATGTATTCAGCCAACCTATCAAACTATTCAAGATTGACTTGTAAGTACTCAATTTCAGACATTTGAATCTTGGTCTTCCTAGCATGATCAATTATATCGAATAACTGAAATGAACTAGAAATAGAGGAAGGAAGTCCATCATTCTAATTTTTATTTGATGTGGTACTGGTCTGAGAAATCAAAGTAGAAGGTACAGGATGGTTTGAGGTACTTACTTTCTTATTGGTCACCGGATCCTTTGATTGGAAAGGTAGTGAAGTCCCCCATTTAGCAATTGAGATTACTGGCTGAGGTTCTTCTCCTATTTTTCTCTTAATAGCTTGTTGATTTGATGATTTTGGGTCTAGTAAAAATATCATATGATCTATCAAATGCTTTTCCCATTTTCCTAGCTTCATCTTGGTAATTCAGAAAAATAATGTTGGAGTCACCAGTTAATTCTTCTTCTCCTTATGTAAAGAGATTAGCATCATGTTCTTGGTCCAACTCAGGTTGGAAGGAGAGAACATGTTTGGCTTCATGATAACCAACTACTGAATTGGTCATTGTTACTTCAATGGTAAGCTTCCCCTATGTGGGAAGAAGATGATTGGACTGCCCTTGATTTTTGGCAGCATTGCCTTGATATGAATGGCTAAGAAATGTCTTCCTTGGTATATCTCAATAAGGAGTAGACATACCTTGGGCCATTTGCCTTTTCAGATCTAGCAATTCATTTTATAAATTTTACACCATAGGATCAATAGTGCTTGTAGAAGAACTTTTAGAAGATGAGAAAAAATTATTTTTATTAGAATATTTTCTTAACTTACCTACCAGGATAAGATCATCTTCAACTTTGATAGCTAAAATCTAATATACAAAAAGATCTATAGGGCTATCCCACCTCAATAGAATAATTACTTTGGGAAGCTAAGAATTGATGAAGAAGCACTTAAAATTTTTTGATGTTGGTTGAGCAATTTCAGGGATCCCATTCCTTAACTTATTGAATTTAGCAATGAAGTCTCACATAGGCTCATGAGGCTCTTCCTTAATTTTCATAAGTTGAGCGAAAAAGTCATGTACATCTTCTATAGTTTTGAACCTAGCCTCAAACTTGACCTTGAGAGTGCTCTAATTAGTTATAATCTAAGATTGAAGGTGATAAAACCAATCTATGGCAGCACCTTGCAATGTTTCTACAAATAGTCTTACTGTTATATCTTTATATTCAACACCTATCACACCACATGCTCTGCAGAAATTTGAAATATGCTCATCAAGATGAACCTTCCCATCACCATAGAACTTGAAAAAATTCTTTCTTGAACTATGAGGTAGTTCATGCAAAGGTGGGGTTAGATTGAGAGGTCCAAAAATGTTACCCCAAGGACCTTGGGCTGCCATAATGTGATTATTAAAAGGAGGGCTAACCAACCTTTGTGGGGTATGTATGGATAAAACTCTATTAGCACTAGATTTAGAAGCTTTGTCTAGTATTGGAGACCTAACGTTGGTAGGAGGAAAACTTTATAATGAAATTACTTCAAGAATTAAGTATAACAGGAGAATTATATCCAAATATGACTGAAATATATCCAAATATATGATAATAGATAAGCCACTTTGAGGGGGAAACCTCTACAAGCTTCAATAAGAGCAAAATTCACAATATGATGATAAATGATTACCCACTACCTCCTATATATAGTCTATCTAGGCCATGGTTACTCCATAGGCCAACCTACTAATCAAAATAAAGCATAGATAAATGTAATATAATGTCAAAGAGGGATAAGTAAGCCACAAGTCAGCTAATACTATCCTCATACATGTGATAGGTTAGGGGTGTAGGAAAATCTTGGTTCACTGAAGGCAAGATTGTGGAGAAAAAAGATCAAAATTATCTTGTTGCACCAACTCAAATACAAGATCAACAATACCTTGAACTCTCAAGCTTTACGTATACCATGGATCTGCCAGAGTGTAGAATGAAAAAGAACTAGAAATGCTTCAATTTAAAGCTTGAGGCCTCAAAGCGTGTGTTCGATTCCCTAGTGGAGTCACCAAAAAATTGTTGGGTGAATATTTTGTTATCAACTAACTGAAAGCAAAATGGGTATATCAACCATAGTGTAATGAGATAAATCTCTCCTCTCAGTAAGGGGAGGTTACCTATAAACTATTTTAAACTAATCTAAACTAAATATTAACTCAAGGGTGAGATCATACCATCTATTTCTCTTTTTTTAGAAATGATGTTTACAAAGTGCAAGAAAATCCTTGGATATTAATCGAATCCACTAGAAACCCATGAGAGTACAAAGCCTATCATTGCTTCTCTTACCAATTTATAGCTTATATAATAGTAGAATGAAATGTAGCCCATAGTCTCCACTGAAAACTACAACATAGTATATAATTACAAAAGATAAAATTAGTTCAAAGCCTTTCCCATAGCTTTCATTCTAAAATGATAAAACACAAACTAAAGATAATTATAAGAGCACAAAGTCTCCATAATCAACTTCAAGATATATTTTAGATTATTTCCAGTCACTCTGCTTATTTAATCAAATAGATAAGATTGTATTAGGAAAATGACATAAGAACAATTTCCAACATAACGCAGGTTACTCCAATACAAAGTTTGAAAAGTCCCTTTCTCATTTACTTAATAAAAATATGATTTACAATCTAAGTTCAAAGTCTCAAAAGGCATTTCAATTGAGTAGATTTTTTTACTTCCAATCACTACAAAAGAGGATCTCTTTATTTATAGGGAGAGGCCTTGAGGAAATAGAAAAGACTTAATTACTTTGACCTAGTAAAAGATAGGAGTCGTTGTTGACTTTGGACTTTCCACATTTTTACATGTAATTACACATGACAAAAGTACATGTGAAAATGTCCAAAGTGGTTATAAAAGCTCATTTGAAAAATGGAAATTAAACCAAGGATAGTTTTAATTTGTATCCCCATTTTTATTCATGTGATCATCGTACATGGTGATAGCTACTTGTATCCCGATACTATCTACAGTAACAATATTCTTGAGAATCACCTTATCTCTGACTATGACATCTCTCACTACTATGACCAATTTTGCATGGCTAGATAACCTAGTTTTTAGATTATCCAAAGTTAATAGATTATCTATAATATTATCCATAGAGGCTACTGAGAATACCCTATCTTCAAATTTCTTCCAGAACATACCTTCAAATTTTAGAATCATTTCTTCTACTGAAAGGAATTGGTTGTCTTGTGATGTAATCTTATAAGGCAACTCCTCCAATTTATGCAAAATATTTATGTCACTTTGTTCACTGAGGTCCTTTGATGATTCGAGGTTGTTAATCAATTCTTTAAGCACCCAATTCTTATATATCAATGCTTCTTTAGTTTCAGTGTAAGAGTCTCTATCAGCAATGATGCCAATTGATATTAGAGTGATCATTTTTAACTTCTTCGTATCCATCCATTTATCAAGATACTTTCTTATGCTTTCAATATCCTAAAACATAATATTAATAAGATCATCTAGTTTTGTTCTTATTTTTCTCATTTTATTCGTCTTCTTAGATAACTCTGTGAGAAAATAAATTCCTTGTGTATGCATCTTGTCCAAGTACTCTTCAAGTACTTTTCCCTTGAGATAGGTCTTTTTTTCTTTCTAAATCATGGGGTTTTCTATGAAAATGGGTTCTTGAGTTACTATTTCTAGAGTGAAAGTGATCCTTCTTACCACTGCAGTCAACTATTCCACCATTGTTTTATAATGATCCTTCATCTCTTTCTCTCTGCCAAAATTTTGAATAAAGACGTCCATAGCTAACTGCATATCACTCTTAGTACTTTCATGAGTTACCTTACTTAACTCAATTCTAAAAATAGAGTAGTCATTTACATCAAAATTTTCAATAGTTGCATCTTGTGGAGGTTTTGAAACTTTTAGAAATTTGTATCCCTTATCCCTAATCATCTTTGAAAGAATTTTTGGCTTCTTAGGAGCCCTTAATTTTACTAGCTCCATTTTATTGAAACCAAAGTCATCTAGAGAGATAGATTGTTTTTTTTCTCTTGGGCATATAAGCTGACAACCAAGGTGGGAGCATAGAAGTATTTAAATTAGGAGAAATCTCCATTGTTGGCATTACTAGAGTTTCACTTGCACTGGTAGTGGAAATAATAGGTGGAGTATCAGTAAAAACTACACCTTCTACTGAGTGATCAAAAGTAAAACTATCTTGGATATCGAAAGATGGGGATGACAAACTAGAAATTGATCTTAAGAAACAAAGAATATCTCCAAAATCACCTTGAGGGTTATCAAAAATTGTTTTGGAAGGAGAGGGTGTTCAAAAAGAGGGAACACTAATTAGAGAAATAGGTGAAGGAGTTGTAATAGGCATGCTAGGTGGGGAAGAAGAACTTCTTATTCCTTGTTAAACATTCTCTTCAGGAGATAGAGTTTCATTATCTTGTTGATCTGTGGACCTATCATCAGTCTCCATCTATTCTACCACTGGTTCTTCAATGCTTTGTTTCTCAACTTCCATATCTATAGTTTCTAGCTCTTTTTTTATAACTTTTGACTTCTTCGTCATAAATATGATCTTAGGCTTATGTGGCCTAGAAGAAGAAGGAACATCACTTTTATTCTTCATCCTAATTTTTGCTCTTCTTCTTGTTTCCTCTTGAAATTCAGCTTTTGATCCTGTGATGAACTATTTTAAAGTGATTCCCTTATTCACTAACCAATCATTGGTGTTTGCCAATATTGGTTCAAATCTTTTCCTTAAGGAAGTCAACTCTTTTTATGACCATTGGATTGGGGGAAGAGGGGCATTAGTGACCTATTCAGTATAGTATCTATTATTGATCAAATCTCTATCATCCACTAGATTTTTAGGTATATCAGCAAGTCTCAGATATTCTATCTGCTCAAGAGATAATCTATTATAGTCCATTTTCCTAACGTCTTCTATAGTCCTTAGATCTACCCAAACATCTTCAATCATAGGCTCATTAAACTAGGTTTTCCTCTTGACTATATCATTTACACCCCTATAATCAAAATTTGATCTTCTTTTGAAATGTTTCATGGTTACGAGCTACATTTCAATTTCCATAACTCTAGTTTTTCTAGCAGTCAACACTGAAAACCTTCCAATTTCAATTGGGAATCTGAAACCGGGCTTCTTGAGTTCCATATGTTTATTATGTATGACAATTATTTGCCTACATATCTCTATCAAGACCAATTTGTCTGAAAGGAATCTTGGGAGCATATAAAGATGACCTTGGAAAAATCCAACCTATAGGTATGAAAAAGAAGGAAATTGTAAGAACATACATCCAAAATTATTCACAACTTCCCAAGCCTCATTAGACATTCTTCTCTATTCTAATTGAGGATCAAAGAGACATAAAAATACTGAAAATAAAGCATCATCTACTCTCCTAAAATGATGAATAGAGCCTTTCAATTTTAATTGAGGATAGTATTGATACACTGGGGTTACTCTCCTATCTCCTTCTGATGTTAAACCTGCAAAGGTTCTCATCGATATTGTAATGTACACTAGGTAGGAAGTCATGTAGAATTTGAAGGTAGTGGATACCTTCATCAATTGCTCATGCAAAGCATTACTAATTTTCTCTCTCCAAAAGATGACATTTTTGCTTTGGAGAATTATCTTGATGAATGGATACATCCATTCATGAAATTGTGAGGAAGAAGGTAAAACTCTTACCCTGCTGAGAAGAGTGATTAGATCACCGACTTCTTCTAAGAAGTCACTCCTTAGAAAACTTCATGGCCACCTTCAAAAAATTTCCCTTGGTGTCTTGAGCCATTTATAGTTGATTACTTTTTTCAATTTTTTAGGATCTTTGTCATATTTTATTTGTGATTTGATAAAATCAAGCTTTATTACTTTGGTAGCAGGAGGACACATGAACACTTTATCAATGAACTCAAGATCCAGTCTAATCACCACATTACCACTAGTGTCTAACACAACCTTGGTATCCTTATTGCATAAATGAGTACACTAGAAAACAAATTTTGTGTTGTGAGCTACCATAAGGAAGGAATATACCAGATGAATATTACTTTCGATTATCTTCTTCATTTCATGGCTCTGATTGCTTGATTTAATTCTTCCAAGAACTTAGCCATGTCCATGTGACCGATCTCTGTATCTTGAATGTCATCAACATTAGAAGTAACTGAGGTGGTTGGAAAAACACCTTGACACTTATACTTCATTGTCTTTGACTTCTTTAGAGAAACCTCAGTCATCTGGAAGAGCTTTTTTCAAAAGGATGTCAATGAAGAATGATCCACAAGAGAAATTGTAACAAAATTCATGATCATGTAACTAGTGAAAATACTGACAATCTAGGAAAATTGTATGTCAATGATCAAGACCATGGGGATGCGCTTGAAATGGATAAAGTGTGAGCAGGTCAAAAAATTAGAAGGAAGTGGGTTCAAAATAGCAAAACAAAAAATTTCTTGGAGTTAGCAAATTTGAGAGAAGGTTTACATCAGTGGAAAAAAAAATTGACCTTGCATATGGGGTATGTTGTATCATTGGCAAAAATCACCAACATAGCCTGTTTAGGTAAAATTCACACTTATGTAGGGGCAACAATTTTTTCCACCTTTACAAGTCAAGTTTATGTAGGGGTGGAAAAAATCACCACCCTTACACATGGGGTATAGCACTCAAGTAATGATGACAAAAATCATTGTCTGCACAGGTTTACGTGTAAGGACAGCAAAAAATTTTGCCCTTGTAGAAATGACAAGTTTTTGTATAAGGGCAATGTTGGGGATCAATCAATAAAATTGATTACTATATGAAAGCAACTATATGCAAAAATAAGCTAGATGGATAAGTAACTAGAATCAGAAATAACAAAGAAAAAGAGATACAAGAAACCACCCTGAAAACTTGTATTCAACTCTTTACAAAAGGAATTACAATTGAAGAAACTTATTTTCTTCCACACCTCTCTCAGATGTACAGATCTCTTCTTAGATCTCTTTCCCTCAAGAGTTCTATCTCTCAATTATAATCAACTCCACAATCTGGAGTGATTCACATATACAATCTATATTCTACTTCTACAGTAGTGTCTCTTACTCTACAGTATTGTCCAATAAACTATGAAGATCTATCCCTAATAAATAACATTAGAGATTCATGAGCATGCACTTATAGACATTAGATGCACCTCCTAATCAAGGGCTCTAATTAGTTCTACTCAAAATAGAAATGTGGACTTACAACCAACAGTTCTCCTTAACATGGAAACATTCTGTTCTCACACGAAAATAGCTCTCAGACACACACAGGTGACCGACGTCGGTCCCTGTCAGTCTGCCTGTGACCGATGTCAGCTGACCTGCTATCGACGCTGGCAGCTTCTGGTCTGTGCCAGACCGTCGATGGCAATTGTGGTTCCAGTAAGTTCTACATTTGCTCATAGGTGAAGCTTTTAGCTCCATACCCTAACAATCTCCCACTTGGAGATAAAAAGCTGCACTAGTACCTGTACAACAACATCTTCTAGCTCCTCCATCTTCAACTCAATCATGAAGACCAACAAAAGTTGAATGAAGATTCAACTTCTCCTTTTTTACTGGCTTGGTTAACATATCCATAAGATTCTTATCTGTATGGATCTTCTCCAGCTTCAACTCACCATCCTCCAATACCTGTCTAATGAAGTGGTACCTAAGCTGTATATGCTTTGTTCTTGAATGAAAGGCTGAATTCTTAGCCAAATGAATTACACTCTAACTATCATTGTATAGTGTACAACTCTCTTACTCCTTTCCAAGCTCTTCCATGAACCGTGTCATCCATATCATCTCTTTGCTAGCCTCTGTGACTGTAATATATTCTGCTTCTATAGTTGACAAGGAGACAACCTTCTACAACTTTGATAGCCAACTAACCGTTGTTCCACCTACAGTGAAAACATATCCTGTGGTGCTTCTTCTACCATCCAAATCACCTGCCATATTTGAATCTACATGACCATGTAGAGAAGTATTTGAAATAACATAGCACAAATGCCTACTGCTGGTTCCTTTCAGATATCTAAGGATCCACTGAACTGCTTTCCAGTGTTCCTTTCCTAGATTGGCCATATACTTACTTACAACTCCCACTGCTTGGGCAATATCAGGCCTAGTACAAACCATTTCAACATTAAACTTCCTACTGTGGAAGCATATGGAAATTTTCTCATGTACTCTACCTCATCATGTGAATTAGGACATTGTTCTTTACTCAACTTAAAATGTCCATCCATAGGTGTGCTTACCGGTTTTGCATCCTGCATATTGAACCATTTCAACACCTTGTTCACATAATCCTCTTGAGACAAAATAAACCTGTGATTTTTCCTATCTCTCTTAATATTCATGCCAAGGATTTTCTTTGCTTCTCCCAAATCCTTCATGGCAAATGTGTGAGCTAATTTCACCTTAAGCTCAGAGATATCCTGCATGTGTGATCCTGCAACCAGCATATCATCTACATACAACAATAAAATAATATATCTACCATTATCCAATCTCTTAAAATACACACAATGGTTAGATTGACATCTACTATAGCCATGCTCAGTCATAAACCTATCAAATCTCATATACCATTGTCTTGGAGCTTGCTTGAGGCCATACAAGCTTTTCTTCAATCTGCACACTAGCTTCTCCTTACCTTTGACCTCAAATCCTTCCGGCTGATCCATATATATTTCTTCATCCAAATCTCCATGAAGAAATGTTGTCTTAACATCAAGCTACTCAAGATGCAAATCCTCAATAGCAACTAAAGACAGTATAGTCCGTATAAAAGTCATTTTAACAATAGGAGAAAAAATATCACCAAAATCAATACCTAGTTTTTGTGTAAATCCTTTCACTACCAATCTAGCCTTATATCTCATCTGTCCATTCTCACCTTCCTTTAACCTGTAGATCCATCTTTTCTTCAGTGTCTTCTTTCCTGTTGGCAACTCAACCAAATCCCATGTTTGGTTCTCTCTCAAAGAATCAATTTCCTCATTCATGCCTAGCTCCCACTGACTCTTGGAATCCACCTGTATTGCTTCATCAAAACTCTATGGTTCTCCACCATCAGTAAGCAATAAATAGAATAATGAAGGGAAATATTGAATTAGAGGTTTACTTACCCTGTCTGACCTCCTATTGGGCATTTGAGACTCATTCACAACACATTGTCTGCCCAAATTCTCTGACAGTGACCGACCTCGGTCACTTCCAGGCCTGTAATTGACTATCATCAATTCTTCCTAACCGACATTGGTTTCTTCCTGACTAATGTTAGTTCTTGTACGGCCATCATCGGTCCATGTACGACTGATGTCAGTTCTTACCTGACTAACGTCAGTCTCTGTGTTTTCTTTTCTATGATTTTTCTTTCTCGTGAGCTCATTTTGGACCTTCACCTCGTCCAATTCTCCATTACTCTGCTCAGGTTGATCCAGCTTCTTGAGTTGATCACTGTACATCACTTTTTCATTTAAAACAACATCACGGCTCCTAATTATCTTGTTAGTTCCTAGATTCCAAAACCTGAATCCAAATTCATCAGAGCCATAGCCAATAAATGTGCACCTCATAGACTTAGCATCTAGCTTCTTTCTATTTTCCTTATCAATGTGCACAAATGCTTCACAACCAAAAACTTTGAGGAATGAGAGATATATCTTTTTACCTGTCCATGCCTCTTCTAGAATTCCACCATCTACAGCTGTAGAGGGTCTTCTGTTAATCAGGTACACTGCAGTATCCACAGCTTCTGCCCAAAACTCTAAGGGCAATCCAGCATGCAATCTCATACACCTTGCACGCTCCATGATTGTTCTATTCATCCTTTCAACAACTCCATTTTGCTGAGGTGTTCTTGGAACAGTCCTTTACCTATGGATCCCATGCATATAATAATACCAATTGAACTTGTGGCTACAAAACTCACCACCATTGTCATATCTCAGGCACTTCAATATCTTGCCTATTTCATTCTCAACCATAGCTTTCCAAATCTTAAATGTGTCAAAAACATCAGATTTCTTCTTAATACAATAGATCCATACCTTTCTTGTAGCATCATCTGTGAAGGAAATATAGTATTGTGATCCTCCAATAGAAGCAACTTGGGCTGCTCCCCACACGTCTGTGTGAACAAGCTGTAATTTGTGCTTTTTCTTTGTTGACCCAGTCTTGAGAAAACTCACTCTCTTCTATTTTACAAAAATATAGTCTTCACAAAAATCTAGATCTATGCTTTTCAAATCTAGAAACATACCTTTTGACTTAAGAATTGTCATTCCCTTCTCACTCATGTGGCCAAGCCTTTGATGCCACAACTTTACATCTACATCTGAAGTAGATAATACAGAAGAAGAATTATCAGTAATACAATTACATAAATAGAGAGTACCTACTCTCTTAGCTCTGTCCAATACAAGTGCACCCTTGGAAACCTTCCAAGATTCCGCTGTGAGAGTTACTGTACAACCCTCATCCCCTAACTTTCCTACAAAAATCAAATTTCTCTTCAAGCTGGGAACATGCATGACATCTCTCAACACCCATGTATTGTCATTCTACATTTTCAAATGCACTTTACCTTTGCCAATAATTTTACAAGGTTCATCATCCCCTAAATAAACTATTCCAATATCTCCATGGACATAGTCACTGAAATATTCTCTATTGGGGGTTACATGGAAAGATGCACCAGAATCTAAAACCCAAGATTCTATATTATTATGCAAAGAGAATATAAGAGCATCTTGTGCAACAATACCTGCCACCTTTTCTTCTTCTTTATCATCATGTTGTCTGTCTTCTTTAGGCTTTGACCAACAATCTTTGCTTATGTGCCCTATCTTCCCACAATTCTAGCATTGTGGCTTCTTGCCATTTCTGGATTTGGATCTTCCTCTCATCTTTGACTTAGATCTTGATCTCCCTTTATTTTCCTTCTCTTTCTTCCTTCCCCTACTCTCAAAACTCAAAGCGTTCCCTAATGTCTCTTCTGTGCTTTTCTTACAAATTTCTTCATTCAAGATTACACTAACAACATCATCTACTTTTAAAATATTTGAAGCAGATGCAGTATTACTAACTACCATCACCAAGCTATGCCAGCTTTCTGGTAAAGAGCATAAGATTAATAGAGCTTTAATTTCATCATCAAACACTGTTTTGACTAAATTTAATTGATTCACAATTCCATGGAAATCATTTATATGATTAGATACAGATCCACCTTCCTGCATTTGCAAATTAAATAACTGCTTCATAAGATATACCTTATTTAAAGCTGAGGGTTTTTCATATAAATTTACTAAAGTAGTCATTAACTCTACCGTAGACTTTTCCTGTGATAAATTAGATATCACAGTAGATGCTAGACTCAATCTTATTGATCCAAGAGCCTTTCTATCAAGAACTTCCCATTCTTCATCATCCATGTCTTTGGGCTACTTTGCAGTCCCTCCTAATGGTAAGTATAGATCTTTTTGATACAGATAATCTTCTATCTGCATTCTCCATAATTGATAATTCTTGCCATTAAACTTCTCCATTCTTAGTTTACTTTCTTTTGCCATTGCTTCTCCCACTCAAACAGAAACCTCTGTGTAATCAATACACACTACACAGATCTAAACCACCTGTTAGTGAACCAAAGCTCTGATACCACTTGTTGGGGATCAAAAAACAAAATTGATTACTATATGAAAGCAACTATATGCGGAAATAAGCCAGATGGATAAGTGACTAGAATCAGAAATAACAAAGAACAAGAGATTCAAGAAACCATCCTGAAAACTTGTATTCAACTCTTTACAGAAGGAATTATAATTGAAGAAACTTCTTTTCTTCCACACCTCTCTCAGATGTACATATCTCTTCTTAGATCTCTTTCCCTTAAGAGTTCTATCTCTCAATTACAATCAACTCCACAATCTGGAGTGATTCACATATACAATCTGTATTCTACTTCTATAGTAGTGTCTCTTACTCTATAGTATTGTCCAATAAACTCTGAAGATCTATCCCTAATAAATAACATTAGAGATTCATGAGCATGCACTTACAGCCATTAGATGCACCTCCTAATCAAGGGCTCTAATTAGTTCTACTCAAAATACAAATGCAGACTTACAACCAACAGTTCTCCTTAACATGGAAACATTCTATTCTCACACAAAAATAGCTCTCAGACACACACAAGTGACCGACATCGGTCCCTGTCAGTCCACCTGTGACTGACATCAATTGACCTGCTACCAACACCTATAACTTCTAGTCTACACCATACTGTCAACAGTGACTTTGGTTCCAGTAAGTTCTGCATTTGCTCATAGGTGAAGCTTTTAGCTCCATACCCTAACAGGCAGAAATTTTTTCCACTTGTACATGAAAAAACTTGACTGATGGGTTTTGTATTTTTTAGGGTTTTTCCTAGTACACCTCTTTGGGGAAGAGAGGGAGGGGGATAAGGGAAAAATAATACTTAAAAAGAAGGAAAAATGAGAAAAATGAACCTTAAAAGGAAAAGAAAACAAAAATATGAAAACCTAGAAATAAAGAGAGAAGAAAGCAAAACCTAACTAAAAATTATGAAATCCTATGATAGAGGTCAAAAAATATGTAATCCCACTAATTTGTGTGGTTGAATGATTTTAGGGAGGAGGAACAGGCAACTTCAAATGATAAAAATGAGAAATCAATCAGCATTTAAATTCCACAAAACCAATGCCAACCACTCGACATGTGCAGTCATAAATGCCACATGCAAAAATTAAGGTCATGCAATTTCAATTATTTTTGCTTCCTTTGCATGATGTGGGGGAAATCATGAATTAGCGATGAAAATCACCACCTATGCATGAAATTAAGAAAGATGCAAGGTCAGCAATTTTCACCGCTCTTGCATGAGAAAAGGGGGAAGGAATATGTAAGGGTGGCAAAAATTGCCACTCATGCATAAAAACTATGAAACTTGTAAGGGTAGTGATTTTTCCACCATTACACTAGAAATATTAAAAACATGCAAGAGAATCATAAATCTCTACTCTTGTGTGGAAAAACCAAAAAATGTTAACACCTTGAAAATTGTCAAAATCTAACCCCTGATCAGATCGACACTACAATGAGTTTCACATTTTTTGATAAATCATGATGAGTGCCATAAAAAAATTTAGTATTTTATCCAACTTTTAATAAGAATAAGATAAACCTACCTTGAATAAAAAACTAAGAGTGAAGATTATGAAATAGATAAGTTTTGTAGGGGTTGTCCATAAAAATGAGCATAGCTGATTTTGGTAACAACATAACTACATGCTTTGGACAAATTTGATAAATGTGTAAGCATGGAGGACATGATTCCAAATCATATCCCCACTATATATAGATAAGTATAAAAACTAATACAAGTATAAATGTGGAGGACATGTTTTCAAAACATGTTGTATAAATTGGATATGTTGAATACTGAATAGGTGTGGAGGACATGCTTCCAAAGTATGCCCCCACTAAATCTAAGAATTGTAAATTTGTTGACTCTATGTCCATTTAATATTCCCCTAATGAATCTAAAAAATTTATATAAGCACCACATAATTATGGAAAACATTCTTCCAAAGCATTCCCTCACTGAATCTATAAATTGATATAAGTACCATACACTAAATGAGTGTGGAGAACATGCTTCCAAATCTTTTCCCCAATATAATTTGGAAACTATGCCAAGTGTGTAAAACATGTCTCTATGATATTTCCCCAATAATATTCCCTCTTTGAGGTGAGGTAAATATAATAACTGGTAGTTACCTCACCTTAAAATGATAAAATAATTGTATACTCTACGAATCTAACCATGTAACATATAGAAGGAACATGTCTAGGTATATGTATCGTTGAAGTAAATAGTATTAATGTGATCACATGATTGCAGATGATGCATGATAATGTCTAGACATGAATGCATATGATTCATGATAATGTCTAGATAGTAACAATACAAGCTCAATAAGAAAACAAGTGCACACATAAGAGCACCCAAAATCAGATCAAAAGGCAATGGTCTACGCAAACTGAAAATAGGGGGCATGATCAAATGCCACACAATATAAGGGACATGAATTATTCAAATTTACATAAAGGAAATTATGACATTCAAATTTACATACAATAAAAAATGACCTGTATAAATGTTAATGAAATCATACATAGGAATGGGGGTCGTGAGCAAGGGAACACATCCAATGCTATAACAATGAATAAAATAACAAGGCAAGACACTCAAGTAAGTGCATAAAGTAAAACATAAACAACCAACACAAACATGTCATAATATCCTATGGATCCAATGTGTTAGGAAAATTATGTCACATGTATATCATATCAAGTACCTTGTGTAAGATAGAATCATGGATTATAGGCATGTGTAAGTACATATGTAAGCTCAAACATGACAATGAAGATTGATCATAAAATCATATAACATATGTTTATCAAGATCAAATAAGTGGATTCCCCCAATGTTCATATAACATGAGTAGAATGAAATCCCAACATCTAAAATATAAATGCATCATGTATCTTTGTATACATGTATCATACTCAAGTATAAGTGTGACACATATGTGTATGTAAAAGTAACTAGGTATGTCATCTATCACTATAGAAGTAACATATGGATGTAAAGGATCTAAAATAATATGTAAGTTGTGAAATTTTATTTTGGAGTTTTGGTTGGTTTTTATTTTTTGGTATTTTTGGAAATTTTGGAGTAGAAAATATCACCCTATGATTTCATCCAATGGATATCCATATCTGTCTCCCCCATATGAATTTGGTGTAATATCTAGGTTACACTATGGAGGAGTATGTATAGGTGTAATATTTTTCACTATGGTATTAATGGTGATCTACATATGTAAAATAGGACTTTATGGTTGTGAATAAATAGTAAGCATAACAAGAGCATGGATTTTTAGAACCCATCATTAAGTGTTATGTGATTTCTTTGGCATAGTATTAATATGTGAATTTTGAGATGCCCTATATAACTGAAAATGCTATGTAGTAGAAGGTTGGGATTTAGTGGAATCAATTTTATGTCTCTAATGTAAGGGTGTCTCAAGTACTAGCTACCTAGTAAAGGGGATTGTTTTTTATTTACCCATTTGCAGTGATTTAGCCTAAGTAGGCTTGATGTCTAATTTTTTAGGTATGAGTTTCTTTCTTTAATATGATTCTCATATGGAATTATAGAAAGTATAATTACCTGATTGAAAATAATGTATTTAACACATACATACACTATAGAGTGTACTAAATGAAGAGTGTGTATCCAAGGTCTTCCCAATAACATATCTAGTATGCCTCTAGAAGGGATAATTAAAAAGGTAGTAGCCACACATGTAGTACAAACCTGTAAAGGCAAGTCAATCTCACTAAGAAACTTTTGGGAGGTCCCATTAAATGCTCTAAATGATTTGTTAGATGGGTGTAAATCATTATGAGTATAACCCCAAGTGCATAAGTAACATCATAGTACAAACATTCTCACTTTCACAATTATCAAACCTAACATTTCATATGGGGTGTTTATAAGGGTGTGCTCAAATAAATAGAGAATTTATATTATATTAATCATCCTTAATTTCATTGCAATCAAAGGAAATAGAAGGTTTTTAAACCATGGGAAGTATATGTCTTGTATAAATACCAATAACCCCATCTAGTGGGTGTACATAATGTGGTGGAGGAGGATATGAATTATATGCCATTTGGACTTATGGTTCCTTTTTATAATGGTATTGAAAAGGATTATTTAATATTTTATATTTATGGTGATCACTAGGTTGTGAACCTAGTTCCTTTGGAGGATCCTCAAATATAATTTTTTGGTCATCATAATGTTGTGCCTTAACACACACACACCCCATTTTAAAAATTCAAAATAAGGACCCCATATTTTGAATATATTTATTCAATCCCATTTAAACCTTAAGAATTCATGATATGGGTTTATTCAAGCAAAATTTTTAAAGTTAATTTTAAGGTCTAAAGCTATAGAAATTTGAAATTTGAAAATCAAATCTTGAATGATCATCTTTATTTATCCTAAATCATTGGTTTTCCTAATTATTATGATTTGTATGGACTAACATAACCAATATTTTATCCTAGTTTTTCTATATTTTGAATGATCACAAGACCATTGGTAGGGACTCATTACTTATTCAGGGTTAGGCTTAACTTTATTATGCATAAGATCAGTATAGGTGGCATCACCATGATATCTAGAACTTATGGCCCTTTATAAAAGTATCTAGGTCTTTAATGATCTTGAGCTCTGATAGTATGATAGGTGGCATCCATATGGTACATAGAACCTTCATATTTCATAAAATCTCTAAGTTTTCAAAAAATTTAACTCTAAGAAGAATCCATGTGGTGGTATTTCATTACATAGAACCCCGCAAACTTTAAAAGTAAAGTTAACAGTCTAATGGTTTTAAGTTCTCATAGTCTAATGGTTTTGAAATTTTGACCTCTGAGCATTTGACACTTGACACATATTTATTTAACTAGAACTATGGAAGCATTATATAGTTCTAATGGCCCCATGTCCCCATAGTTTAATACCTCTGAACTTCCAAGATAAAAGAATTTGATAATTATCATAGTTATATTGGCTTGGAATTTTAAAAGCAGACATACTCAGTCAATGAACTAATGATTTCATGTATATTATTTTATACTTTTAATCCCATTCCACATATTGGCATTCTATTAAACATAACATTTACATAGAGATGCACATATCAAATAACTCTTGTTTTCTCATGCTTTTGGGTCCCCACAGACCTAAAGTGCCTCCATGTAGCATAATTACATTCTCTCATGGCTCCAAAGTATATAAATATTATATGCAGATCAAAAGGCTTGAATAAAAAACAACTAGAGAAATGTCACAATATAAAGACCTAGGCTCAAAATAGACATAGATGAGTTAAAAAACAAGGAAAAGAAGTGAAGAAACAAGGATTTTATAGCTATCTATAATATGATGACTAGACACATAAACCTATCAAATAGTTTCCATCTAAAAATCAAGTGAACCCATCAAAGCTAACTGGCACATTCAAATTGAAATGAGAATGAAATCAAATGGATATTATTTGCATTGATGACACAAGAACACATTCAAAACTTAGAATTTGGTGAAATATATGAAAAATATAAATGAAATTTAATCATTTCATCATCAAGCTACTAATTTAACTTTGCAAATTATGAGTCCTCGATTATCCAAATAGCCCTAGATTCTTAGTAAACTTACATAGAACAAACTAGATGATTTGTAGAATAAATTATAGAGATTAGATTGATATAATGACCTCTTATTCAAATCAAGCATGTGTTCAAGCCTCCTTAGTCTATTCTTGTGCTGGAATCAATGAATTTTTGGACATAGTGTTCTACAAAGCTACCCTAGGATTCAAATTCCTTCATTATTCAACCCTTTGGAATTTCATAGTATCTATGGATCCATACTCCACATAGGACCACTATCTATAAACAAGAATCAATACATCGATGACCTATTACCCATTAAGACATAAGTTTTGCATCTAGTGGCAACAAAACTGGAGGTAATGCCTTGCATAGACCTATGTAGAGGTTTATTTTTCAATGGAAAATTTCGTGGATATTGCTTATGTATTAGGAAAAGAAAAAATTTATCCTTAGTTATTTTTTATTAGGATTTTGAAAGGTATCTCAGGGTTCTATGGCATAAAACTACCTATAACCAAATTTTGGCCAATATTTGGCTCGAGCATAACATAGTTGATGGAAAATTGAAATACTGGATTATCAAGGGCTAGAGGTTGAATCCCAAAGGAGGAATTTACACCAATAGTATTATCAAATTTAGACCTAGAATTAGGAAAGATATGGCTATCCTCAATGTATTATATGGTTTTGAAATCATAGCTTATGTGAAATAATAATGGGTCCCTCTTCTAGACATGATTTTAAGTTTAGATAAGTTAGTTACCTTGGGGGAAGTTATAAGTGCAAGGTTGAAAACACAAATGTTTAATTATGATCAGAGTTTGATTGATGTTAATTTTTACATGATGACATACCTAATAGATGTGATCTTGGGCATCATTCAAAAGACACATGAGGAGTTATGATAACCCTCAAAAAATTATCTAGGTAATAGAACCTATGAATATTTTTATTTCATGCTCATTTACAAATTCAAAATATATGTGAGGAAATCTACCCTCTAGTATATAAAGAAATCTATGGTACCCACATACCTAAGCTATCTGATAACATGATAAAAGTATTGGAAAAATGGGGAATTATTGGTATTGCCTTGACTATATATTCATTAGAGTTGAAGGAATAAGGGAAACTCCTCTATTCATAATACACCATGTGCTATAAAAAATTACAAAATAGCAGGTAGATTTTTAAATGTATACTACTATTAATGTGAAGATAGGTCAGAAACATCATACCTATTATTATAAAACTGTTTTGAGTATTAGAAAACTTTAATTTGTGGTCATGCCACATTTTATCGAAGTTGGAAAGGTTAGGTCCTACTATAATTTAAAGGTGGCCCAATTTAGGGAATGGGACCCTAGGAAGAAAATTTGTACATACCTAAGGCACCTTTGATAATTTCACACTCATTCACTACCATCAATGAGGAGGCATCCACTCAAGCACTCCCTACCATGCCAAAACTTACTCCATTCACCCTTCCTCCCACTACTATTATCCCTCCATTTACCATTCCTTCACCACCACCTGTGGTGATACTTTCCACAATTATAGCTCCCTCAATTATTTCACCATCTCCCTCTCCTTCCACTTCCCTTGTGGTCACTTACCAGAGGAAGGCTAAGGGTCTTTCCACTTATTCCAAGGGTAAATAAATATAATAAAGGCCATATGTTGGTCCCCTTGATATAGATGAATTCCTTAATGAATAATAAGAAGATCAACCTACACTAATGATATCTTTAGTTGAGTATTCAATTGATTAAGGTAAAGAATATGTAGAAACAATCATGGGGAGTGGGCCTAGATTGAGTGAACAAACAACCCTAAATGATGAAAAGATAGAGTTGGGGAAGGCTAAATCCATGATATTGGAAAGCTTATATCAAAAAGAAACTTTGGCTATCTAATTAGATCAAAAATTCCTCATAGAGGAATAAATATAGAGCATAAGAGAGGTAAAATCTTTTCTTGTTTCATCTATTTCCATTGTAAATATTATAGCTACAAATTTGCCTCCAATTATTCCAAGTATTCTTTTATCTAGTTGTGTTTATACATCCATTATTTATTCTTCAATACAAATAAAGTCTCCAAATAAATTGGTTCATTTTGAAATTAGGGTTAAATTTTACACTTATAACCCTAAAATTCCATTATACCTCAAGAAAAATTTATCTCGATTGGAGCTTTCCATGTCACAATCTTCACTCATATAGTCAACCACTATGACTATTAAGACATCTCTAGGCTTGACCTAGTATGTGGTTAAAGTTAATCTATTAAGAGAACCTTCAACATAGGAGAGGATTATATATCTACCTCTCTAATTCCACATACACATAAGTTCATCATTGGCACCTCCATCAATAACACCTCCTCTGAAGACTCCTCCACATTCCACATATGTTGACCCCAACTTAGAAGATGAATAACTAAGGAAAATTATTATTTTTGAATGGGAAAAGGAGATGCAAAGTGTAAGGGTTTTCATATAGAACCTATTTATTATAGAGTTACTTATAGTCTCTACCCAATTCTATAAGAAGAGTGGAGTTATCCAAAGGGTTTGAAAAAGGAAGGCTTGAATTTGCGCACAAGGGAAGAATTTGAATTTGAGAAAATAGTGAATCTATTTACCTTAGAAAAGAAATAAAAAAGGTATCCAAAGGATCTTAATGAATATATTGAATATTTATGTGTTTTTTGGATTTAACATATGAATCCATGAAAGAGATGTTTAAAATTACATAGGAAGCACATTGAAGAAGGCAATAAAGACAAACTATATATGTTCCTTAAGAGATAATATATGATGTGCAAAGTGTAACTACTAAGTTGTACAACATTTTGTATGATATCCAAGTTTCAGGGTAGGAAGGTAATACAATATATAAAATGTAACCAAGTTTTGGCATAAAATAAATAAATAGATAAGAGGTTAAATTTTTTGGTTCCATGCTCCAGAACCAATCCTTCAACCAATTAAACTTTATGTCCAACATGGATGCATCATGGTGCCTTTACTATTTAATTAATAGAATGGATGCTTCCCTCAATTAGAATAATAAAATGAAGAGTTTATTAATAAATTTTTCAAATCATGAAAGTGATATATTATAAATTCTTAAGGACATGAGGGTCTCTAATGTAATCACTTCTATAGGTGTACTATTCAAGAGGATAAATCTTGAAAGCCTCATTTAGGTAGCTACAACTAAATTCAAGGAATAATTTTAAAGTACTATATATAGAACTAATGATAAAATATTTCAATTGGTTAATTTTTATAAAGTTAGGGTGACAATATTTGAATCTCTATGAGTATAATTCAAGAGCTTAGAAGCTAAACAAATAAGGTTGATGGCTAAGGCTATGAAATTCTTCAAACCTTCCCTACTTAATTTTGACATCATAAATAAGGATTTTGATGTATCACTTTCATTACTTTAACAACTCAAGGCAAAAGAGATAGATTCAAGCTTAGTGTCAAACACACAACCAACTACTAGTACTACCCTAATATCTCAAAGTTCCTAATTTTTAAGATTTGTAGTCATGTAAACTCTAGTAAGCCCATTTTTGATTCCATAAGGAGCTTTAGTAATTACTTTGGTCCCTCTAGATATCATTACATATTATTTGTCTAATAGTGCCACATCATCACCCATCTAAATATAACTTATGTATCTACATGTTTCTATTAAGTTAAAACTTTAGTTTCATATATATGTTGCACTTATATATTGTATTTTTAATTGTAAAAGTATAATCTAGGCTGACTATTGTACATGCATCCTTTTCATGAGATTAGAATATAATTATTTTTTTTATAACTATACTATTATACTTTACTTGAGAGATGAGGCCTTCCCCATCCAAATATTATGTATACTTGTGACCTCCCTATCCCAAATAGGAGGAGAATTTTGGCTAGTAAGATTAATAAGAAATTCTTAGAAGTTCTACTAATTTTGTCTTGATGTGCAAATATTGATTCTTCTCCAAATTGTGAATTTTTTAAGAAGTGTTATCATTTAATTTTTTAATTCTTTGTTTGTATATGAGTTATATTTTATTTATAATCATTCATGTTAAAATATAGCTGATTTGAGAACCTTTTGTATATAAATGTAAATCCACCTTGTAAATGTGTTATTGTAGTCCAAAAAATGTGGCAACCTTTGATTTAATGTGTTTAAGTATGTTGTATTTTTATCCCCTTTGAATCCTAACCATGTTTTATTATTAGTGTGTTATATTATCTTACAATAAATACTTGTGTATGATTTTTTGTCTAACCTAAGTTCAAGTACTAGTCTTGAAAGGCTTTATCTAGTGTGGTCCACAAGCCTTGTTTCCTACCCTACCTTTCCCTCCTTTTGAGTTTATTTTAAATTCATACCTATCATATTTATAACCATCATCCTTAAATATATTTAAATTATATATAGGTTAACCCATCTATAATTCAACCATGGTAAACAATATGCCTCGTTCATCAATATTCCAACAACATGTTTATAAAACCCAATACCTTGCAACTCATGATTTGGAGTGAATACATTTTCAATAATCATAAAATTTTAGAGGATACCTTATACAAGTTTTTTTAATGTTCATAAAATCTACATCAATAAATTGAACATAAAATTTGGCACTAGAAGGAGGGCTTATATCTATGCCTCTATTTTTTTTGAAAAGGATCACTTGAGTTTCAATGGAAGCACCCAAAAGACTTACAAGCTCAACCTTGGACACTAACATATTATTTTCACATTTGGAAATACATACAAAAATTAGGTATGATAAAGGAGTTAGGAGATGGCCCTAGGCTTAATAATTCTCTCCATGTAGGCAATCTCACCTCCCATTACTCCTAATGGCCCATCCTTAAACTCAACTCCAAGATATATTTTAGGATCCAACTTGGTTGACTAGTTATATTATTAAAATTGTAGGAGATATATATGAGTTACCTAAGAACCCTAAGAAAAATCTACCTTCCTCTAATCCCTCAAGAGGAAGGACTTAAAAAGAACAAATCAAGGCCTTCAAAACTACCTTTGGAATCTTGAATGTAACCCATAAAGATGTGGCATGCAGACTGTTCCAATTAAAATTATAATATGTGTCTTATTATTGGTTTCTCAATGTCTTATAAGGTTCCATTACATCTTAGATTGATTCCCAAGACACCTTATTAGCAGAATTTATCTAGGTCACTAGTGTAAGTATTTTTCTATCTCCACTTTGCTAGTATAAAGTGAGAGCCCAATGAGCCAATTTGAGCCTTCAATTATAGGTTTTAAAAGATGTATATATACTTGATACTACATACACATCCATTAACTATTTGTCCTTGGAGATGTATAAAAATTATCTTGACCCTATAACCATTGTATTTCTATACAAAGTTGTTAGTATTGATACATTGCATTTAGATTATGTTGAAGTTATCAATGTAGATAAATAGTTAAAACATCATATGTAATATTTGGCCCCACTCACTCTTGGTCTTATTTTTTGGCCTTCAATCTAATTCCAAATACAAATCAAAACACTATAGCTGAAAACTAAAACCTAGTTTATAATTAGTTGCCCTTAACTCATGATCTACCCAATCAACATCTTGGCTTCTTGAATAATTTTGTGCATAAATAGTAAAGCCTAAATCAATTATTAATTCTAGTTAATATTTTTTCAACATAGGAAACTAAATTTAATTCCAAAAAATAGAGTTAGAATAAATATAAAGGATGGTCCAAAAACTAAAAAATGATTTTATAAATATGCATAAATTCATGGGTAACACTAGAGGCTAGAACACCAATTAGAACTTAAGATTACAAAGACATAATAGACATTTCAAAATGTATGAAAATAATCAAGAATAATAATTCCCATAATATAAAATTTTAGAGATTAATATCATGGAGGCAACCCTTCCTAATTGGTTTAGGGTTCATAACACTATGCAACATGGTGAGCTCAACTACATCAAGTTTTGCTCAACCTTCAAGATCTTTTAAAAGGAGATGGATAGGCCAAAAGGATATACACATCAAATTAAGCCTTATTCCTATATTTATCCTGGGCACTCTAATATAGTAATGGTATTTGAAACTTATCATGACCCATTTCCATAGGAAGATGATAATAAACCAAAGGAAAACATAGATGAGATCCATGCATTCTAATAGTTCTACAGGAAAAAATAAAATCTAAAGAGAGATCAACCAATCACCACTTCAACACCATCATATAATAATGCTACTACTCCTTTATATTCTTAGGCTAACAACAACTCACCTCCACTTAGGAGAGATGATAAATTATAGAGTACATAACTATAAATCAAGGTGGGGTACAACATTATTGAAGACATAAATAATATCAAATACAATATCACCCTACATAAGCTAGCTCATATCACCAACAAAGGATAATTTTTTTGAAATTATTAACTAGAAGGTCTTCTACATCAAATAAATGCAATTATTCACATACCAATGTGATGGTATTTAAATATAAACCTAATGTGTCACCATTTCTCTTAACTATTTTAATGTTTGAAAATAATGTGCACAATTGATGAGTTTACTTGTGCATCTTAGCTAAAGTGATGCCGACAATTATTTGTCAAAATTTAAGCTTAACCCTTGATAAATCAAAGAGAGTGGTCTTATAATTATACAAGTCTTCAATCATGTGTTTCAAAGAATTAAAAAACATGCACATTCAATTGGCATCTACGCCACATGTGTAACAAACCATCAAAATTTTGGTCATTAACATTCTAGAATCCTATGGGCTCTTACTAAGCCATGATTAATCCAAGACATTGAATTGGTGTATGGCCACCGATTTCTCACACATGGGGTTCCATTAGAAGGGGGTATCCATGCAGGTTTGAGTGGATCATGAACTAAATATAAGACATATAATCATTAAGTACAATGCCATAAATGAAAAGGTATACTTCTTATCTTCACATACAAAGGTATACACATTTACCACTAAATAAGAACATGCATTGCATGAATAAGAATTTGAAATATATTTCAACTATAAACTCTTCATTTTGATAGAGTTAGGTCAAAATAAGGTTATAGTGTTGACATGGGTTTAATAGATATAGATGGAAAGAATTACATTTCTACTTATAGGTTATAGTTTCCCTACACTAACAATAGGTCAAAATATGAATCTTTGATCCTTGGCTTGTAGTTTACAATCAAGCACAATGTTAAGTTGTTGCAATTTTTTAGCAACTCTAAATTGTTGGTCAGTTAAATCAAAAATAGGTATCAATGTAAGATAAATTACCTAAATAAGCACAATCATAGAGATTGGGACTTGATTGAGTCCTTTTAAATATTCAACATCAAATCCATTCTCAGATAGAAAAAATACACAGTCAACTCGCTAGCAACTTTAGCCACTAATTTGGCACTACTCTAGGGGTCAAAGATCTAGAAGTTATTAGTGGATGTGGTCTCTTTCCCCTCTATCTTAGATAACATGGACAACTTCTAAGTTGTTTAGGATGACCAACAGATAGTGTAATTTATGACCAACTCTAGATATTTTGAAGCTTAGATAACATATGAAAATAACATTAAATCCATGCATGATTAAGACCTGGGAGAATATGGTGTTTTATAATTAAAAGAGAACCACATCCCTATGGGCATGGTTTATTTGGAATAATTTTTTCATCTAGACCCCTAAGTTTAGAATCATAAACCACTAAGATCAATGGAATTATTTTTTTCTAAAGAAAATTTGGTGACCAACCAACACCCTCAATAGGTGAATGTAGGCATAAGTTGCACTCAAATTGAGAAAAAAATCTAAAGGACCTACTAGTAGAAAAAAAATATGTGATAGCTTGGACATACTATGACTTGAAAGTATTCAACCCTAGATTTATTACTCACACTATCCCATTGAATCCAAATCATAAGACCTTCAAGCAAATATAGAGGCCAATAAATCTAATTATGGAACCTATAATTCAATTAGAACTATAGAATCTACAAGAGGCCATAATTTTTTCCCTAATTAGGCACTCTAATTGGGTAGACAATTTGGTAGAGTTTAAAAAAAAGTGGAGAAATCATATTCTTTATCAATTTTAAGAACCTGAATAAAGCCTCAAAAAAAGACAATTACCCCTTGCCCTCACTAGATGAGGTAGTTCAAATTTTAAGTGAATCATGGATGATGTCTTTATTGGATGGAATCTTAGGCTACAATCAAGTGCTCTTAGAGGTAGAATATTCGATGAAGACATCCTTCACATTAAAGTGGTGAAATTTTACATGTAAGAAGATGTCATTTGGCCTAATTAATGTAAGATCAACCTTTTAGAAAGAGAAGGACTTCACTTTCCATGGTTTGGTTGGCAAGTGCATCGTCATATACATGGATGACCTTACTATGTTCTCCAAAAATAAATATAATCATGTAGAGCATATATGTAGAATGTATGGAGTGTCATTTAACCCTAAGAAAAGTATATTTGGATTTACTAAAGGGAAACTATTGAGCCATATAATCACCAAGGATGGGATCTCTATTTATCTAGATCAGTTATAAGCCATATTCAAGTTAACTCCTCCCAACCAGTAAGAAGTAATTATAGTCCTTTTTGTTAAGAAACATTTTGTAGGAAAAACATTTCTAGATATGCAAATATTGTAACCATTAAATTCTATGCTGAATGAATATTCTAAGATAGAGTGGATGATAAAAACCTATAGAGCTTTATAAGACATCAAAACTATCATTACTCAATCTCTAATTTTGATTAGTTTAGCTTTTAGTAAGCATTTATATCTCTATTCATTTAATTATGAACATATTATGGTTGTTGTGCTTACCCAAAAGGTATAAGATAGTGAGCATCCCATTTCCTTCATGAGTACTAATATGAAGGATGTTGAGTTGAAGTATTATATGATAGATAAGTAAATTTTTATCTTGAATGAAGTTATCAAAAAATTTAGGCATTATATTCTATAAAATAAAATATACACAATTGTCCCATATCTTGTTGTCAAACTCTCATTTGGCCAGAATGAACTAGGTGAGAGAAGAGGGAAATGGATGTCCAAACTCTAGGAGTTTGACCATGAAATTAAGCTAGCTAAGATGGTACAAGGTCAAGGGATTATTCCATTAATGACTTAGACTGATCCATGAATTAGTGTTGAACACATTAATGAGACTCAAGTAATAGGTGGTAATTGGTACACTCAAATCACCCATTACTTTCTCATAGGTACATTCCCTCCTAAACTAAATAGAGAGTAAAGATGAGCATTCAGGCTCAAATTAGCTCATGACATGATCAAAAAAAAATATTGTATAAAAATAACTATGAAATCATCTATCTAAGATGCATTTCAAAACAAGATTCTACAAATATCTTGAATAACTTGTATCAAAATATAGATAGTGGACATCCCTCATGAAATATAATAGCTCATAAGATTCTAAGGATGGGATACTACTAGCCTAAAATCTTTAAGAACACCCAAAATCATGTCAGGACTTGTCATGTTTGATAGGTATTCAATAAAAGAAAAGTAAATGATACTATACCTTTTTATCTAGTAATATAAGGAAGTCTATTTACCTAATGGTGCCTTAATTTTATTTGGGTGACAAACCCAACCTCCTCTGTAGGGTGCACATTTATCCTAAAAGCTACTAACTACTATACCAGGTAGATAGAATCTATTAAAACAAATAATTCCAAAGAAATTAATGTCAATAATTTTTTATAAGAGAATATATTGACTAGGTTTGGAACTTCTCTTTCCTTGGTTGTGATAATTGTCTAGTTTTTCAATCTTCTAAATTTATAGAATGGGCCTATGATAATCAATTCACAATCAAGTTTTATTCAAACTACTATATATAGGAAATGGAGTATCTAAATCTACCAATAAGAATTTGATGGATTCCATTAAAAATTTAGCACAAAACAAACCAAGAGAATGGCTTCTCTTATTGAAATATGCACGATAGATAGATAGATAGATAGATAGATAGATAGATAGATAGATAGATAGATAGATAGATAGATAGATAGATAGATAGATAGATAGATAGAACTAGTCACAAAAAATCCCTCAAGGTTTCAAATTTTATGTTGGTATATGACAATATCTAGACTTCCCGATCACTCTTAAGATACCAACATACTAGTTCATGTAAGAGTATATGAGGGAAGATGAAATATTATAATCTAATTATTAGACAAAGTCTATATTGAGGACATAAGAACTAAAACACTATTTAGCTTCAGTAAACATCAAGATATTGTCAAAAGATGGTTTGATAAAAGATTCAAGATTAAGGCCTTAAATATCTCAGACTCGGTGCTTCTATGGGATAAAACACATGATAAAAAATAATAAGATGGTAAGTTCACTCCTTGATGGATTGGGATATATCATATCTTTGAAATCCTAGGTAAGAATGCCTTCCAATTGAAATACCTCCAAGGTAATGACCTCACATTTCTAGTCAATGGATAGTTTTTGAAACACTACTTCATGTTTTAGCAAACTTGAGACTCATTTGAATAAACTGTAAGTGGCAATTAAAACTAGGAATAGATTATATTTCTTACTTTCTATATTAGATTTATGGTTTTCTAAAATTAGTTTTCCTTTCTCTCTACATATTACTTTCAGTATATTAGTTGTTATGCTTTCTAGATTAGTTTTATAAAACTACAAAATAGACAAATTGATTTCCTACATGGATATTACAAAATAAATATAAAAATTAAGGGGATGATTCATTAGGATACATCATTAATCTTCATAAGGATTTAATTTGATACTACTAGAGATTTTGGAGTCGAGGTATGTATTATGATCTAATTATGTCTTACTTTGATTGAATGAGTTTTCTAGACCTTTGAGATTTACTTTGATATAATCATGAAAATTCAATTATACTATAACATGTTAAAACTTAGATGGGTGATAAAAAACATATAAATGGATACAAACTGATAGGGATGTATTAACCAAAATAATTTTTCTTACACATATACCTAGTCAATAGCGATTCCCAACCTCTCTTATATATATGTTTCAAAAAAACTCAATCATACAAATTGATAGAAGATGGGTGACTCAAGCAATATCTATCAGGATTATGGATACCTACTTGGCAGTAGATTAAGAATTTGAGTGGAATATAAGGTATCTCTATCAAGGTAATGTATATTTGGATAGCAATAGATCAATGCCCAGGTTTCCCTTATTTTTTGGTTAATATATATGAATTCAACATGAAACTTAGATTTTTTACCCAAGATTTTGTCAATACTCTAATAACAAAGAAGATTGAGTCCACAAAATCACACTCTCAAATCTAAGGAATGGAAAGGATTAGTATGTTGCAAGAGGAAATAGGATTTTATTTCAAGGTTTGATTTATTTGTTCATTTCTTGTAGGGATAAATTTTGGTTATGCTATATTTCTAAGATTTTGGGTTATATAAATACTTAAGATTATTTTCCCCTGTAAGTTACCATTTGTATGCCCTAACACACACAACCCATTTTAAAAATTCAAAATAACAACTCATTATTTTGAATATATTTATTCAATCCCCTTTAAACCTTAGTAATCCATGATATGGATTTATTTAGGCAAAAATTCTAAAGCTATCTTGAGGGTATAAAGTTACAAAAATTTAAATTTTAAAAATCAAAACTTGAACGATCTATTTCTAACTCATTTTTGCTTGTTACATTCAGAAGAAGAAAGAAACTAAAGATAAATGGTCAGGGGTTAGATGATACCTAGATTAAGTTGTGCACCATTATCTAAGTGATTGAAGGAGCTCCTCTTTGGCTATGGAGGACACACCTGTAGAAAGAGTAAGACTTAAACACAAAAAATGTTAGATAGATAGATGGTGGACTACCAAGCACATGCTTGGTCCTGGAAGCGTGAAAGCTACCTTGAGGGATGGCAGTCCACTTTTTGATAAAAAGAGTGTCTAATAGAAGAAATATTGAAAGACTAAGAAAGAGAAATAGTTAATGCATGCCTATATTCTATTGTAAGTCTTCCACAGTCATCGACGTTGGTAGTTCTGCCAGTGTCAATTGGTCAATAATGCTGACATCGGTTAGGCTGTCAGCGTCGATAGGGGCAATGGTCCTTAGACAGGTCTCAGGGTTATGTCCATGGTTGATAAAAAGAGTCTGAGAGTTTGGAGGTTTGTGCAGGGTTGTAGGGAAGTCAATAAGGTCTTAAGAGGGACAAAGGTGGAGGGTAGGTTGTCAAAAAGGGTAAGGGTAAGAGGAAGGCTTTTCAGCCTCTCCAAGAAGAAGTCAGGTCTGGTCTGGTTGATAGTATTTAGAAAATAGTAAATAAAAACTAATTACTAATGTATTCTAAATTACTGATGAGAGGCAAAAGAAATACTTAGCTCTTGCTTGATGAAGAACCAGAGGTGTTTGAATGCTTGTACCTATTGTGGCTTGATGCTGAAGACCTCGTGTAATATTCCAATTCAATCTAGAGTCACTTGCATAGAGTCTCTATGGCCAAGGGAGCATTAGTCAAAGTCTGATATTTTGTGTGTTGATGTCTCAGAGTATTGATGGGGAGAGAGAGAGTCTAAGAGAGAGGTTGATTAGTGATTCACCATTCGTGATTGGTTAGAACTCAGTTTAAGTAAACTGACATCAGTGATCCCATTGGTGTTGGCCGATAGTTGACCAACGTCGACAGCTAGAGAATGGGTAAAAGGGCTATTTTTATCCCTTTGCTAGTTTCTCCATCCATCGAGTGTATTTTCCATTGGATAATGGTCAAATGACAAGGTTATTGTGCATGAGTTTTGGTTAGGAGGTTGGAATGGGTCTTAGGTGGTTATGATATGGACTTAGTCATAAGGTGAGTCATGGGGTAGGAAATAGTCTTAGGGGTGAGGTATCCAAGGCGAGGTGTCCACGATGAGGTATCCACAGGTGATGTCATTAATCTAAAATAATTAATTTATTTTAAATTAATGAAGTGTGTAAGGGACCAAGGGGGAGTAGACATAATTTTGGTGTCTACATTTACCCCTTTTTGTCTTGTTGGTTGTTCTTGACGAACTGCAAGACAAAAATAGAGGTTAGTTGCCCTAGGTGTGGGATGAGGTCCTTTTCATCTTGTTGGTTGTTCTGATGAACTGCAAGATAAAAATAAGTTTAGGTTACCCCAAGTGTGGGATGAGGTATTCCCCCTCAAAGCGGGAGTCAAGGGAAGGTAACCTGATATCAGGTGTTGATTTGATAGGCAATTGATGAATATGGTGAAGTTAGAGTATGAACGCTATAATAGTTGAGATTGTGTGTATACCAATTCACATGATAGATAGGTCAAATTGTCACAGGCAAGGTGTAGGAGTGCTAAAATCAAAATAGCCGGTCCCCAGCATTTAGTCGTAACTGATTGGGTTAATCGATCAAAGTTGTAGCTCTAATGGTCATTATGTTCCAAGTATCTGTTGATGCTAGAGATTGCACCCAGTGGAAAGAAAATAGGTTCCTACCCTCTCCCTGCAACATGGAAACTCCTCTCTCACTTATGGGATGGCGAAGTAGGAGAGGAGAGTCTCTAAATAAGGGCTAGCTCCCTTTGATGTATCTTGTTTGTTTCTAGCAAAAGTTAACAGGTATATATAGATATAATAAAGGGGGGGATGAAAAGGGAGAAGAAAATATAGGAAAACAAACAACCTACTCTAAAGAGGTGATACACCAAAAATGAAATGACCTTCCCACCTCCACACTCAGGATCAAACAAAAACATACATACACTCAGATTTGGCAAAAAAGACAAGGTCACTAGGATGACAGGAAGGTTCTTATCAAAAACATAGGAATAGGAACTCACCAAGATGATGTAGAATACATACTGTAGGTGACCTCTCCTATTCTATACCTCCAAAACAAAACTATACTCATGGCAGTAGCAGACAATGGCACTTTATAGATCACAGGTTTGTTGGTGTTGAACCTGTGAGAGCATCAAGAAACAATGACTGGACACAGACCAACATTCAAGGCATACTCTACATAATCTATCCAAATAGAGGTAAAAACTACATTTTATTCAATCCAGGTAGAAATTTTAGTAGGGCTGCACCTAGCTAAAACCGTGAAAAGATTATATACAAAAATGACCAAGTCTGCAACTTATAAGGAAAAGAAAAGACAAGAGGCTCATTGGCACCCTTTTTTGTAAGTGGCCATGTCCCGTCTTCATTGGGAAGAAGAAAAACACTATTGGTGTGTCATCCTTCTAGAAGAGGCCTACTAGAACCATGCTACTAATTGAATTTTGTTCCATTCTGTCTTGTCTGGTCATTTTGTTTGAGCTCCTTTGGGTTAACATTTCATGTTTTGTCTTTAAAATAAACTGTTAACTTCTTGTACCAGCTTGACGTCCTTGAGCTTTGATGGCCTTCACTATTTTCCCTTTTTTGTTATGTGGCCTACTCCTCTACTAACTAGTCAGGATTTGAAAGTCCCGTGGACTTTGTCTAACTCCTTCGTGGCCTATTCTTCATTGGCCTTTGTTGTCTGCTAGGTACTCTTTCCTTGGCACTTGACGGTGTCCCCTAACTAGCTGTTTGACTGCTTGCAGTCAGCGACTTGCCTTGGATGGTCTGCGGCCTACTTGAATTTCTTCACGGCTTGCCTTTTAGCTTTGTTACTTCACATCGGGCTTTGGCTTGGTCTCGCGGCTTTGAACTCTCCATTCAAATTTTTGTGGACAAATTGTCTGCGGGAATTTCCTGCAAGCAATTTATCCACAGAAATTCTATCATACTGCTATGTATAACCCATGGACAAAAGTGCACAAAATTTTATTTTCCACTTTTGTGCTAGCCCTCCATAAGGGCTTTTTGACCATTAACTGCTCTTCAGCCAAAGGGCACCACCTTGAACCAAAATTTGTTGAACCAATTTTGGTTCAATGGTTCAAGGTTCAAAGGAGCGCGTTGATGAACCAAAGGTTGATGAACCAAGTGTTGAACCAAAAGTGCTTGAAACTTTTTGCATTGAACCAAAGCACTTGAACCTAGCATTGAACCTTGAGCACTGAACTTAACCATTGAACTTGGAGATTGAACCATGCTCATTGAACTGAACCATTGAACCAAAAGCATTGAACTCAAAGCGCTAAACTTTAGCCTTTGAAACAAAGGCATTGAAATTTTATGTTGAACCAAAGTGCTTTGAACCCTTGAACTGAACCCATTGAACCAAGAGGTTCAATAGTTCAATGGTATGAAGGTTCAATGCTGATTGAACTGAGTTGTTTGAATTGAGCTGAACCAATGAACCCAGCCTTGAACTAAACTTTTTTGAACCCGCTGAACCCAAAAAAGA
Organism: Torreya grandis; assembly: GCA_037957365.1. Taxonomy (NCBI): domain Eukaryota; kingdom Viridiplantae; phylum Streptophyta; class Pinopsida; order Cupressales; family Taxaceae; genus Torreya; species Torreya grandis. Next base: position 177,328 of record JARHVA010005505.1, on the reverse strand, counting down.
CTGGCACAAAATAGCAGGTGAAGAAGGTGACCAAAATTTTTCTAGGAGGGCAAAATTTGGGTCAACAAATTGGCAACTCATAGGGTAAGCATGCCTGCTATGCTTAGAATCTAGTTTCCTTTGAATATCCATTAGGTGCGAAGTCAGATGGAGCTCGAAAAGAATTAATAACAGCCTGAAAGATCCTAGGATCAAATACACAGAATTTACCCCCACACGCAAAGGGAAACACACAAGACTAAAAATAACTAATTATGTAACTACACTTAGGGAAAATTAAAAAAACAACTGAAAGCAAACTACTATATATAGCTAACCAAGAATAACTGTCTCCCTCCTAGATCAAAGGGAAAGCTTCTAGCATCTCTTCCATCTGACACATCCATTATCGGTAATGGATCCCACAAGGAAATATTTATGTGTAGCTCCTTCACTTGGTCTGCCATGTTGATCTAAGGATCGCTCCCTTCCATATTTTCTTTGGGGTCACTTGCAGCCTTCTGAGGCATAGGCTGGGGAGCTAAATTTATGACTGGCAGCCTGAAATTTGGGAAATCTTGGTTTGACTATGGTGGAAGAGATGGTGTGGCCATTTGAACTATTGCTTGAGCTTCTTCCATAGCTCTCCCTTTGGATCTTGTGTTGGCTACAACACAGTCAACCTGATTGTCTATAGCACCCACATAAGTGATTGTGCAAAACTCACCTTCCAGGTGGTTCATAAGAGTAGGGTCAGGCTGACTCTGACTGTTGCTTGTGTTGGGTTACATTGGATCCTTGAAGACCTAGGAATGAGTAGCTACCTGATTGTCTAGCATATTTGGGTGACAACCCATCATCTCATCTATATAAATAGCTTGCTCTTGACCATATCCTATGGTTAAACAACTTGGTTGTTCCTGCACCAGGTCATTCTGAATGGGCACCATAGCTTTAGATGGTGGAGGGGCACCTGGGTTATATCCTTGGGCTTGTAGCCTTCTAATGGTAGTGACTTCATTGGTCACGATCTACAACAACCTCCTAATTTCTTGAAGCTCATTGGATGGAGCAACACCTAGTTTCTTTATGCTGGGTAATGCCGTAGCAATAAGGGGATTCAAATGGGGTACTTCTCTTGTGAAGGAAGCACCTGTAGCTAGACTAGGAAGATGACTCACTAAATAAGGATGAGTCCCTTTGAACCTCAGTCACTTTACTGAGTTGAGAGGTAATTTGATGAATTTAAAAGGGACACCCTTATTAGCTGATCATGTGGTGACTTTAGGCATCAAAAGATTAAGAAACTGGTCTTGAAATTATAAAATTGAAGCTCTTACCAGTGGAGTCACTAGATGCTGGAAAACTTGAAATTTGTTATAGCAGGACCAGCATCAATCTTGATATCTTATTACATTATAAAATAGTGTCCCACCAGGCGTGTAAAAACTGTTGACGCATACGGTGCTGGAAAAGAAATATTTTGTGTTGAAAAAAGATAGTCCCACCAACCGTGTCAAAACTATTGACACTGGAGATTACACTCGGTGGTAGGAAAATAGGTTCCTGCCCTCTCCCCACAACATGGAAACTCCTCTCTCACCTATGGGATGGTGAAGCAGGAGAGGAGAGTCTCTAGATAAGGGCTAGCTCCCTTTGATGTATCTTGTTTGTTTCCAGCAAAAACTAACAGGTATATATAGATATAATAAAGGGGGGGATGAAAAGGGAGAAGAAAATATAGGAAAACAAATAGCCTACTCTAAAGAGGTGATACACCAAAAATGAAATGACCTTCCCACCTCCACACTTAGGATCAAACAAAAACATACATACACTCAGATTTGGCAGAAAAGACTAGGTTACTGGGATGACAGGGAGGTTCTTATGGAAAACATAGGAATAGGGACTCACCAAGATGATGTAGAATACATATTGTAGGTGACCTCTCCTATTCTATACCTCTAAAATAGAACTCTACTCATGGCAGCAGTAGATAATGGCACTTTGTAGATCACAGGTTTGCTGGTGTTGAACCTGTGAGAGCATCAAGAAACAATGACTAGACACATACCAACATTCAAGGCATACTCTGCACAATCTATCCAAATAGAGGTAAAAATTTCATTTTATTCAATCCAGGCAAAAATTTTAGCAGGGCTGCACCTGGCTAAAACCATGAAAAGATTATATACAAAAATGACCAAGTCTGTAACTTATAAGGAAAAGAAAAGACAAGAGGCTCATTGGCACCCTTTTTTGCAAGTGGCCATGTCGCGTCTTCGTTGGGAAGAAGAAAAACATTGTTGGTGCATCATCCTTCTAGAAGAGGCCTGCTAGAACCATGCTGCCAATTGACTTTTGTTCCATTTTGTCTTGTCTAGTCATTTTGTTTGAGCTCCTTCGAGTTAACATTTCATGTTTTGTCTTTAAAATAAACTATTAACTTCTTGTGCTAGCTTGACGTCCTTGAGCTTTGATGGCCTTCACTATTTTCCCTTTTTTGTTATGCAGCCTACTCCTCTGCCAACTAGTCAAGATTTGAAAGTCTTGTGGACTTTGTCTAACTCCTTTGTGGCATATTCTTCATTAGACTTCACTGTCTGCTAGGTACTCTTTCCTTGGCACTTGATGGCATCACCTAACTGGTTTTTTAACTACTTGCAGTTAGCAGCTTGCCTTGGATGGTCTGCGGCCTGCTTGAATTTCTTCACAGCTTGCCTTTCAGCTTTGTTACTTCGTGTCAGGCTTTGGCTTGGTCTCGCAGCTTTGAACTCTCTGTTCAAATTTTTGCAGACAAATTGTCTGCAAGAATTTCCCATTGGCAATTTATCCACAAAAATTATGCCTGACTGTTGTGTATAACCCGCAGACAAAAGTCTACAAAAATTTCTTTTCCACTTTTGTGCTGGCCCTCCATAAGGGCTTTTTGACCATTGACTGCCCTTTAGCCAAAGGGTGCCCCCTTGAACCAAAATCCATTGAACCAATTTTGGTTCAATAGTTCAAGGTTCAAAGGAGTGCACTGATGAACCAAAGGTCAATGAACCAAGTGTTGAACGAAAAGTGCTTGAACCTTTTTGCATTGAACCAAAGCACTTGAACCTAGCATTGAACCTTGAGTGCTAAACTTAACCATTGAAATTGGAGATTGAACCATGCTCATTGAACCAAACCGTTGAACCAAAAGCGTTGAACTCAAAGCTTTGAACTTTAGCCTTTGAACCAAAGGCATTAAACTTTTATGTTGAACCAAAGCACTTTGAACCCTTGAATTGAACCCATTGAACCAAGAGGTTTAACAGTTCAATGGTATGAAGGTTCAATGCCAATTGAACTAAGTTATTCAAATTGAGTTGAACCAATGAACCTGGCCTTGAACTAAACTTTTCTGAACCCGCTGAACCCAAAAAAGACTGGCACAAAATAGCAGGTGAAGAAGGTGACCAAAATTTTGCCAGGGGGCAAAATTTGGGTCAACAGTATCTTGAGCTCAAGAAATGCTCCTAGAAAACATGAAAATGTCACAAGTAATGGGGATCAACTTGGGCGTGATCCGATACTTGTGAGGGTCACAATGTGGTGTGCACATAATTTGCTAACTATTCGTGAGGTAGCATACATACAATCAAAACAACTAAGGCAAAGTCATCTCGAAAGTGGTTGTGGTTGGAGGAGATAGTCATGATCTCTAAAGTTATTGGTCGAGGTAGGTTGAGATATAAGTGATCTCAAGTGTTGTTCGGTGAGTCGGTTTGAGATATAAGTGATCTCAAGTGTTATTTGTTATAGTCAGGGAGATATATGTGATCTCCAATGTGCCCCATGAGAAGTCAAAGGTGACTTCTGTAGTGTTAGGGCTTGTTGTTTGGTCACGATTTTGGACTAGGTTAAGTCATGATTAAAGGTAATATGGTTGGTCCATCGGGTAGACAGATGAACGGATGGTCGAGCTAACCCCAGAAGATTTTGTGTCAACTGAGTGCTACCTACATAGCCCCTGTTGAAAGGGTCTCAGACCAATGTAGTTCTGAAAGAAGAGTCAAAGTGGTCGATAGTTGGTTTGGTTAGGTTAGTGGTTTTAGCATTTCCCATATGTGTAATGGTACATGCTTGAAATGATGAGGGTATGATGATGTTATAGCCTTTTCCAGATTATGTGATGGTGTATTCTGTAATATTGGTTATATGGTTTTTCATCCCTAGCAATTTTTCATTTTGATGGTGTATGCTAAAAATGAAATGAGTATATTTATGCTTTAGCCCTTTTCCATATTGTGTGATGGTGTATGCTGTAACATAAATTGTGTTTGGTTGATAGTTTCTATGTGCATTGTTTTCCATAGAAACTAGTGTGAATGGTCTATGATAAATAAATTATGATGTTATGTTAATGTTTGGGTTTGGTTGGGTTTGGTTGGGTCGTATGTGATGAATATATGTAAGTGGTGAAAGGCACATTGCTCTTTCATTGACAAGGACTATAATGATAGCATAGATAGAGGGTTTTTGCAAATAAAAGCCCCATTCATGCATTACATCGTTGACCATTGGTTTGTGTTAGATAATTACTCTAACCACTTGATGTTAAATGAGCTCAACGTCCCTTGAGTATGTTGGGGTAATAGGTATGATTAGGTGATGTGTCAAGATAGCATAACCCTTTTTAGCAGGGATAACTTTGCCCCTTTTATAGGTGACCCTGAGAATGACTATAGACGAGTCCATGACTGAATAGTTTGTAGACTGATCAATGCAGGAAGTCTACTTGGGGATGTTGTTTTATTTTATGGTCATGTTGAAGTTGATCAACGTGAAAAGCTTTTAAAGGTGCTATGTATGTATCTAAATTTAGGCATAGCCATCCTTTGAGGGAATGGTCTATAGTTGAATTTGTATGTTTGGATGTTTGTGGATAGCTGTCCTTTAAGGGAGTAGTCTATTAATTATAGCAATGATGTAGCTATCCTTCAAAGGAGCAGTCTACATTTATAATTTAGTGACCTTTGAATAGGCATCCCAGTTTTATATGTTTTTGACTAAATTTTTTGGTCATGGATTTGACTATAGAGGTTTAAGGGTTTCCCTTTTTATTAGGACAAAGCATTCATGCTTGACAAAAGGGTTGACTAATGTTTGTATGGAAAAAGGGTTGAAAGGAATATAGATGAGGATGACGGGGGTTTCTCAAGGGATGAGCTCAAATTAAACATCAAGTGAATGATTACTTGATTAACAGTATAATGGTCAAAGATGTAAGGCATTAAGGGGCTCAGGTTCTGGCCGAATTTTGAGAGAAGACAGATGATAATTCCTTGATCCATGTGTTATTATGTAAGGTCTGAGTCAATTAGGAGCAAACTTTCCCCATTCACTTCTTTCCATATGTTGGTCACGTGTTGGTTGATGAGGTTGTGATGGTCAATATAAATTGAAATTCCCCCAGTTGCTATTGTGATAGGGGTAATGTTTGATAAATGGTTGGATAAAGGAGATGGAGATAAGACATTGAAGCTCCTCTTAGATAAGGAGTGTGATGCAAGGATGCATCCTGCAAAGCTCCTCATATGTTTAGTTTAAGAGGGTGAGATCCTAATCTTCTAGGTTATGGTCTGGAATCTTAGAATTGTTGAAGGTGATGGAGGCGATGGTGGGTAATGATTTGACTAAAGTAGACAGTGGTTAGGGGTCTTTAGGTTGGACCTCCACTGCCTGTAAGGCTTTGATTAGGGTTAGAAAATGCTATGGAGAACTCTGAATGAGGTCATACAAAGACATCTTCACAGGGGTGTGGTGAAGTTGTTTCACCACGGAGTCATGGATTATATTTGAAGATGTTGGTTGAGATGTGCCCAAGATAGTAGTCTTGGGTTTTGGTAGTGGAGATGGCTTGATGAATGGATAAGTCCAAGGCATAGAAACATGCCCTTTTCCTTTATCTTTTAAGGTTCAGGACCTGGTGGCCATATTAATGGTGTTGATCACGAATAAAGGGGGACAAGGTGGTAGAGGGACCATAATTTTGTGTTGAGATCCCAATTTAGGTGAGGATGTTTGTGAGGCATGAGATGATGTCGGTGATTTTTTGAAGGGGTGGTCAAGAGGATCCTTATTAAGAAGGGTATCCTTTTTAAGGTGTTGGCAGATGACAACTTTAAGAGCACAACAATGCTCAGTGTTATGCCCAAGTGTATGATGATACACACAGATTGTAGTGTCATCGAACCAAGCTATTTTTGGTTTGAGAGGTTGATATGGCCTAATAGGTGGGAGGACGATGCTAGAAGACTGCAATAATTGGCGTAATAGTGAAGCATAGGACCCCACTAATGGGTTTGCACTTGTTGTTGCAGTAGGTGTTGATAACTTCTATTTAAGAGTTGTTAGAGGAGTTTTTCATACCACCTTCATGGTTGGCTATGTAACCACACATGAAGATGGCATTGTATTGATGAGATGTGTTGGATTCCATGGGGGAAAATTGTTTTTGATGGTTAAAGGGAGTAATGGGGGCAATTTTTTATTGTTAGATGTTGGAGTAGGGAGCACTCTTATTAAGGTGGAAGGGTGTGGACCCAAAATAGAGGGCAATGGTGAAGGTGGGGGAGGAGTTCTCTGACATGGTTTAGTAGCCTTCTTTTGTTTGGTGTGAGGACTACTATTGTGTGAGGTGAGGTTTAAGTCTACCTTCACTTGTGGGTGAGTGAGGTTCGATTGAGGGTGAACACCGAGAAATTTAATCTATTTCGGCATGGTGGATGCCTATGTGGGTTTAGGTGATGTCATGTAAGGCTTTACAATTAGTCCTTGCAAAGATTTAAGTGATTATAGGAGTGAAAATGGGTTAGACGTGGTGATCTTAGGCAAAAGGTGAGAGAAAACTATCACAGGATCTTCCTTGACCAAAGTAGGTGAGGTGACAAGTTCCTCTTTTAGTAGAGAAGGGATTGAAGGATGTGGCTCTTTAAGTGGATAGAGTGTAGGGATGATCACACTTTCAACATGTAATCAGGGAGCAGGGGAAGTATGATCCCCCCATTGATGATAAGAAGGATGAGTGTGGGGCAACTGGCATTGGTGCCATCAAAGCATCCTCCAATATGGGAGAGGTTAAAGTAGATTCTCTCACATGTGAAAGGGGGTTGGATGGAAGATTATCCTTCATTGGTGGAGGACAAATAGGAGAATTAGGTTATTCTACCCGTGGTGTAGGAATAGATTGACTAACCTCTTCAGTTTGTGGAAGAGGTTGATCAAGAATATACACCATGTCCATCGTGCATATATTATGCTCTTGAAGGTCATTGGCCATGGTCTGAATGTTATGTTGACTTGGGGGATGGTTAGGGAATAGTTGCCTAAAGACATCCACGTTATGGTTAGCCGGCACATTCAAGTTATCCAAAACAAGATCCCCCTTGTCTAACATGTCTTGAATGATGTTTTTGAAGGTTTTGCAATTGTCTGTGTCATGACCCTTGACATGATGATAATTACAAAAGTCATTTTCCCTATACCATGTAGGGATGGCTTTTGAGGGGTCAAATTGGGGTGGTCAGATTTGAGGGAGATTGAGGACCCCCTACTTGACTATTTTATCCAACACAGAAGCCTATGATTCTCTTATTGGAGTGTATTGACGCTATATATACCATTGCTAGAATTGTTTTGTGATGCTTTATGATGTGGAGGGTTCATATTTGTTGGTTATGGTGGAAGATGGTGATCTAATGACCATAGTGTTTGCCGACCCCTTGGACTTGGAGTTGGAAGAAGAGAGTCTGAAAGAAGAATGGTCATTGGATTTTGTGTTGGTATTTTTACTACACAATTTGACTCTATCATCTTCAATAGTGTAGAGTTCAAGCTTTCGAGCCATGGTGAAAGCTTCGTCAAATGTGTGGAATGTTTAAACACCCAAAGTGGATGAGATGTGCTTGGCACATGCTCTTGAAAAGAGCTCAATGAGCTCAGGTTGAGGTAATGAAAATGAGAGTTGGTTGATCAAACCTCTCCAATGGGCAACGAAGTCAGCTATTGACTCATCATCGAATTGTTTAATAGAATAGAGGTCCATGAGAGAGACATTTTTAGTGATGTTGATTGAAAAGTGGTCGAGGAATATTTGGGCTAGTTGAGTGAAGGTAAAGAGAGAATGACTGGTAATGGAGCTATACCAGTCAAGGGCAGCCCCTGAAAGTGATATGGGGAATGTGCATAGTAATAATGCATCATCGTGTGCTATAAGGTAGCAAGCATGTCTAAATGCTCGTAGATGTTGTTATGGGTCCTCTTTACTCTGAAAGTGAGTAAATTTAGGGAGTTCCCACTGGCTAGGATATGGTATAATAGGCACTGAAGGGTGGATGGGTTCGTTGTAAATTTGTTCATATGACAGAATATTGCTTGAACCAGAAATGGATGTCTCAAGGTTGGACATCTTATCCATCAGCATCTTAATTAGATCAGCTGATGGATTGGTAGGATAGGCAACCCCTAAGTTATAGGGTGCCTAGTAGGTGTTAAGAGGGGTGTATGATGTACTTGGTTGCATTTGTATAGGTGCAACATATTGGTAGTTTATCATAGGGATTGATGTTGAGGTAAAGGGGGCTTGTGTCATGAAGTTGGAGGGCACAAACTGACTAGGTGCCACTGGTGATTGAATAGTGGCAACATTGGTTAAAGGGTATGTGGTCACTCTCATATTTACAGGTGCAAGAGTGTATGGGGTAGAGACAATCAAGTTCTGACAATGTGTCGAACTTGGTTGAATTGTTTGTGGTTGAGGGGGTATAGAAACCCCAGTGGAGGTAGGTCTAAAAATAGAGGGGGAGGCTAAATATTGAATATCAGCCATGGTCAAGTTAATAGTTGATGTAGTGGCTTGAGTGGTCATGGGTTGGGTAGAGGACATTATTTCCGCTTCAACCAAGGAAGTTGGCATCCCATAAATTGGGTTACCTGAAGGGTCTCATGTTTGGTTTCTTGCGAGATAGTGTTGGAGAGCCTTGACATTATGTTCAAGGAATCTCTCAAAGTTTTGATCCCCTTCAGGAACAATTGGAAGTTGGTCGGGAGTTGGATGGACAGGAGTATGTTCAATATCTGAAGTATGCTCCATTAGGGGATTTGGTATGAAAGGTGAAGGTAGAAGTGGTTGTTGACTCGCGTGGTCAACAAGCATTATGGTTTGACTGTGTATCAAAACCATTCAAGATGAAAAGGGTTTAGGTTCCAAAAATAGTGTTTTTCAGTTTCAAAAAACTAGAAGTTGAGTTTGATAGCAAAAAAGTCAAATTTTAAGCTTGTTGTTTTGAAATAAAATGGTTGACAGTGACCGATGTCAGTGGTATGACCGATATCAGTTATGAAAATTTGCCAATGTCGGTAGTATAACCAATGTTGGTGAGTCAGGGTTGTCGATGTCGGTGGAAAAACTGATGCCGGTGTCTGTTTATTTATAGAAACTCAAAAAACTAAAAGTTTTTGGAATAAAGGAGAAATTTTGAGTTTTTTTTGGCCTCAAAATGATGCATCCTCACTAGCTCAAACAATCAGATGAAAATAGCAAAAAAAATGAAGGCAAGCAACCTCTAAACATTAAATTCCTAAGAATAATTTTTAGAGTCGTAATGGCTTATGCCTTAGAAGAATGTGTTTGGGAATTGGGATTTTAGAATAGGTCCTAAAGAGGAATTCTATAGCCAGTTTCAAATTATGTTTTGGTGCTCAAAAATCTATGTTAGGTTCCATACATGGCTTGGTGCTAGGGGCTTGCTCCCCTCACTTCACGAGCCCAAAGCTGATCTAGGCTGCATAGCCAATATATACTTCGCCTATAGTTTATACTCTGTCAAAGAACAGCGTGGGTCCTCCTCTTGGGTGTGAAGTCTAAGTAAGATCACCAAGAAGGGTAAGGTATCCATTAGGGGATGAAATCCTAGATGGGCCTTGTCTCAAGTAACTTTAGATGTTTGATTGTGAATGTGGTCTGGATGTGTAACATAAGTGCACTACGATTTATTCATAATGCATTTTAATTACAAGATGAGCTAAATATGGATTCAAGCAAGAATGAAATGCAATAGATTTTTAGCCCAAATTGAAATGTTTTGTTTAGATGTAAACAAGTGGGAAGAGGTTAAGAGTATGAATTTTCACTACTCTAATGCAGGCAAGAAATGACAAGAAAAAGAAAGATTCTTTTTAACTTGTGCTAAAGGTTTCTTTTCAGAACAAAAAGAAATAGAGGAAGAGATGCAAGAAAAGAATATAATGCACCTATATGAAAGTTTGCTTTTTAGAAGAAAAAGAATGAACCCAAGGAAAACTCCAGGGGTCCCACCGGGCGTGCCAGAATATTTCTAACTCATTATTGCTTGTTACATTCAGAAGAAGAAAGAAACTAAAGATAAATGGTTAGGGGTTAGATGATACCTGGATTAAGTTGCACATCATTATCCAAGCGATTGAAGGAGCTCCTCTTTGGCTGTGGAGGACACACCTATAGAAAGAGTAAGACTTAAACACAGAAAATGTTAGATAGATAGATGGTGGACTGCCAAGCACATGCTTGGTCCCAGAAGTGTGAAAGCTACCTTGAGGGATGACAGTCCACTTTTTGATAAAAAAAAGTGTTAGATAAGAAGAAATAATGAAAGACTAAGAAAGAGAAATAGATAATGTGTACCTATATTCTGCTCTATGTCTTCCACAGTCACTGACATCAGTAGTTCTACCAGCATCAGTTGGTCAATAATGCTGACATTGGTTAGGCTACTGGCATTGGTAGGGGAAATGGTCCTTGGATAGGTCTCAGGGTTATGTCTGTGGTCGACAAAAGGAGTCTAAGAGTTTGGAGGTCTGTGCAGGTTTACAGGGAAGTCAATAAGTTATTAAGAGGGACAAAGGTGGAGGGTAGGTTATCAAAAAGGGTAAGGGTAAGAGGAAGTCTTTTTAGCCTCTCTAAGAAGAAGTCAGGTCTGGTTTGGTTGATAGTATTTAGAAAATAGTAAATAGAAACTAATTATTAATGTATTCTAAATTACTGATGAGAGGTAGAAGAAATACTTAGCTCTTGCTTGATGAAAAACTAGAGGTGTTTGAATGCTTGTACCTATTGTGGCTTGATGCTAAAGACCTCATGCAATATTCCAATTCAATCCAGAGTCACTTGCGTAGTCTTTGTGGCCAAGGGAGTGTTAGTCAAAGTTTGATGTTCTGTGCATTGATGTCTCAAAGTCCTAGTGGAGAGAGAGAGAGAGAGAGAGAGTCTGAGAGAGAGTCGATTAGTGATTTGTGATTCCTGATTCACCATTTTGGGGGTTAGAACTCAGTTTAAGTAAACTGACATCAGTGATCCCATTGGCGTCGGTCGACAGTTGACCAATGTCGGCAGCTAGAGAATGGGTAAAAGGGCTATTTTTAGCCCTTTGCCCATTTCTCCATCCACCAAGTGTATTTACCATTGGAGAACGGTCAAATGATGGGGTTATTGTGCACGAGTGTTGGTTAGGAGGTTGGAATGGGTCTTAGGTGGTTATGATATGAAGGACTTAGTCATAGGGTGAGTCATGGGGTAGGAAATGGTCTTAGGGGTGAGGTATCCAAGACGAGGTGTCCATGGTGAGGTGTCCACAGGTGATGTCATTAATCTAAAATAAGTAATTTATTTTTAATTAATGAAGTATGTAAGGGACCAAGGGGGAGTAGACACAATTTTGGTGTCTACACGATCATCTTCATTTATCCTAAATCTTTAGTTTTCATAATTCTCATGATTTTATGGACTAATAAGACTAATGTTTTTTCTTAGTGTTTCTATATTTTGAATGACCATAGGACCATTGATAGGGAATCATTATGTATTCATGGTTGGGCCTAAATTTATTTTTCACAAGATCAGGATGGGTGGCATCATTGCAATATCCAGAACTTATGGCCATTTTCAAAATTATCTAAGTCTTTAATGATATCAAGCTCTGACAGTCCTACATGTGGTATTCATATGATACATAGAGCCTTTATCTTTCATAAAATATATAAATGTTAAAAAATTTCAAAATCTAATAAGAAGCCATGCATTGTTGTTTGGTTACACGGAACCTTTCAAGCTTTAAAATTAAATTTAATAGTCTAATGGTTTTGAGTTCATATGGTCTAATGGTATTGAGCTTTGAATCTTTGATAATTTGACACTTATCACATTTTTATTTACCCAAAATTGAGGAAACATTACATTTTTTTAATGGAACTACAACCCCATAGTTTAATACCTCCAAACTTTTAAGCTCTAAGGATATGACAAGTGGCATACTTCTATTGGCATAAATTTTTAAAAGAAGACATACTTATTTAATGAACTAATGAACCCATGGCTTCAAGTCCCCATAATTTCATGCTTTCAATCTCCCACCACATGTTGATATTTTAATATATAGAACATTTTCATAAAGATGTATAAAATAAAGAACTCATGTGCTCCTATGTTCCCATGCTTTCAAGTCCCCATAGACATGAATTGACTCCACATGGCATAATTACATTCACTCACGACCCTAGAGTATATAAAGCTTATATGAAAATCTAAAATTTCAAGTGAATGATAATAATAGATGTGTCACAATTTAGAAGACATAGGCGTAAAATATACATAAATGAGTTCAACAATAAGGCACAGAAGTGAATAAATGAGGATTTGACAATTATCTAGAACGTGATGAGTGGACACATAAAGCTACCATATAGTTTCCATCTGGAAAATAAGTGAACTCACCAAAGGTAACTAGTGCATTCAAATTGAAATGGGAACGAAATCAAAATGTTTGTATTTTCATTGATAACACATGAACACATTCAAGACTCAGACTTTGGGACAATATATGCAAAATATAGTTGAAATTCAGACATTTTGACATCAAGATATCAATCAAAATGTATGAATTTTGAGTCCTTTAGCATCCAAAGAGCCCTATATTTTTAGTTAACGTCTAGAGAATAAACTAGATGATTTTCATAAGAAATTACAAATATTATATTGACATAATGGATTGATCTTCAAAGTAAGCACATACTCAATCCCCCTCAGTCTATTATTATATTAAGGTGACAAATTTCTAGATGCAATGTTTGATAAAGCTTCCCTATAATTCAAATTCCTTCATTATTCATCCCTATGTAATGTCATAGATTCCATGGCACCCTAATCCATATAGGACCAATTATTTATAAATGAGAAGAAATACATCGATGACTTGCTAGTCATTAAGACACAAGGTCTCCATCTAACAATAATAAAACTAGAGGTAATGCCTTGCATAAACTTACTTATGGGTTTATTTTTCAATGGAACATTTCATGGAGATTGATTACATATTAAAGAAAAGATAAAATTCACCTGTAGTTATTTTTGGTATGTATTTTGAAAGGTATCTTAGGATTCCATGGCTTAAAACTTCCTAAAACCAAATCATGACCAATGTTTAGCTCAAGCATAACATAGTTGATGGGAAATTGAAATAATAGTTGGTCAAGAGATAGAGGCTAAATCCTAAAGGAGACATTTCCTTTGATAATAATTTCAAATTTAGACTTTGAATTAGGATAGTTATGGCTCTCCTCAACAAATTATATGGTTTTGAAATCATAACTTACGTGCAAGTATAATTAGTCCCTTTATTGGTCATTCTTTTAACTTCAGACAAGTTAGTTTACCTAGGGGAATTTATAAGTGAAAGGATGAAAACACATATGTTTTATCCTAATAAAAGGCTATATGATGGTAATTTTTACATGATGTCATACTTACAAGATATCATCATAGGCACAATCCATAAGACACATGAGGAGTTATGGCAGCCCTTAATATAGTATCTAGGTAATAAAATATGTGAAAATAATTCTTTCATGTTCATTTATAGATTCAAGTATGAAATTCAAAATATATTTGAGGAAATATACTCTCTATTATATCAAGAAATCTATGGAACCCACATGATTAGGCTATCTAAGAACATGACAAAATGTATTTTAAAAATGGGGGATTATTGGTATTACCTAGACTATACATTCATTAGAGTTAAAAGCACAATGATAGATCCTCTATTCCTACCAAGCCATGTGCCACATTAATTGTAAACATGAGGTATATTTTCAACTGTATAATAGTATTAACAAGGATCTAAGTAAAAAACATTAGGCCTATTATTATAAAACTAATTTGAGTATTGGATAACTTCATTTTATGGTTAAACCACATTTTATCCAAGTTGTAAAGGTTTGGTCCTATTATAATTTTTAGGTGTCTCAATTTGGGGAATTGGACCCTTGGAATAAAATCATGACATACCTCAGGAAGCTCAAATAAAAGAATAAAGTGAACATTTTGTATGTACACCAAGAGTATGATCATGATTATATTTTTATGAATGCATCAAATGATATTGAGGTATGGACAAGAATGAAGGATAAAAAAATGTCCATGATATATGCTTAGGCTCTCCAGTGCAATCTTAAGATTACTAAAGAGAAATATAAATATATAGAAGAAGAAGAAAAAATATCCTAGATCCATAAGTGGCCTCCTACTTAGCCATGGATTTATATGTGTAAGACCAACCTCCCTCTCCAATAGGATAATAATAAGGTTTAAAAGGAGAGTCTAGTATCTAGAGGGAGTCAAATATTAAAATAAGGATATAAATTATAAGAGGCATCCCATGTCCTTAAATTCCTTGTTCATCCTCAAACACTACTTCTATAATTTTGGGAACAACTACTACCAATTAAAAAATAACACCTCCTCAGGACTATTTGAAGAACACATTATTAGTGTCACCTTTGCCACCACTTACAACTATAACCTAGGTAAGTCTCCCTACATTTTTATAGGTGTATTTTATATTGATTTCAACTAATTATGTTTTTTATCATGAACCTCTAGTTATTCCACACTCATCCATTATCATTATTTAGGAGGTGTTCTCTCAATAACTCCCTATCATATCAACCCCTGCTCCATTCACCTTTCCTCCCACTTTTATTATGCCTTCATTCATAATTCCTTCACCACCACCTATAGTGATACTTTCCACCACTATATCTCCCTCTCCTTTCACTTCTTCTATGACCACTTACTATAGGAAGGCTAAGGGTACTTCCATTTTCTCCAAGGGAAAAAAATATAATAAAGTCTAATTATTGATCTCCCCACCATAAAGGAATCCCTTAATAAAAAAGAAGATGATCCTAAGCCAATGATATATTTAGTTGAGAATTCAATTGATGAATATAAGTAAGATGTGGAAATTATTATGGTGACTCAGTTTGAATTGAATGAGAAAATAACCCCATATGATGAAGAGACAAAGTTAGAGAAGGCTAAAGCCATGAGCTTGGAAATATTACAATATAAATAAAATTTGGTTTGTTATTTGGATAATAAAATACTCATGGAATAATAAAGACATAACATAAATGAGGTATTCTCTTCTCTTGTTTCATTTATTTCCACTTTAAATATTCCAACTATATATTTGCCTCCAACTATCCCATGTATTCTTTTGTCTAGTTCTATTGATACATCTATTCTTTCTTCTTCAATGAAAATAAAGGTTGTGAAAAAAGGGGTTCATTTTAATGTATGGTTAAATTTTCCATTTACAACCATAAAATTCCACCATCCCTCAAGAAACATTCAACTCAATTGGATTTACCCATGCCATAATATTCATCCATATAGTTAACCACTATTACTATTGAAACAATTCAAAGCTTGTCTGGTATGTGGAAAAAGTTACTCCATTAATAGAGACTTCACCATGGGAGAGTATTGTCTATAAACCTCTCTAGTTACCCATACAAATAAGTGCATCACTAGCACCTCCATCAATAACACCTCTTCTGATGAATCCTCCCCCTACCACATCTATTAACCATATCCCAAAAGATGAATAACCTGGGGAAATTATTTTAAAAATTGTTAAAAGGAGATGTAGAGTGAAAGGGATGAGAAACAAAACCAAATTGTTATATAATTACCTATAGTCTCAACCTTATTCAACAAGAAGAGAGGAAACATCTGAAGGGTGAGGAAGAGGAAGGCTTTGAATCTAAACACAAGGAAATAAATTGAATTTGAGTAAAGAGATAATATATTTCCCTTGGCAAATAAATAAAAAGGGATCTAAGGGATCCTAATGAATATATTGAATATTTCTTTAATTTTCTGGATTAAACTAGTGAGTCCATGAAAAATATGTTTAAAAGTATAGAGTAAGTACATCAAAGACTAAAATAGAGACAAATTATACATGTTAATTGAGAGATAATTGATGATGTGCAGAGTGAAACTATTAAGTTATAAAAAAATTTGTATATTACCTAGGTTTTTAGGGCATGAAGCCAATCCAATAGAAAAAATGTAACTAGAGAAAATGTTTATTTTCTTGGTTGAATTTTATAGAACTGGTGCCTTCAACCAATTAAACTTAATGTCCATCATGGATCCATCATGATGCCTTAAATATCACATCATGATTTCTCATTAAGCTAATTTACATGCTTATCCATGGATTATTATGGTTGTTAAATTGATTAATTACTATTTAACTAAGATGTAAGTCATGTTTTTATGGGATAGTTGTATTTTTCTTTGATTACAAGATTACATTACTATGAGCTAGTTGTATTTGTATATACTTTACATTATGATCATGTTGTTAGTAGTATTTTATGATATATATCAAGATGTTATGGGCTAACTACCTTCTTGTCATGAGTTAGATGCAAGAGATATTCATCCCTCAGAGCATGATAGAGGGAGAGCATCATCAAAGAGGATGGCATAGATGGAGGTGTTGGGGGATTATAGAAGAAAAATTAGAACCCATGCACACACCATGATAGATAACACTCATTATATGCATCACTTGAATTTTTATATTTAATATATCTTTGATGTTATCTGCATTTAGAAAATTGATTATGTGTGTTAGTTGTGATTTAGTTTAGTTTAATGCTTGTGAGGATCTAATTTTGTGTGATTATATAATGCCTATTATATGTATATTAAATTCATAATGTTGATTTTGATCATGTTGATTTATTATATTCATGATTATTAATTATAAGCTTTACAAGAAAGTAAATCTACATGAATAGTTTCTATTTACTATTGTCTATAGACTAACTAGAATGTCTTTGTAATTTTTTAGAACATTAACTAGTTATTATTATGATATTCAAGATAGATCATTATTCATCTTAATGCCTTAATATATAAAAGATAACTAAAGACATTAGATAGTCTAATTAAAGTAGTAATATTAATGCTTACGTTGTTATAATACCATTATGTTTTGGTGTAGTAGATATTTAATTTACCATTATAGTTAAAATAATATAATTGACTTTAAATTAGTCATATTGTTATCTAAAGTCATAATGTTATCTATCTTTTCTAAGTTATCACCAAAATTGCATTATTATCCTAAGTTATCCTATGAACTAAATCTGGTCAACATTTGAATGCATAGACAATGGTGATTTGTGAAGTGTTAGTTATCATTGGAAATAATATTAATAGTGGAATTTATGATGTTGATATATGAGCATGTAAGTCAAAAAAACATGCAAAATAAAAGATTAAAATAATGATTGAATGGTTTGGGGAAAGTTTGAAAGAATTAGGGATTTATTGTTATGTTAAAATGGAGTTACCCTAGATTAGTAATGGTTTTGGTATATTATGGAGATTATGCATGGTGGAATGATGGAAAAATTGTGAGTTAAATGCAATAGTTGCATGAATTACCTAAAAAAGGAAGGTTGACGTAAAAACAGAATAGTATGACATAACATGAAGAGGAGAAGAAAGAAGAGTAGAGAGAGAAGGGTGAGGATTGTTCTGGTTTAAGTAGTATCAAACCATAAGCTATTGAAAGGTTGGAAAATTTATTTAATTATTGTTTGAAAATTGGAAAATATGTGCATATAAATGTCTCTTAGGGTTTTGGGATATGATTTACATTTTATTATTGATATAGGTTTAGCCCTCTGGAATGCTCAACCATCCACAGATGTAAACCTATTTTCCCTAAATCCTTATGGAATGTAGACTAAGTATTGTGTGTGTAAACCATTAGGGTTAAATGGATTTATTTTTTTGTGATGGAAATATGACCAAGTTAAATAACTACATGAGTTTGGAAGATGGTTTAAATAAATATAATGATTGTGTTTTGTTTTATAAACCCTCGTGTGTGTGTGTGTGTGTGTGTGTGTGTGTGTGTGTGTGTGTGTGTGTGTGTGTGTGTGTGTGTGTGTGTGTGTGTGTGTGTGTGTGTGCGCGCGCACACGCGCGCACTCAGAGTTATGATATATACCTAACTGAGTATATATATATATATATATATATATATATATATATATATATATATATATATATATATATATATATATATATATATATATATATATATATATATATATATATATATATGTTTTTTTTTAGAAACCCTTATTTTATTTTTTATATATATATAATGGTTTCTAAAACAAAACATATATATATATACTCAATTAGGTATATATCGTAACTCTGAGCATACACACACACACACACACACATATAATACACAAGATTGTGTGTACATTTTAAATTATCAAGGGAGGCAGGGGGTAAAAATATTAAGTCTATGTTATTTTGATGAATGAGTGAAATGTTATTGAGCTTATGTGTATGCCCTTTATGAAATTTGTAATGGGTATTTAGTTTATAGGAATGAATTATTTTCTTTTGTTTCAAAATTTTGATTATATATATATATATGAACTATGTACATTTGTTTTACAAAACCATAAACATATATATATATATATGGACTATATGTATATTTTTATAAATCCTTTATTATGGATATAGGTTTAGCCCTTTGGATGGCTCAACCATTCATAGAACTAAACCTATTTCCCCTAAATCCTTATGGAATATAGACTAAGTATTATTTGTGTAAACCATTAGGGTTAAATGGATTTATTTTTTAGTGATGTAAATATGACCAAGTTAAATAACTGCAAGACTTTGGAAGATGGTTTTTAATAAATATGATGACTGTGTTTTATTTTAGAAACCCTTATTATATATATACCTAGCTGAGTGTGTGTGTGTGTGTGTGTGTGTGTGTGTGTGTGTGTGTGTGTGTGTGTGTGTGTGTGTGTGTGTGTGTGTGTGTGTGTGTGTGTGTGTGTGTGTGTGTGTGTGTGTGTGTACACACACACACACACACATATAAAAGATTTTGTCTATATTTTGAATTATCAGAGGAGGGGGGGATAAAAATACAAAAATTGAGTTAGTTTGATGAATGAGTAAAATGTTTTTTTATTAAGGTTAAAGGGGGGATTTTTTTGAGATAGGGTCCCTAAACCCTAGAAATACATCAAAATAGAGAAGAACCAAAGCTAGATATATCCCAATAAAAGAGGATCAAAAAGATACAGAACAAAGACAGCTAAAGAACAACTAAAAAGCTTCTTGGATGAGTGAAATGTTATGGAGGTTATGTGTATGCCCTTTATGAAATTTGTAATGGGTATTTTGTTTATAGGAATGAATTTTTTTCTTTTATTTCAAACTATATATATATATATATATATATATATATATATATATATATATATATATATATATATATATATATATATATATATATGTATATATATGAATTGTGTGCATTTGTTTTACAAAACTATAAACATATGGATTGTGTGCATATTTTTATAAATCCTAGTGCAATAAGCTAAGTTTGTATAAGTTAGTTATGCTTAGGTCATAAAATAAGATAGAACTATCCTAATATGGACATAGTAAGTGGTTAAGTCCTATCTCAGCTCTATATTCTTAGTATAGAAATCTGTAGTATGTGAGGAGACTACTATAACCATTTAGATATTCATTAGCTTGTAGAATAAATGGATATTAGCATAGAATTATTTATCTATATTTTTGGTATCTCACATACATATTATACAAATAATGTGACTTGTATTTTATTTATTTGGATTGGGTTTTTGGTTTTAACCCTATATAAAAATGAGTAACATAACTTTCATTATATGAGTTTTTATCTATAGAAAAGTCAATAGAGTCAATCTTAGAATGATACATATGTTAATGTATTTGAACTGATGAATAGAGTATAGTAAGTTTAAAATACATATATAAATTATGCAAAGGTTTGATTGTTGTACGGTTCACAATGAAATTAAGTTGGATGTCAACTTGATTTATTTGATAATTTTAAAACTTGAAAAGGTATAAAACCTATAGTAAGTAAAAAAGTAGAATATAGATATGAGTAGTCAATTTATTATAGTACTCTATTTATCAACAATTCAGGCAAGTTTATATAGTTTAATGACTTGAGTTAGGGAAAAATAGGGTAATAGACTTTGAATGATTTTTATCATAACTAGATTATGAATTTTCAATTAAAATAAGTGAATAATAATATGGGTTTATGGAATGTATAAATCCTATGATTGATCTTGAATGATATTCTATGAATAGGTAAATATTTAATGTTTGAATCATTCATAATTCATAATGGAAATAAAAATGACTATTAGTTTAGTATAGAATAGTGTTTTTGTATATGAAAAAATGCATTTATTCAATAAAATTATGTATGTGTTTAATATTCAAAATTACACACACACACACACACACACACACACACACACACACATATGAGGAACTTACGTACACATACACATATATAGCATACATTTGAACATAGGAGATGTGTGCTTATAATTATGGTTTATGTTAATTGTTAAATTAAGTCATAAAAGCCTAAGGGATATGACAATGTGATTATATGCATGTAGCCTCCTAAATGCACAACAAGTTATATCAATAAAGTATTAATGTTTTATGTGAGATAAGACATTATTTAAGAGGTAATTAATCTCTAAAATTATTTATATTAGATTGTTGTTAGAGTGAGAAATGTTTACAAGGAATAAACTATGATATGTTGTTTATCATAGATGGACTACATTTAAGTTACTAATGAGAATTAGAAATATGTAGTCTAAGTATAAATTATACCCAGTTAGAATAGACTATACTTCTTTATGTTTATTATTTATGTGATAAATAATATAGTTGAGATTTATTGCATAAATTTGATAGACTAAATGTTTATATTTTTTATTATTATTGTATTTAGCATGTTTTATACATGATAATGAGAATTAATCTATATGAAACTATTGTTTATGTTTAATATTAACCAAATCTCACATTATTGGTACTAAATAAGCAATTAAATGGACTTCACTAGCTTACTTAGCATCACCAATGCTAGATGAAGGTTATCTAATAAAGTGGTGTGTATGAATTTGAATGATCCTAAAGATCAATAACTATTTGAAAAATTTAAACAAAGTAATGTTTATTTAAACATTGTTATTTCATATGTATGATTTACATGTTTATGTGATATCATGCTAGAATGTATTTTTTTATGATACACATCATGTATTAGATATATTATAACACATGGGTACTAGCTTGTCTCTTTGGATTCATGTACCATAATTATATATCACTCTATGAATAGAGGAATATTCCTCATTTGGGAGATTGTGTAGAGGATCGATAGTAGATGGTTGGTGTGAAAAATCACTTGAATGGTATTGTCCCCCCCCCCCCCCCCCCACAACAATACTTCTTTGGAGAATACACTTGAGATTACCATGGATACTAGAATCTATTATACTCATGCTCCATGGAGCCTTATATCTAGTATTGTACTTACTATAGAAATATTATTATTGATGAGAATGTAATTATTTACTCATATGTACATTGATAGAAATGGTTTTAATATTATACTAGCCATGGCTGAAATTTATGTAATTACTTTCTAGAATGAATGTAGTTAAATTTGCTTATTTGTTTGATATGATGTTAGTGCTCTATAATTGATTTATGTTACATGTTTTTTTTTGGTTAACATACTTAGTTTGTTTTACCTAGGTCACTAATTATATTCTCATGGTGAAAACTAATGTAAGAATACGTGGAAATTATTTTAAAAAAATATATGTTATTTTGGTAAATCCTAGTGAGGATGTTACATTGTGGTATCATAATTGAAAATCAAACTCTAGAACTTTATAAGTCTGATAACATTTTCATATCCTTATGTTTATCAGAAAGGAGAATGGTGTGAGTCAGAGAATTTTTTGAGGGTACTTAGAATGTCAATAACAATAACCCTATATTTGATTCTAACCAATTTATTATTGAGCAAGCAACAAAGTTAGATTATATTATTGTAGATATGAATGAAACTAGGGACTAGATTGTAGCCCTAGAATAAGAAATTAATGGACATGAATAAGAATCCCATTAGGATGTGCCTAAATAAAATCATGATGAATAATAAATCCCTTAAGATTAAAGGCATAAGGAAGTGCCTCAGGACATGAGAACATATGCAGAATTGACTAGAGATATGGAAAAGGTGAATCCACCTAAGTTTGATGGAATTGTTATGGGAGATGAAGTTGAAACATGGTTGAATGAGATGGAAAAGTATTTTGAGATTTGAAACTACTCTAAAGTCATTAAATCAGTATGGGGAGCTTACCAATTGGCTGGTGAATTAGCTACATAGTGGGCCAATAAAAGGTTAAAAATGAATATTAACTCAGCCACCACCACATGGCAGCAGTTTGTGACATTGTTCAGATCATGATGGCTTCCATAGTTCTACTTTGACTAAAAGATTACAATTTTTTCAGAATCTTAAGAAATAAGACCTATCATTTAATGAGTACTAAGAATATTTCACCAAACTTTTGAATTATGTATCTCAATATAAAGATGATGAGAAGTTCAAAATTAAGAAGTTCATCATGGGATTAAAACACTAGATTGGTTGAGAGGTGTACATTAATGGACCATCTACCATAGACCAAGTCTTTGAGAAGTTAGTCAAACAAGAGTAGAAGTTAAAATATCTTACTCAAGTTAGAGATGAGATTAAGAAAAAATTTGGAAGTTTTAAACTAGCATTTAAAAAAAAAAAATTGGAAGCAGAAGAGTGGAGACTCAAAGAGTCATTTCAATACAAGATTCAACAATGGTTCAGGTAACAAGAAACTAGGTAATGGTTTCAAGGGTGGGATCAAGGGAACCAATAGTTTGAAATGAAGGGACCACCTAAAGGTTGTTTCATTTATAGAGGCAACCATATTGCTTGTGAGTTTACCCAAGATAAGTCAAGGAATAAAGGTTCTACTCTTTAATAGGGAATGTCTTAGCAATGTATTCATGTGGTATTTGACAATTGGCAAGTTGAATTCCAAGATTCACCCATAGAGCTATTAGGTATTTTGTTTGAACATCTAATTTCCATTTTTATAGATACATGGGCTACAAAATATTTTATTACTCCTAAAATAGTAAATAAGCTATCTAAAATAGCTAGAGTAATGGAAAATGCATGGTCATTACAATATGGGAATGAATCTAAGGTTAAAGTTGACAAGAATTTAGTTGAAGCTAAGATTACGTTGTTTCTTGAATTCATAATAATAGAAGATCTTTATGTATCACCATTAGGGTCATATGATGTGATCCTAGGATTCAATTAGCTTGTGAATCATAAAGCTAAGTCTATTGATACTTAAAGAATGTTAAGTGTCAGGATGATTTTGGAAATTAGACACTAATTTAGGGAAAGAAAAGATAATTGAGGATTATGCATGTTTTTGCAATGTAACTCAAGAAGGCTCAAGGAAAAGGATTCCAAGCATTTATTGTAAAGATGAATAACATAGAGGAATATAAGGAACCATCCCTTGAAGATTATCCTTTCCTTAGGAATTTTCATGATGTGTTTTAGGAGGAATCACTAGGATTCCCCCTATATGTGAATTTGATTTCTCAATTGATATCATACCTGAATCAAAACCTCGATCTAAGGCAACATACAAAATGACAACAAATAAATTGGTTGAATTAAAGGCTCAACTCTAAGAATTGTTATCAAAAGGGTTGATCAAGCTAAGTGTGTTACCATAGGGTGCATAAGTTGTCTTTGTCAAGAAGAAGGATGGTACTCTTCACCTTTGTATTGATTATAGATTATTAAATAAAGCCACTTTCAAAAATAGGTGTCTACTACCTCATATAGATGATATTTTTGATAAAATACGAAGGGAAACATTATTTGTTAATATTGACCTTAGAGTGAGATACCATCAATTAAGGATAAAAGATGAGGATATTCCAAAGATAACTTTTAAAACTCGACTAGGGAACTATAAGTTCACAGTGTTTCCATTTGGGTTGACAAATGCTCTTACAGTGTTTATGAATCTAATGAAAAGTGTGTTCAAATATTATCTAGATCATTTTTTTTATATTTATAGATGACATGCTTATATATTCTAAATGTGAAAAAGAGCATCTTCAATATTTGAAACTATTTTTACAATGTTTATGGAAGCATAAGTTGTATGATAAAAAGTCTAAATATGTATTTTTTCAAAAGAAAGTGTAATATTTGGGACATATTATCTCTCTGGATGGTATTTTAGTAGATCCAACAAAGATAAAAGTTATTATGGAGTGGTCAGCACCAAAGAATGTCCACAAGGTTAAAAAATTCATAAGATTAGTGGGATATTACAGGAAATTTGTTATAATTTTTTCTAAGATAGATAATCTGATTACCTCTCTATAGTGTAAGAACCAAAGTTTTATCTGGTCAAATAAGTGTGAAGTAGCTTTTCAAAAATTAAAAAGGAGGCTTACTTCAACACCAATACTAAAAGCTTCTGATCTTAATGACCAATTTTCAATTATCATAGATAAGTCTAGGGATGGACTTGGAGGATTCCTTATGCAAGATGGTGTAGTGGTAGCTTATGAATCAAGGAAATTGAATCCTTATGAGGTGAAATATGCTCCTCATGACCTATAACTTGCAAAAATTATGCATGCTTTATAAGTTTGGAAGCATTATTTATTGGGAAAACTATTTGAGTTCAAGACTGACAACTTGGGACTGAATTATATTTTCACCCAACTAAATCTAAATGCTTGTCAAAGATTATAGTTAGAGTTATTATATAATTATGATTTTAATATCAACTATATCAAAGGCAAAGAAAATAGAGTAGCTAATACCATAAGCTATAGGAGGTACATAGTAGTTATGGCTACTATCAAGAGTACTTTCAAGGATTAAATGATCAAATTATCATTAGAAGATGAATTTTATAATTAGGCCAATAAAATGTTGTCAAAATGCTATTAATCCTAGGTAATAGATAATTATGGTCTTTTGAGATACAATAGAAGGATGTATGTACCATATAGGGAGAATTTGAGGAGCATAATGCTAAATTAACTACATAATGCCCTATATTCAAGACATCCAAGAGTGACCAAACTCATGATAGAGATTAGACCACTCTATTTCTAAAAGGGAATCAAGAAAGATGCAACAAACTTTGTGTTTTTTTGTTGTCTATAATGTCAGCATGTGAAAGCTAAACATGTGCATATAGATGGAATATTGTATCCACATGACATACCAGAATCAAATTGGTAGGTGATCAGTATGGATTTTGTCCAAGGTTCACCATTGTCATGAAATAGGCGTGACATGATCTTGGTTATAGTTAACAAACTAACCAAGGTATCTCATTTTATACTAGGTAATTTGATAGATGATGCACTTACTCCTATGAAGAGATTCATAAAGGAAGTGTATCAGTTGCATGGATTTCTAGAAAACATAATTTTGTATCATGATTTGAGGATGATTTCTAAGTTTTGGTTAACTCTAAAGTCAACTTTGGGTATGTAACAAAACTTTAGAACTGTATATCACCCATAGAGTGATGGTCAGATTAAGTAAGTTAATCAGATCTTAGAGGATCTCCCTAATATGTATTACATGGATCAATAATATAAGTTAAAATATTACCCATCATTGGTTTATTTTTATTACAATAACTCATACCAATCAAATTTGAAGATGGCACCATTTGAATAATTGTATGGAAGAAGGTTCAAAACAACAATTAGTTTGGACAAGTTGGAAGACAAGGTAGTCTTTGGACCTGAGGTGCTTTTCGAAATGGAAAATCAAGTCAAATTAATCAGGTAGAGATTGGCCAAGGCAAATCATAGATAGAATATATATGATGATCTGAAGAGAATGTCTAGGCATTTTTAGTAAGTGATAAAGTGTTCTTTCACGTTAAGCCACAAAAATCTCAATTAAATTCAAGAAGTTAGTGAAACTTTCATCAAGATATGTGAGACCCTTTGAGATTTTGGAAGTGGTCAATCCTATAAAGTATAAGCTTGCATTTCCATCAGCCCTAACTCTATTAAATAACATCTTTCATGTATCTTATCTTATCTTATATATATATATATATATATATATATATATATATATATATATATAGTCATTTAAATGTGTTGGATTGTAATGCTTTGTAGGTTATGGATTTTAGGATGATCATGGTAGAAAAAATTAGAGTGATTGGCACTCACAAACTTCATTTGAGTAATAGATAAGTGTCATAATACAAGGTCCTATAGGACCAATACTCTAAGGATAATGTTACTTTAGAGGAATATGATGAGTTTTACATGTTATTTCCATATTTGTTTGCTTGATTTGATGCTTCATACTATGTTATTTTTCTACTAAATAATATTTTTAGTTCAAAACTAGTGTTTGGATAAGTGTCATTGGTGTGATGACAAACTTTAGGGGGGAAGGATGTCACATCCTTATTTTTCATTAAGATAATTTGCCTAATTATCAATGGATTATTATAGTTGTTAAATTTATTAATTAGTATTTAACTAAGTTATAATATATATATATATATATATATATATATATATATATATATATATATATATATATGTTGTTATGGGATATTTGTATGTTGCTTTGATTACATGATTACATTTCTATGAGTTATTTATATTTGTATATACTTTAAATTATTATCATGTTGTTAGTAGTATTTTATGATATATATCATGATGCTATGGGTTAACTACCTTCTTGTCATGAGTTGGATGTAGGAAAGATTCATCCCTCAAACAATGTCAGAGGGAGAGCATCATCAGAGAGGATTGCGTAGATGGAGGTATTGAGGGATGATAGAGGAACAACTAGAACCCATGCACACACCAAAATATATAACACTCATTATATTTATTGTTTGAATTATTATCTTAGTACATCTTTGATGTTATCTATATTTAGATAATTGATTATGTTTGTTAGTTATGATTTAGTTCAATTTAATACTTGTGAGGATATAATTTTATATGATTATACTATGGTTGTTATACATATATTAAATTCATAAAGTTGTTTTTTATCGTGTTGAGTTGTCATATTCATAATTCTTAATATTAAGCTTTATGAGAAAGTAAATCTACTTGAATAGTATCTATTTGCTACTATCTATAAATTAATTAGAATGTATTTGTAATGTTTTAGAACATTTTATAGTTATTACTATGATATTTGGGAAATATCATAATTTGGATTAATGTCTTAATATATAAAAGATAACTAAAGACATTGCATAGTCTAAATAAACTAGTAATAACAATGAATCATTGTTATAATACCATTATGTTTTGGTATAGTAGTTGTTTGATTTACCATTAAAAATAAAACAATATCATTGATTTTAAATTAGTCACATTATTATCTAAATTCATAATGTTGTTTATCTTTTCTAAGTTATCCCAAAATTTCATTATTATCCTAAGATATCCTATGAACTAAACCTAGTCAACAATCAAATCCATAGACAATAGTGATTTGTGGAGTGTTATTTATCATTGTCAATAATATTAATAATGGACTTTGTGAAGTTAATATACAAGCATGTAAGTCAAAAAGAAACATGCAAAAAATAAAGGATTAAAATATTAATTGAATGGTTTGGGGAAAGTTACAGATAATTAGGGGTTTTTTTGTGTGAAAATGGAATTAACCTAGACTAGTAATAGTTTTGGTAGATAATGGGGATTATTCATGGTGGAACTATTGAAAAATTATGAGTTCAATGTAATAATTACATGTATTTCATGAATAATGAAGGTTGATAGAGTAAGGATAAGAAGAGTGAGCAAAAAGAGAAGGGCATGACATGACACAAAGAGGAGAAGAAATAAGAATAGAGAGAGAAGGGTGAGGATTATTTTGGTTCAAGCAGTATCAACCAAGAAGATCTTGAAAGGTTGGTGAAGTTATTTAATTATTATTTGAAAATAGGAAAATCTATGCATATATATGTCTCTTAGGGTTTTAGGAAATGATTTACATTTTATTATTGATATAAGTTTAGCCCTGTGGATGGCTTGTCCATCCACATAACTAAACTTATATCCCTTAAATCCTTATGGAATGCAAACTAAGTAATGTGTGTTTGTAAACCATTAGGGTTAAATGTATTTATTTTATTTTGATGGAAATATTAACAATTTAAATAAATATAGGACTTTCGTAGATGGTTTAAATAAATATGATGACTGAGTTTTATTTTGGAAACCCTTATATATATATATATATATATATATATATATATATATATATATATATACTTAGTTAGGTATATATTGTAACTTTGAGCATATATATAATACACAAGATTATGTGTATATTTTGAATTATCAGGGGGAGGAGGATAAAATGTGAAGTATTTGTTAGTTTGATGAATGAACGAAATCTTATTGAGGTTTTGTGTATGCCCTTTATGAAATCCATAACTAGTATTTACTTTATAGGAATGAATTGTTTTATTTTGTTTCAAAACCATATATATATAGGGACTATGTGCATATTTTTATAAATCCTAGTGTGATAATCTAAGTTTGTATAAGTTAGATATGCTTAGGTCATAGGATAACATAGAACTATCTTATAATTGACATAGTAAGTGGTTAAGTCCTATCTCAGTTCTATATTCTTAATATATAAATCTATGTTATGTGAGGCAACTGTTATAACCATTTAGATATTCATTAGCTTATACAAGAAATGGAAATTAGTATCAAATTTGATATTTATATTATTGTGATCTCACATACATATTATATACATAATATGACTTGTATTTTTTATTTGGATTGGATATTTGGTTCAAACCCTATATAGAAACTAATAACATATCTTTAAGTATATGAGTTTTTATATATAGAAAAGTTGACAGAGCTGAACTTAGAATGATGCATATGTTAATATATTTGAATTGATGCATAGACTATAGTAAGGTTAAAATATGTATATAAATTTTCCAAAGGTTTGGTTGTTATATGGTTCATAATGAAATTGAGTTAGATGTTGACTTGATTTATTTGATAATTGTGAAAGTTAGAAAAGTATAAAACTTATAATAAGTAAAAAGAGTAGAATAAAAATATGAGTAGTCAATCGATTATAGTACTTTATTTATCAATAATTTAGGAAATTTTATACAGTTTAATGACCCAAGTTGGGGGAAAATAGGGTAATAAACTCTGACTGATTTTCATCATAACTAGATTATGAATTTTCATTTAAAATAAGTGAATAAGAAGAGGGGTTTCAGGAATGTAGAAATCCTATAATTTATCAGGAATGCTATTCTATGAATAGACAAATATTTAATGTTTTTTTTAATCATTCATTTTTCATAATGGAAATAAAGATGAATTTTGGTCAAGTACAGAATGGTCTTTTTATGTATGAACAAATACATTTATTGAGTACATATTATGTATGTATTTAATATGTAAAAGTACATAGATATATGAAATATATCTATATGAAGAACTTACGTACCCATACACATATATAACATATATTTGAATATAGGAGATATATGCTTATAATTATGGTTTATGTTGATTGTTAAA
The DNA here is from genome assembly GCA_037957365.1 of Torreya grandis. Taxonomy (NCBI): domain Eukaryota; kingdom Viridiplantae; phylum Streptophyta; class Pinopsida; order Cupressales; family Taxaceae; genus Torreya; species Torreya grandis. The sequence goes on along the minus strand of JARHVA010005505.1, from coordinate 147,375 downwards.
TTAAATCATAAAATCCTGAGGGATATGACACTATGATTATATGCATGCAACCTCCTAGATGTACAACAAGTTATATCAATAAAGTGTTTATGTTTTATGTGAGATAAGACATTATTTAAGAGGTAATTACTCTCTAAAATTATTTTTATTGGATTGTTAGTGTGAGAAATGTTTACATGGAATAAATTATGATATGTTACTTTTCATAGATGTACTACATTTAAGTTACTAATGAAATTAGAAATATGTAGTCTAAGTATAAATTATATCTAGTTGGTATAGACTTTACTTCTTTATGTTTATCATTTATATGATGAATAATATAGTTGAGATTCATTGTGTATGTTTGGCAGATTAAATGTATGCATTTTTTTATTATCTTGTATTTAGCATGTTTTATGCCTACTAATAGGAAGTGGTTTATATGAATCTGTTGGTTATATTTTAAATTAACTAATCTCACATTATTGGTACTAAATAATCATTAAGATGGACTTCATTATCTTACTTAGCATCACCAATGCTAGATGAAGGTAATTTTATTAAGTGTTGTGTATGAATTTGACTGATGTTAAAGATCAATAACTATTTGAAAACTTTGGCCAAGGTAATATTTATTTAAACATTGTCATTTCATATGTATGATTTACATGTTTGTGTGATATCATGTTAAAACATATTTTATTTATGGTACATATCATGTATTAGACATCTTATATCACATGGGTACTAGCTTATCTCTCTAGATTCCTACACCATCACTATCTACAAATCCATGAATGGAGGGCCATTCCCTTATTAGGGGATTCTGTGGAGGATAGATGGTTCATTTTTGGTGTGTATAAAAGCTTAGATAGTGCTCTCTCTCCCCAAAATAGTACTTCTTTTGAGATTACCATAGATATTGGAATCTGTGAGACTCATGCTCCGTGGAGCCTTATACACTAGTATTGTACTTACTATTGAAACTTTATTCCTAATGAAAATATAATTATTTACTTATATGTATATTTATTGTAGTGTATATAATATTATACCAGCCATGGATGGAATTTATGTAATTACTTTCTGTAATGAATGCAGTTAATTTTGTTTATTTATTTCTTATGATGTTAGTGATCAGTAACTGATAGATGTTACATATTTATTTTTGGTTAACATACTTATTGTGTTTTATTTGGGTCACTAATTATATTCTCATGGTGAAATCTAATTTAAGAATACGTGGAAATTATTTTTAAAAAATAGTGTTATTCTATTAAATCTCAGTGGGGATGTTACATTAACTATGTAATTGTTAGAAGGGATGCTTCCCTCAATTGGCATAATTAGATGAAGACTTTATTGGGACATTTCTCAAATCATAAAAGTGAGGCCTTGTAAATTCTTAAGGACATGATGATCACTAATTGGATCACTCATATAGTTTAATTGGTCAAGAGGCCAAATTTTAAGAACCTCCTCTAGGTAGATGAAAGAAACTTCAAGGTGGAAGTTGAAGTCACTATATATAGAACCAATGATTAAATCTTAAAATTGGTTAATTTTTCTAAATATAAGGTGAGAAGAGCTGAAGCTCTAGGAGTAGAATTTAAAAAGTTGAAAGTTGAATAAACAAGGTTGATGACTGAAGCCATCAAACTCTTCAAACCTTCCTTACCCAATTTTGACATCATAAATAAAGAGTTCAATACAACACACATTATTTTTTAAATATAAGACAAAAGAGATAGTTTTAGGCTTAGTACCAACCACATAACCAATTGATAGTACTACCCTAGTATTTTTAAGTTCTCACTTTTTAGGATTTATAGTCATGCAAAGTCTTGTGGCCTAGTTTTGATTCCATAAAGAACTTCGGTAACACTTCAGTCCCACAAACTATCACCCCATATTATTTGGCTAGTGGTGCCACATCAACACCCATATAAATATAATTATGTACTTGTACATTTTTTCTAAGTGATAACTTTGGTTCCATATATATGTGGCATGTATATAGTGTATTTCTAGTTGTAAAAGTCTATTTTGGGTTGACTATTATACATGCATCCTTTGAATGAGATTAAGATACAATTCTTATTTTTATAACTATATTATTATAATTTGATTGATATATGAGTCCTTCATCATCCTAATCCTTTTTATACTTGTAACCTCCTAGTCCCAAAGGGGAGGATAATTTTTGCTATTAATATTAATAAGAAATTTTAAAGAGTTCTGCTACTTTGATCTTGATGTACAAATATTGATTTTTCTCCAACTTGTGGATTGTGTAAGAAGTGATATCATTATAATTTCTTAGTCTTTGGTTGGTATGATTTATCTTTTATTTATAGTCATTAATATTAATTTATAGATATTTTGAATACTTTTTACATATAAATCATAATCCCCCCTTGTAGATGTGTTATTATAGTCATAAAATGTGGAAACCTTTGATTTCATGTGGTTAAGTGTGTTATATATTTGATCATTTTGACTCCTAACCATGTTTTATTATTGACTAGTTTATGATTTTTTATCCAACCTAAATTCAAGTACTGGTCTTGAAATGTTTCATTTAGTGTGGTCTATAATCCTCCTTTCCTACCCTACCTTTCCTTCCTTTTGATTTTATTTTGAATACCTACCCACCTTAGTTATAACTATCATCCTTCCATATATTTCAAGTAGATCTAGTTTCACCCATCTCTAATTCACCTATGGTAAACAATCTACCTTGTTATTCACTATTCCACCAATAGGTTATTTATAAAACCCAAGACCCCACAACTCATGCCTTAGAGTGATTACCTTTTCATTAATCCTAAAATTTTAAAAGCTGCCTGATAAAATTTCTTTTAGTGTGTATAAAACCCACATAAACAAATAAGATCTTTGATATTTTATTTTAAGGTAAAGCATCTTATTTTAGAATGTCTTGGTCTTCGATGATAATCAAAATAAGAATGCACATCATATCCTTAAGGTAGAGGTTAACTCATATCAACCTTGATAAAATGAGAGAGATATATAAGTTGACACTATAGTAACCATGGGAGTAATGAATTTAGTGACTCGAGCAAATGTGTAAATTGTCTCCTTGGTGCATTAGATAAGACAAGCTGATTAAGCTATTATGAAACTAAGTTAACCATTTTGATTGTTTTATTTTTAGGATCAAGAGGATTTACCTTATAACTTCATTTAATTTTGAACTTGGTACTAGATGTGGATGTAACGGGTGTGTTTGCAACATACTTGAGCTTATTCAATGGCATAAGCTTCATTTCACTATCTCTTACAACATGGCATAAGTCATCAAAAGATTTAAACTTATTAAAAATAATGGAATCATGTAAAGGAGTAAGAAAAATTTTCTTTAATATATCTTACAACTCTTTATCTTCCATAAGATTTGTCATTTTGACTAGAATTATCTTATATTTCAAGACATATTCACTTATAGGTTCATCGGTTCCTCGTTTGATTTTTACAATTTGGTTATAGGAAAGATTTTGGAAAATGTTAATGGAAAAATGTGATGATAACTAGGCTAAAATAGGTTTGAATGCTTTAGCAGATTGGAGAGGTAAATATTAGAACCACCTCAAAACATAGTCCTTGAGGCTTTTTGCAAATAATCTGGTCAAAATTTTATCATTAGAAGCATAGTCATGGAATGCCACATAAAATGTTTGAAGATGTTGTTTGGGATCACACTTACCATCATATAATGTGAACTTAGGTGCAACTAATCTAGTTAGATAGGGGTGTAAATATATTTTAGGTAAAAGTGGGTTATGTAACACATTTTGAGATTCTATGGCATGAGGGTATTTTAAATCATTTTGTTCAATATTCGTAATTATGTCTTCCAAGGTCTTTATAACCTAAATAAATGATTAAATTATAAGATTAGTAGAATTTATATTAACAAGTTAAGTAGTAATCAAAGGGAATGAAAACATGTTTTGATTAGTAATAGGAATTAAAACCAATATTTATGTTGAAACAATAGGTAATTCCATGATAGATGTATCAATAGTAGTTTTAGGGAATATATATTTAAACATAATCTATAACCCCACTAAATGTATTTATTTTCAATGTGTTCAAGGGGAGGGATGTTTCCACTATAGTTTGGATTTTTTTGCTTCGAATATAGTTTTTGAAATCTTATCAATATCTCTAAGGTTTTATCAAATGCACTCTTGAAATAATTAAATTTCATGAACTTTATGATGGTTTACTTTCTCACTTTAATTTGTTGTAGGGTTTTCATTATCATAATCTTCTTATATGATAACCCTATCATCATTATTTTCATTATCAACATTGGTGTCATCATGATCCAAGATCCTTCATTGGTTTGAGATATCTTTGATGGGTGTATGGGAAGATCAATATGCTCAATAGGCACACCTCCTAATCTAGGGATATGCCTAGGTTGCAATAAAAATAGTAAAAGTAAGAAATTAAAAAGTAAAGAAGTCTACAACTTTAGTTGGTTTAAAACCCTAGGAATTAAAAGATGATGCATTAACACAATTTGGTTTCACCAAATGTTTAACCCTAAAATTAAATCTAAGTGGTTGGAATTATCATAATCTTATCAAGGGGAGGGATGTTTCCACTATAGTTTGGATTTTTTTGCTTCGAATATAGTTTTTAAAATCTTAGCAATACCTCTAAGGTTTTATCAAATGCACTCATGAAATAATGAAATTTCATGAACTTTATCATGGTTTACTTTCTCACTTTAATTTGTTGTAGGGTTTTCATTATCATAATCTTCTTATATGATAACCCTATCATCATTATTTTCATTTTCAACATTGGTGTCATCATGATCCAAGATCCTTCATTGGTTTGAGATATCTTGGATGAGTGTATGGGAAGATCAATATGCTCAATAGGCACACCTCCTAATCTAGGGAAATGCCTAGGTTGCAAGAAAAATAGTAAAAGTAAGAAATTAAAAAGTAAAGAAGTCTACAACTTTAGTTGGTTTAAAACCCTAGGAATTAAAAGATGATGCATTAACAAAAATTAGTTTCACCAAATGTTTAACCCTAAAATTAAATCTAAGTTGTTGGAATGATTCTTAAATTTGAATTAAAGGGGTATATAGACATGAAATGACACAAGGGTGATAATCAGATATATAACGGGCTAATTAGATGCTAGACTCAAATATAAGTATATATTTAATTTATTATGTTGAGATGGTATAAATATGGAAAGTATAACTATGATTGATATATAAATGATAAAGAAGTGAAATATTTGCCTTGTTATGATGCTAATGTATTTGTAGATCTGAAATATGTTGAAATCAAGCAAGAAGTAAATTCTAGAATAGTTATTATATTCTAGATATGATGCCTCTATATCTATAGATAATAACATCAACTTAGGATGGTTGTATTGAGACTACTATCTAGGTACAATGCTAGTGTCCTTTATGTAATATCTACTAAAATAAGATGGGACCACCTAGATGCTTCTAGGTTTTGATTCACTTTCCCTCTAGTGTTTCAGTAATGGGTCATTGACAGTGATTTATTTTGAAATGGTAAGACCCTAGATTTCCATATTTAATGTGACCATGGGTAAAATGAGTTAATGGTCACATGGTGTCGAGCTAACCCCAATGACCCTCTTATTAAAATATGTTACCTATGTAGCTAATACTTTAAAGTGGGACTCAAGCTGATGCAATTCCCTTTGTGTTGCCTTGTGTGTGAATCATAAAATATGTGCAAAATAAGTATAATAGTTACCTAGCTTGTAACTTGGAAAATTAAGCTCTTGGACTATTCCTTTAATAATTTAGACTTGTAGATGTCTAATCCTTTTGACTAGTATGTAAATATGAATAAATAGGAAAGCATTAATTAATTGATTGCTCTTTGGTATTTTTGTTAGGTGAGGAATAAATGAGGGTTGACCTTGTATTTAGATCAATCCATTTAGATTAATAACTCACATTAAAGAACCTAAGATAACCATTAATATATGTTTCATTTTAAAATTATATGCCTTTAAGTAACTTTATAGTTTTGTCAAGACAAGATAGTAGTGTTGACACTAATATTTGCCCTAAATGTTAGTGTCCATGGAGTAGGAGAAAAATCACATATTTAAAAATTACAGATATGGAAGATAAGTACATTTTAAGCATTATAGACAAGATAAAAGACATTGATCATCAATCAAAGATAGTTTGATAAGATATATAGGCCAAGGGGCACAAAGATAGAGTAGATGTAAGACTTGAAAAAGTTGGAAAGGTATAGAACTAAGAGGAATAGATAAGGTTTATGCTTCCCAAGTGTACAATATTTAGTGTTATATAATCATAAAATGTCATTTACAACTACATACTTGAGCTTATTCAGTTAAATAATCTTCATTTCATGGTCCTATACAACATGGAATAAGTCATCAAAATATTTGAACTTCTCAAAAATAATGGAATAATGTAAAGGAGAAATCAAACTTTTCTTGAATATGTCTTGCAACTCCTTATATTACATAAATTGACCATTTTAGATAGTATTATCTTATATCTCAAAACATATTCACTGATAGGCTCATTGGTTCCTTATTTGATTTTGGAAATTTGAGGTAAGGAAACCTTTTTAGAAATATTAATGGAAAACTGTGCTAAAAATTGGTCTGCAAGAGGTTTAAATGTTTTCATGAATTAGAGAGGTAAATCATAGAACCACATAAAAGCATAGACCTTAAGGCTTGTTGGAAATAATTTGCTCAAAATTTTATCATTAGAGGCATAGTCGAGGCATATCACATAAAATTTCCAAAGATGATGTTCAATATCACCCTTGTCATCATAAAATTTGAACTTAGGAGTAACAAATCTAGTTAGGAAAGGGTGGAAAGATATCTCAAGTGTAAGAGGATTATGCAACACATCTTTAAAATTTATAACATGTAAGGATTATATTTATTCAATATTTGTAACCTTGTCCTCTAAGGTCTTTATAACTTGAAGGAGTGTTTGAATAGTAGTCCTAGTGGGAATTAGATTAGCAATTTGAGTAGTCACAAAATGGGAAGAAAACATGTTTTGAGTAGTAACAGGCACTGAAATCAATAATTGTGTTGAATTAATTAGTAATTCCATGACAGATTTATCAATAGTAGTTTCATGAAATAAATGTTTAAACACATAACCCATGCCCCCACTAGATGTAGGTAGATTGATGGGTGTGGGATTAGTTAGAGTATCTTCTAAGGATTCACCATCACCAGGTGAAGTAACTTTAGTTTTATCTTGTTTACTTATTTCATCTCTTGTAACATAAAAAAATGAATCCATTAAGCCCTTATTATTATTGAGATGAGTAATCAATACTTCTTTATCTTCTATTTGGAATCAAATTTTTTCACTAACATATTCCATTGCTTCAAAAATGAAAATTTTAATATTTGTAACGAAGTAAACCAATTAATAAAAATCAAAAAACCCTAATTAACCTAGGGTATTATGTTTAAATATTAGATTCACAAAAAAATTAACCCTAAATTAGATATGGGGGACTATCTTATCTTGGTAGTATAATAAGGTTTATAATATATAAATGACAATGTACAAAGGTGATAACCATATTTATAGTAGGCTAAATGAGTTCTAAACTTAGATATAAGCATACAATAAATTTATTATGTTGAGTATAGGTTAACTATAGAAATTAAAACTAAGCTATGAATGAAAATGAAAAAGAAGTGATATACTTATTGGTTTTGAGTCTAACAAAATGTAAGATCTAGAATAATCAAAAAAATTTGGAAGGAGGTTCTAGAATAATTTTCATAGTCTAGATTTGATGCTTTTAATGCTTTGGAAACTTATTTCAGCCTATGATGATTGTGCTAATTATATTATCTAGGTTCGATACAAGTGTCCTATATGTAATACCTATTGAAAAAAGAGGAAACCACTTAGATATTTTTGGTTTTGATTTCACCTTTGCTCTAGTGCATTTAGATCTAGGTCATAGACTATTTCTCCTCTTGAAATTACAAAACCTTAGTTCTTCATCTTAATAGTTACCTTAGGGTGAAATGGGTTAGTGGGCATATGGGGTCAAGCTAACCCAAACATTTATATGTTAGTGGGCATTACCTACATAACTAATACTCCCAAAGAGGGCCTTGGAGTCATGTAATTTCCCCTACCTATTGGTTTGTGTGTGAGTCATGTAATATTTTGAAAATCAAGTACATCACTAACCTAGATTATAACTTAGAAAATTAGGCTCTTAGGATTCTAATTTAGTAATTCATACCTATATATGTGTTTTACCTATGACTGGTATAGAAATATGGAATCTTTGTTTAATTAAAATCTTGATAGAGTGCTTTTGATAAGCTACTTTGGTCTCTTTTTCTTTTTAATGGGTGAGGAATGAATGATGTTTGATCTTTTATTTATTAATCCATTTGGATAATTAAATTGTATCAAATCACTTAGGATAACCATTAGGATACATTTAATTTGAAAATTAAATAAATTTAGGGCACTAGCTACTTGCATTAGGTCAGGACACTAATGTTGATGCTAGTGTATGTCTTGGACATTAGTGTCTATAGAGTAAGAAAGTAGGTACAAGTTCAAAACTTATAGATATAGAATATAAGTAAATTTAATCATTTTTTAAAAGATATAAAGCCTAGTTCTCAACATAAGATTGGTCAGACTAAGAGGTATAGGCCAAAGGGCATAAGGTAGAGCAAATACAAGACTCGTGAAAGTAGGAAAGATCTAAAATTGAGAGGAATAGACAAGGTATAAGTTTGCCAAGTGTAAAATATTATGGTGGTATAAAATCCATTAATATCATCTATAAACATCATTTATATACACTATAATCGATGTTAGTGTCTAGTTTTGATGTAAGTATCTAGGATAAAATAATGACTAGATTTTAGTATAACTAATTTAACTATTTTGGGAATATTGAAGTGTAATTCCTAATTTAGCTAAAGATATGAGTTGAATAATTTAGTAAATAATATTGAAATGATTTAAATACTAATTTGTATAATTTATTTGACTTTTTTAGCTTTCTAAAAATAGTAATGGAAGAGGAGAAATGTAACTTAGCTTAAACCTAGATTGAGATAGCTGAGAAGAAGTTGAAAGTAACTGTGTAAGACTGGGATAATGTCATGAATCTAGATATAGATTTTGTTCAATGAAAGGATAAGAGTGTCAAAAATAGGATACTTTAGGGTCTGATGTTATAGTCTAGGTCCTACCATTATTGTCCAAGATATTCATAGATATCTAAAAAAAATTAGTTTTGTTCACTATCTCTGTATGATCTTTCTTGTAAAATTATGAATCTTTAATGTTGATAGAGATCCTTGTAGAGCTTATTTAATCTCCAACCTTAAATATTCATTATGGTTGGATAAAATTTTGAGAAAGGAAGAGGGGTTAGTGTGTTTAAGATGCACTAAACATGTATCCACACCCCTTGTATGGTCATGCTATCTACATACTAATACTCTAAAGATGGATCAATCCATTTATAGTTCTCCCACTTAATGCTCTTTGTGTAATAGTGTTATGCAGATGCAAAAATGATAAACTAAGAGTGCTTGAGTAGGCTAGGGACTAGTGTGAGGGTTTAAATATACTTGTAGCTATATTAGATGGTTGTATGCAAAAAATAGGGAAATTTGCCTCAATGGTTTTTTTGGTACTCTTGCTTACTTTTGTAATATTTACTAACCTCTTCTAAATGAACTTTAAATGGGATTTTATAGAGATATATTAGTCATGGATTAAGTGTATTCTCACTAGGCCAACATAATGAAGAGTAGGAATTAGGATGAAATGGTCATTCAGGCTTAAAATGTGATTAGATAGGAGTTACAAAAATAGAACACCTTAGGGTCTATCACTTTAGTCCAACCCCAATGCTCTTATTCTACAAGTTCATGACCTAGGGGGATGGAATTAGCATGGGAAATAGAGCTTAGTTGAGCTAGAATCAGGTCTTAGAAGTCTATGAATGACCATTTATAAGAAAAAAGATGTTAATAAGGGTCATGAGAACATTTGAGAGGGTCATATGGATTGCATGTCATAAGCCACACTCAATGATACCAATTTAGACATTTTATATGACTACATTCCCCCTGCCCTTTACTCTAGTGATGCAGTAAACCAAAATACTAGGATAAAGGAAAGTATAAAGTCTACCTAAACTTACTTGCAAGGGTGAATCCCATGAAGATGTGTGATGTTGAGTGTGCATAAAGAGAGCAGTATTTTGAAGTGTAAATATGTAAGAGAAAAAAGAGTATATTAGTTATTACTAAATATGCTATATATAAAATAATAGAGTACAAAGTTGGGTAAAGAGAGAGGAAGAGAAAGGAATGAGTACACCTTATTGGGTATGTGGACCAATAAAAAACCTATTGTGGTACTAAGCGATGGTGAGTATGTGCTAAAGGATGTTTTACCAAGAGTAATATCATGAATGGAGTTGAATTCTCAAATCCTTGAGAATGGATCAATAATGAAAAGGCTGGCCTTTTAGCTCTATCATCACCCACTAAGTGAAGCTAGGTGGTTATGCATGTGTTGATCAATTTTTGGACTATGTGTCCAATCCCTTTGAGTAGGTAGATCAAGAATACAAAGGCTAGATAGACATTTGGCTCCATTATTTCCCACTAAGTGAAGATATAAACTAATATTATTATAAATGTGTGTCATATAATATGTCTTTTGAATCTCATGAATGCTTTGTAATCTAATAATGTGGCACAGATATCCAAATGTATACTATAAACTAAGCCAATCTTGGCCAATCTGAAAGGAAGAGATTAGGCTTGTATTAAAGCCACTCCAAAACTAGAAACTAGGCTTATGTAGAATCCACTCAGGAATGTGGAGGTTAGGCTTGTATTAAATCCACTCCAAAATGATGTCAACCACCTGAAGATGGAATAAGGCATATAATTACTAAGAATCCTTAGGTAATATACTGAACTCAGAAAGAAAATAAGACCAATGCACTATGCACATTAGTCCTAATTACTAGTGTCTATAATATGGATTATGATTTGGAAGTTATACTAAATATCTAATCTAAAATTGGAAGTGAGAACCATCATGTCGTGCATGATGCCCCCTATATCTAGATTATCTAAGAAAAAATGTATTGAATCTAAATTGATTTATATCTAAAAAAACTATCGCTGAGCTTACCTTTCTATCTATTTCTATAAAATTTAGGTTTTTTGTTGTTTGAATAGGAGCACCAAAAATAGGACACCCAATTGTCTAGTGTTATTTTCCATGTCTGGTGTTGTTTTCCTTTATTAAATATAATGACTATTTTATAATTATCACTATTTTCTTGGTCTATTATGCCTAGTTTGATCTTTAATTATTGTTCTAGGTGTTCTAAAAACTAATTTTTTCATTGGTAGGAGATATAATCTCTATGATAACACCCCTATTTATTTCCCCCTCTTTTGAGGGTAAGAATGAAGACATTTTAATGACTACCCTCAGAATAAAGAGCCCTACAAGTGTATTATGCTATAAAACACATGATATAGCAATGATAATTGAAAAGATGTTTCAAGATAAATCATTGTTTGTATTGGATATTGTTAGATCAATAGGGGTATGCCTAGATATATTTAACAAACTAATAGCATATGCAGTATACTAAACTAAAATTGGAAATGTTAGTTGTTAGTTGTAATTGTCAAGGATCATGGAGCATGATGTCCATCATGGCATCTAAGAAAGCAAGATAATGCATGATGTGGATAATGTCATTACAAATAATTGAGAAGTAATAAAATAAAAAGCATATAAGGAAAGAATCAAGAAGCATACAAAAGTGGCCAAGGGGCCAAACAAACAAGGGACATGGGCACATGTCACTCAAACTGGAAAGCAAGCATACAAAGCATGTTAAAATACTAGATACACATATAATTGAAAATAAACAAGGTTGGGATGAAGGCCACAATCATATATAATAGTACAAGCAAAGTAAATTGGAAAGTGTCTTAACGCACACACAATAATAGAAGTAACTAGAACTAGGAAATACAATCATATTAGCTACATAAATCAAGAAAGGAAATCTTGTAATATGTTGGAAATACAATCACATCTAACTAATCAAATCAAGAAGTGAAAGTATGCAAGATATGGAGTATAAGACTAGATATATGATAAGAAATATGAAAGTGCTATATACTATTGAGTGTCAATAGAGTAGCCTATGTAAGCTGGTATATAATTTACATCAACATGATAGCTAGAGTATGTGGTGTAGGAATGGCAAAACCTGGATGGTGTAGTCATGTAGAAGATGCCCTCGGTGGGTAGAAATATCTATGTATGTCTTAAATGTAGAAGAAAGATTCCCCCTCAATGGGTAGAGTGAAGCAATCAAGGATATATATGTCACTGCACACACTCAAACAAGATCAAATGAAGCATGGTAATGTAGATAAATCAACAAATAATAGCATAAAATAGCAAATATAAGTCTAGCATGGTAGTATAAATGTAAAGCATCGATGATGCATAAAATTGAAATATTTTTACGTTTTTGAATTATTTCAATGTTTTGTATTTTGACATATTTGAATGTTTTTGGATTTTTGATATTTTGAGTTATGTAAAATCAATCAAAAATAAACTCTATATAATTGAGGCTAAGGAGAGATGATACTAACTGATGAGTCACATTAGAGACTCCCTATCATGGTGTCTTCTATTAATGAGAGGTGTCATGCGTGATCATGAAGCATGATGAAAGGGTTGAGCATGTGGCTCTAAAAATTCTATATGTTGTAAATGGTCTAAAATATTTTTAGTGTAAACAAACTATGGGGTCCCCCTATAACTCTAAGAAGTGGATGAAACTATAGGGCTCTTAGGGAGCCATCTAGTAGTAAGAGAAGCTCTCTGAATATATGCTCTATGAGTAGAGGTATGAAACCTCAATGATACTACCCAGGGTGTGAACACTATATATGGTAACTATTTAGAGTCATAAAACTATGGATGCTCTAAAAGAGGTCTTTGTATGGGTGTATAAACTCTATGTACTAGCGAGGAAGGCCTTGACTAGGTCTAAATCTAAACTAAAGGGAGAACTATAACTGGTGCAGAAGCTAAACTAGTGATTGCAAAGTAAAATATGGATTTGATGTGGGGAGTGGTAATTAATATGGAAATCCAACAACTATAAAAAAATTATTAATGTGAATGAATTTTATGCATCTATGAACTATAGAAGGTACTACTTAAATTTTTTGAATCCGTGGTTAGCCAAGTAACATATCAAAAACTCCTACATTGGGAAAAATAGTAAATGGTATGGCCACATGTGTTGGGACAACCTATAGAGGAAATATAATCTCAACTAATCAACTCTATATATGCCCAGTGAATCCACTAATAGCTATGTCCATCAGAGTAATATCATGTTTTGAATATCCCAAATGCTACAGTAATGTCATAGTGTACATATTCACACTAAATCCATTATCTATGAGAACACTATGAATGAGATGATGATTGATGTAAGCTATAATAAAGAGTGCATGGTAATATGAATCATCCTCAACTATCTCCTATTTTGAGAAGGAGATGTAAGGTCTAGTTAGAACTTTGGAATCATTCACACCAATCATGTTGCTCAAAGGATGTGTCTCAACTGAAGGTGCCTAATATGTAGCTAGTGGTAGATGTGCATGATATGCATGGTGAACACCAAATGTGTCCCCTATATCTTATTTATAATGTTGTGGAAAAGTATCTAAGAATATTTTCAAAGCTTTGTCTTGTGTTTGCTTTGCTTGAGGAGGCTCAACTAGAGTTCTAAGATCAATAACATTACCATCTATCAAGTCTTATATCTTGTGTTTCAAACTTATGCATCTATTATTTGTGTGGCTTGGTGCCTTGTGAAAATATCAAAATACATTCTAATCATATCCCCATGGAAAAGGCTTTGTTGGATCAACTTCTTGAATAGGAGGGAGAGATATAATATTACATTCCAATAGCTACTTTAAAACTTTAGCTTCAAAAACTGGTAGATTGGTAAAGCTTTGCCGAAGAGGTGCTAATAAAACCACTTAATGAGGGGGATCTATAGCCATATTGACTATAGGTTGATTATTAATTTTGTTATCATTGACCTTAATTTTATATGGGACTTTGTTATTACTCTTATTTGTTATTTCTGATATAGTTGTGTACTTGAGTTTGCCCATTAAAATTAATTTGACTTCCCTTTCCTTTCATGTATGACATAACTAAATGAAGGAAAATAAACTTTTGAAAATTATTGATTCATTCAAATCTAATAGAAGACTCTATTTGAAGATGTTTTATAACTCTTGATCAACTATGGGGCTAGTCATCTTAGCCAAGATAGTCTTATATCCAATAACATAATATGTAAGATGCTCATTTAACCTTTGATTTTATTATACAACTTGGGTATAAGAAACATTGTCACCTATGTTAACAATTAAATGAGCTAGGAACATGTCAGCTAAAGGATTGAATGCATTGACTAATTGTTTTAGTAGACTATAGAACCATTATAAAGTATAATCCTTTTCATGGAAATAGCTTGGTTAGTAACCAATCATTTAGCACATAATCTAATCATGATACATGAAAATATCTCAAATGTGTCTCTAGATCACCATTTCCATCATATAGTGTGAGCTTGGGTTGAACAAAACCTTTTGACAAGGGTGTCGAAGCAATATGACATGTCAATGGTGTATGTAGTACATAAAATGAATCCAAAGCCTGGATTGGTCTAGAAGCACCTTGATCAAGATGTAGAAACTTTGATTGAAGAGAGTTTATCTCTTGTACAAGGGCAGCCACATCAAGAGACAAATATTTACTAACCATAACTAGTGGTGCCTCATAGGAAGGTTGGGCTACTATAGGGGGTTGTTGAGACATAGTTGCCCCCATAGTGTCATTTACGACTAGTTGTTATGTGGTTTGAGAACATTGACCAATTTTCACTTTTTGATGTTCCTCTTGGAGTATTTTAAGCATGTCATCTTACATATTAGGATGTTTAGTTAAGAGGTTTTGAATTTTCCTCTTATCAGTTTCATCAAAATTGATGTATTAGGTCATTGTTAAAGTAGGAAAACAAATTAAAATTTGATTTATTTTTTTGAAATAATTTGTAACAAGCAAAGTGTTATGGAATAAAATTACTTAATAAATAAAATTTAAAGTCTTAAAAATAGCAAACTAGAATATGCATAAAAAGGATACGAAGCTCACAAACATGTAAGGTGATACCTCAAGAAACAAAGGGACCTAGTAAATGCAACTAAGGTTTGAAGTAAAATGATTTGTTAAAATTACTATGTAATTTTAAAATAAAATGTGAATTTTTTATTTAAATATGCAAGTTAAAAATTATAACTTTTTGGAAAAAACTCTTGATTTAAAGGGACCTAGTATATGTAACTAGGATTTGAAAGAAAATGATTTTTTAAAATTACTATGGAATTTTAAAAATTAATGTGAATTTTTTATTTAAATATGTAGTTACAAAATTAGAAAAATATTGGAAAATTTAATAAAGAATTTTCCCTAGGGTTTCTACGGTTTTTATGCACAAATGAAGTAAGTCGGGTTCACCCAATGATTTAACTATTTTTAGAATATTAGAGTCTTATTCCTAATTTAATTAAAGGTCTGAGTTGACTAAATCAGTAAATAATATTACAATGATTTAACTACTAATTTGTATAATCTATTTGACTTGTGTAGCTTTCTAAAAATAGTAATGAAAGAGGAGGAATGCAACTTAGCTTAAAACTAAACTAAGATGGTTGAGATAGAGGTTAAAATTGACTGTGCAAAATTGGGATAATATCATGAATCTAAATCTGGCTTGCATTTAGTGAAAGAACATGAGTGCCAAAAATAGAACACTTCAGGGTCCAGTTTTATAGTCTAGGTCCTGCCACTATTGTCTGAAATGGTCATAGAGATATTAGTTTTCTAGGTCTTGTCTATTGTCCCTGTATGAGCCTTCTTGTGAAATTTTGAATCTTTAATGTCATTGGATCTCCTTGTAGAGATAATTTATTATCCAATCCTAGATATTCATCATGCTTAAATAAATTTTTGAGAAAGAGAGGGGGTTAGTGTGTGTAAGATACACTAAAAATATATCCACACCCCTTATGTAGGTATGTTACCTACATACCAATACTCCAAAGAGGGATCAAGCCATATGTAGTTCTCCCACTTCATGTGCTTTGCGTAATAATTTTATGAAAATGAAAAAATCTCAAATTGAGAATGCTTGAGGTGGCTAGGGAGTGGTGTGAGGGTTTGAATATGATTGTAGTTGTATTATATGGTTGTATGAAGAGAATATGGAAATTTACCTCAATGGATTTGCTTGTATTCTTGATTGCTTTTGTAATATTTTCCAACCTCTTCTAAATAAACTTTGAATGGGTTTTTATAGAGATATATTGGTCATGGGATAAATGTATTCATGCTAGGCTGACATAATGGATAATAAGAATCAAGAGGATATAGTCATTTAGGCTTGAAATGTGATTAGATAGGAGCACTAAAATCAAGACACCCTAGGGTCTGGTGCTATAGTCTGACCCCAACACTCTTTTCTTATAGGCCCAAGACCTAGGTGGGATGGAATTAGAATGGGAAATAGAGTCTATCTAAACTAGAATTAGGTCTCAAAAGTTTACAGATGATCAATTATAATCAAAAAGGTGTTTGGAAGGGTCATGAGAGCATGCAAGAGTGTCTTATAGATTGGGTGTCACAAGCCACACTCAAGCTACCAATTTGGACATTTTATATGAATACAACAACTAACTTCATTATTTCTAGTTTTTATTCCCTTTCTAATAATATATTTAGATATGGTATACATGTTTTCAATATTTTCATATTGATCAAACCCTATATGTTCACTCTTATAATTATTTTGCTAAAATGGGATAGTGGGAACATAATGTTGAGCTAACCTCAGAGACCCCTCTATTAATGAGTGTTGCCTACATATACAATACTCCAAAGAGGGTATAAAACTTATGTAGTTCTCCCCTATGTTTTGGAATGTGTGTACACAAGGGTAAAATATATTATATGAAGATGCATGTAGTGATGTAGCTTGTAATTTGAAAAATATCACTCATGATCTACACTTTGAATGCTTCAAATCTATAATATGACTACTCATATGATTGAAATGTAAATAGGGATGAATATAAAAGAATGGATTGGTTGTGTCATTGATTGATTGAGATTTTATAGATGTTTTCTTAGTATTTTCTAGATGAACAATTAGAAGGCTTATACTTATATTTATACCACAAATTTTGAAAACATCTTACATTAGGGTTAAATAAGATAAATATGCCAATATATAGCTTTCAAAACATTTTCAATTTAGATGAATTTTAGCATGTGGACACTAGATAAAGATCTAGACACTACCATCAGTAGTAGTGTCCCTCTATGGTTGATAGTGTCTAGAAGTCTATAAAACATGTATGGATCTAAAACTAATAGTGAAGGATGTTTATCAAGTTTTATGCTTTATGTGCAATGAAAAAGACTTAGTTCATCAAAATTATATGAATCAGATTAAGAGACAAGCATTTAGGCCTAGTGAGATGATGAATGTGAACCTTTTAGAATCAGGAAGGTCTATAACTAAATGGTAGAGCCCTAATTGATATTTTTCAAATTTACAAGACTAAGATGCTATAAATATTTAGTTTTAGTATGTAAATTTTCCCTTGTAATCTATTAAAATGCATAAGGATAAAATTACTAGTTTAAAATAAATAAATACATACTTAGGTGTGTATAACACACCTTAACTTTGATTTATCCCACTCTAAGTTATTTTTTGGTGTATGACCTATAACTAAGAGCAAGTTACAATATAAATTAGTGCATGTAATCTAAAATTTTGAAATAAGTTGAAATGCCTGAAAAGAAAGAGAGAAAGGAAGGAGTACCCATATGTCTCATTATAACAATGTTTCCTCTTGATGCTTTGACTTCGTAAATGTGATTATTTATGAATAAGTGGATATGGAAGAGGTTTAAACCTAAACCATGGATATTTTAAGAGGGATATTGGAAATTTTTATGCTCATAATCTGGTGCAAGGATGAATTATGGCATGCCATTGAGATTATTATTTATCAATCAAACAACTCAAGTGTGAATATATATAATTTGGTAAGGGTGAGTGATTTAATCAAGTCATTATATAAATATGGTGAGATTAGATTATTTAAACACTTCAATATAAATATATGGTGATGTTTAATGATTTAGTCACCTCAACCTACGAACCAATTGTTATAGTAGAAAAGCCTCATTAAAAATGTGTCTTCATGTAATTAGTGTGTCCTGATAAATAATACAAATGGTAAATTTGTAATTTTTATTATAATTGAATTGAATATGCACCTTTAATATGTTTGAGTTATATTTTTTTATCATAAATCTAAAATACTTTATTTTAAATATATGCAAAATTAGTACAATGTATAGGACTATGACCTAAGTGTATGTTTAAATCATGAAACTAAACTAGATATTTGTGTAAGTGTGGAGGTCATGTATTTATGACATTCCCCCACTAAAATATTGAGATCCTAATTAAGTGTGTAAGTGTGGAGGTGATGTTTCTATAAATTCCCCCACTAAAATCTAGAAACTTTGAAAAATGTGTTGGTCATGCTTTTATGACATTCCCCCACTAATATTCAGCACCTTTTGAGGTGAGGGAGATAAAAACTAGTAGGTACCTTACCTAAAAATACAAATTAGTTGTATAATTTATTTATAAATCATGTAAATTATAGTAATAACATGTTTAATTAGATATATAAATGAAGCTCATAATATGTAATCACATGAAGTCCTAAAATGAATGATATAGATCATGGAAATATCTAGAGAGAAATAGTACAAGCTCATCAAACAATCAAGTTCACACTCAATGTAATGAAAAATAATGGTCCATTGAGACCCCATAAAAGGGGCATATTCAAATTTTTCACAACTGAAAGGAATGACTTATTCAAATGTCTAATCAACATACAATTGCACATGGGCCAACAAGTAAGGAACATATTCAAAATTTTCAAGAGTAAGACAATACCAAGTAATTGAATACACACAAAGAAGTGAAAAATATATGAAACATAAGAAAAAATAATAAGAATATCATATTGTTCCTTGTATATATGTGTTAGAAAAAAATGTTATGTAAAATAACATATCGTGTACACTAGGAAAAATAAGAGAATGGATATAGATGTGTGTAAGCACTATTATATAATCTTAAACATGATAATGTATAAATGATAATAAAGGATATTTAACATGTATCAATCATGATAAAACAATCATATGCCTACAACATACAATATGACTTGGGTAGAGGAGAGGTTCAACATCTGGAAGTGCATATATCATGTGTCTAGGTATTCCTATATTACACTCAAAAGATGCATGAAAATATGTGTATATAGAAATAAATGATATGTTATCTACTAAAGTTAAGAAAATAAAATATGTTTGAAGGAGATAACAAACATGGGAATTCTAAATATTTTTTGTATTTTTGAATTATTTGATTTTTTGTTTATTCTTGAATTTTTAATTATTTTATATTTTTGAAATGTTTGATTTAATTTGATTAATGTGCATCAAATGGATCATTTTTTTATGATTGGATCATTTTGATTGAAAAATGGTTTATATAATTATGCTACTCTTTCTTTACTATATTATTAGAGTTACCATCATCATATGTGATGGAATCTAGTTTAAAACAAGAAATCTCTCATGTAATGATTAGGTGGTAAGTGGTTTCTCGTACTTGGTTCTAATAATGTAACTAGTGTAATTATAGGAGTATCAAGTATATCTATAGGATAATATAGTGTATCTATAAGAATATACATTTTATATGTAGGATTGTCAAGTGTATATGTAGGGGAAAGGGACCTTGATGCAAAAAAAAAAAAAAAAACATCCACAATGTCTATTTATACCATGATAAGTGAAAAAGGGTTGTCCTTTAACCTTTTCAAATATGTGTGGTAGATGGTAGTAGTCTAGGGGAAGATTAATCAACCTTTTATATAATATTTTATGAAATATATCATGTGGTTTATCCCTTATCCAATCAAATTGAAGTGGTTATTAACTCTTAGTAGAGGGATGAGTTTTAACTGTAAGAGGTATTTTGTATGTAGATTCCTTTCCTCTATGTAAAAATTTTACTATTTGTTACTGAGTACATTTTGTTGGTTTGGAAGAAGGTATTTGAGGTGGCTCATGAACCTTCCTATTTTTTAACTCCATTTTATAGGAATTATTTCTAAATGTTTGCCTTTAGGTGAAATAGTAAGTGATTCAGTATTTATATTTATTAAGGCACATGCATATTTATGAAAATCCCAATATAAAGTATCAAAAGAAGTGAAGGTATTATGAAATGATCTTTCTAAAAGTTAAGTAAAAATACCCATACTAAATATTAATTTACTTTTAAATCTTAGGGGATATAGTTCAAGGAATACATGATATCAATGTTAATAACATAATCTTGAATAGATTCATCCTGATTTTGAATTAAGGCTTGTAAATGATCCAATGGTAGCTTTAGTAAGTTATAGAAATTATATAAGAATACATCTTCAAGATTTTTCAATCTTGGTAAGTAACCATTTATAATACTAAAG
This sequence comes from Torreya grandis, assembly GCA_037957365.1. NCBI lineage: Eukaryota > Viridiplantae > Streptophyta > Pinopsida > Cupressales > Taxaceae > Torreya > Torreya grandis. Next base: position 126,558 of record JARHVA010005505.1, on the reverse strand, counting down.
AGCAAATCTAGGGCTTCTTGAGTTAATATTATATGGAAAGCTTTAAGTAACAGGTGTTCATATTTATCCTAATGGTCAAAGGAGTTTATATATTATCTCAACTGAATAATAGGATCTCCTTGATCATTAAAATAATAATACATAAGCATAACACCATTAAAAGGATAAGTATGATCAATGAGATTTTGTGTAAGGGGTTGGTCCTCTATGATATTATCATTAAAGTCAACCTCATAGGACACTTGAAACTTAAGAATATTCCTTGACTTTTAAGGTCTCCTATAATATTTGTCATAAATAGAATGTTACTAGGAGGAATAGATAAATATATTAGAGAGTTGTATATAGGTTGTAATTGACTATCCAAATAAAACATATGAATAATAGGCTCTTTATCACCATTCTTACATTCTAAGATAGGATCATCAAATGGTTTGTTTTGTTTCTCAACACACCGCATTTTTATATTTAAAAATAGGGACCCATGATTGTCTTAAAGACTTTTTTTTATAGGCCTTATAAACATTATAAGACCATGATAATGTTATTTTTCATTATATGTTAATGTTTGATCACATTTCAATTTCATGAAATCATGTATTCAACATTGATGTATTTATTGACATGTTTGCATTAATGCATATTTGATGTTTATGTAATGTAAGTTTCCCTATGCTAGATCAAAACCTAAGATTGATATATGTCTATGATATGTTTACTCAACATATTCTTTGATTTCTAAATAATACAATTTTTCTTATGACCTCCATTACACTTTAGTTGAATCCATACAATGCCATACTTTTTGAATAATATATCAAAAGTTGTGCACATATAGTAGCCTTTATGATCTTGATTCATGCCATAGATGATTTATATGTCCATTTTGGACTAATATATTAATCCCATTTTGAGTTTTTCTTTGTTTATTAACTATAGATGCCTTCTTAGACATCAATTTTATTATAGATTATATAATATTCTAATCCCAAATATCAACCATCAACCATTCACATGGCTCAATCACATCTGTATGTAAAGGGAAATTAAATTGATCTATAAATCAATCCTAACTTGAAGAAGATAAATCCTACATACACTTTTGATTGTTGATACATTGGATATTTGGAGTCATGACCGAGATGGATCTACTAAACCTAGCTAAAGGATCTCTTACCACAATAATATCACTATGGAGGGTTATGATGCCTCTATCCAAGGAAAATTATGTAATAACCCTAAATAGGTCCTATGTTTTCATATTCACTAATGTATAAATGAAAAAATCAAAGTAAAATCTAATCTAGTGCTCACTAAATCTTATGACACAAAGTGGGGGTAATTTTCATTAAATTTAACGTGCATAGAAGACATATAATCATGTCAATGTATAATAAATCCTAATACATGGGAAATAAGTACAAATGAAAATATATCTACTCTTACAAAGGAGAAAAAAAGTTAGGAATTTTTACCTTTGAATATGAACCCTCCGAGCCTCAATCTCTTCCTTAGCTAAGGTTTTTCACAAGAGGCTGTTATGATATGTAAATATGAAAAGGATAAATCAAACCTAAGCTACACAACCTATCAATGCATCCAAAAAGCTTCTCCACAAGATGAGATCCATATCTCTAAAGAAAGTATGAAACCCTAAGCTATGTTCCTCAAGTATAATGGTGGATAAGCAAATGCACAATATATATCTATTCTTCTTCTCTTCTCTTCCTAATAAATGAAAAAATGAATGTGTTTATATAGTTGAATCTAACCCTAGTTCTTTCCAAAATCTTAGCTGATAAGGTTGTCTCGATCAACTATGTATCATTATTGACAAAATTAAATTAGGTCTTGGTCTAGGTTAGCTAGGGGTTGACCTAGACCCTAAATGAGATTTTTTAATTAGATTAAAAATTCAATGGGGCCAACATTATATCATAAACTATCAAAAAGGATTTTAGATTAGGTAAGGGCTAATGAAGGCATAAAATGACTAAATGAGGGTGAAAAAGAGGAGGCAAAGCTTATGGGAATGTTTTTAGGAAATGGTTGTGTAGAAAATAAGTGGTGGTAAAATAACAACAATCCTAAGAAGCATCAATGGTCTACCCACCCCTTTCTTGGTGCACCCTTTAATCCATGCACTTAGAGAGATTAAGACTCGATAGGTTACTATAAGAGATAAATCATCATTAATTGATATAGTTTGAAAATATTATGTGTATATATATGATTCACTTGAAACTCATCATGTGTCATGTAGGTGTAACATAGGATGTTGTTTTGGGAAATGAACATAGAAACAAATAATGTTGAATCTAAATAAATTGTAGTAAGAAAAAAATAAGATAAATGAAAGGACATAATTCAAAAAGACGTACCTTTACTTACCTTAGTGTTGTAGATAAAGAAGGAGATGCAAGCAATGTGAAGGTGTCCAACCAAAATTAGGTTAACCTATATAAATTAGCAAAAAAATCAAAAAATTTGCAACATATACATATAATATGTGAAAATATTCTCTAAGATGTCAAGATTCTAGAAAATTTTATGATTCAAAAAAAGAGCTAGAAGAAATAAATATATAGTCAAAATATAGAATCTGGTAGTAAATATTTGAAAAGTAAATAATTTTGAATAGTAAATATAAATAATGTGAAAAATAATTCATTTATTATTTTTAATATTTTGATAACATAGAGCTTTGAGAGACTTAGTTAGAGACTAGAGAACCATCATAGTGAGGAAAAGACAACTGAGATGAGGAGGATGCATAGCAGCCATAGTGAGTGCAATATAAGTAATATATAATTTAAAATTTTTGAATATTTTCATTTCAAATTGAACTAAATATATAAAATTGATTGGTAGGAAAAATCTAGGCACTAGAATGAACCCTAGGAAATTTCTAGGTAAACTAGGGATATAGTAGGGTATTGGGTAGTGTAGTCATATAAAATGCAAAATTTGGTTACTTTAATGTGGATAATGACATCCAATCCATAGGTCCTCCTACTTTCTTGTGAAATCCTCATAGGTTTTTCTTTCACTAATTCCTAGTCATCCATAGCCTTCTAGACATAACCCTTACGGACCTATGTAGCTCTTTCAAGCCTAGATCCATCCCCATATGTTTTACTCCTTCTAAACAATAGTACACAACTTGAATAGGAGCGTTCAAACCTAAGGTGTCATATTTTTTGGTGTTATTGTCCAAGTGCAAATTTGGTTCAAATGGTCAGATTTTCTCAAATCCTTATCTTAATTCATGTTGGCCTAACATGAATTCATTTGACCCATGATCATTAAATTCCCTATAAAAGGCCATTAAAAATCTATTTAGAAGGGTTGACACTCATTTAAAATGGAAAAAAAAGAACACAAACAAGTACACTCAAGCACTTTTCCCTATTCTCTACATACATCCTTTCAATATTATTCCAAGGCCATTTAAACCCTTACACTAATCCCTACCCATCTAAAGTACACCCAGTTTTGCATCTAGTTACATTTTCATACATAATTGTACTAATAACTTCAATGGGAGAACTACATTATCTTGATCCCTCCTAAAACTATTGGTATGTAGGTAGCATGCCAACACATGGGGTGTGAAGTGTGTCTAGTGTATCCTTTACACACTAATCCCTTTTCTCTCTTTCCTAAATTTTATTTGAAGTTCAAGCATAAAGAGCTTCTAGTGCTTTTGAAGATTACAATAGATGCATAAAAAGATCTATAGACTTTTGAGCTTCAATATTTCACTAATAGGGTAACATAGACCTACCGATCAGAACCCAAAAAACTCAAATCACTTGGACAACAGTGTCAAAAAAGGACTATCACACCAAACAGCAAGGTGTCATACTTTTAGTGTTCCTTATTAGGATCTAGGAAGCGCAATTGATTACTTTTCTATAAGCAATTAAACATGAAATTGAACCAAAATGATTAAGTAACTAGAAACTTGAAATAGCAAAGAATATGAGAAACAATACTATCTATATTAATACTCTTCCAGAAAAGAATTACAATGAAGAGACGCCACACTCTTCCACCTTACAGGCTTCCCACACTAAGTTTTCAGTAATTCACACTCAAGAGTTCTCTCTCTTTCTCAACCACAACTAACTCAACAACCTGAGTTGTTATCCCCTCCTTGATAGCTTAAGCTGATCTCCTTGACCTTACACCTTGCAGATCTCCTTGACCTTGCTTTATTGCTTCAATGCTTTACTTGCCTTAATTACAATACATGGCCATGGGTCTCTTAAATAGGATCCCAAGCATACAATAATTAGACTTCTAATTACAATAATTAGAAACACAGACTCAAGACTTAAATTAGTCTTCAACATGCAAACACTCTCAGACCTCTTAAATTAGACGAGTCTAATTCTGGAAATGCATTTTGGAAACACATGCAAGAGAATGCACATGCACAGGTGACCAATGTCAGTTGCTATCAATCTGCTCCTGACTAATGTCAACTGATCCCTGGTCCCTGCCTGACTGACATCAGCACTACTACTGATGTATGTTACTGGTTGCACTCAGTAGCACCCTGACTAGCATCCTGGTGAAGTTTTTAGCTCCACAACTTAACAATCTCCCACTTGGAGATAAACAACTACACCTGTACAGCAACATCCACTAATCATCTCAGGCACCTCCATCTTCAAGCTCAATTTTTAAGACCAACCACCACACATCTTGTGACGCTACACCTGTCATCCAAGTCCCCTGCCACATCTAAACTTTTTGACAACTCCCACTGCTGGGAAAACTCAGGTCTACACTAGACCTTATGTGATTTCAAACACTATTCTAAGCTCAGCTTGAACTATCTAGCCCTTGGTGTGCTTACTGGTTCTGCATCTTACGTATTGAACCCTACCAACACCTTCTTCACATCAGCTCCCACTGGAGACAAAATCACCTTGTGATCTTCCATGTCTCTAGACATACTCATGCCAAAGAATCTTGATGCTCCCAGATTCTTCATGACACCCATCTAAACTAACTTTGCCTTTAGTTCAGCAACTCCCTATATGTGTAACCCTACAACAAGCACACAATACAGTAATAAGATAATGTAGCTAATATTATCCAACTTGGTAAAGAGAAACACAATGGTCAAACTTCCATTGTCCTGCAGCTTACTCAAGACCATATACCCTGGCCTTTCATCTCACGTGTCCATTCCCACTCTTCTTCATCCTGAACATCCATTCGTCTCTTAGTTCTTTCTTCTAGCTGGAAACTCCACCCAAAAAACCTCTATTTGGTTCTCCTCCAAGGAATCACATTCCTCATCCATGCCAAGCTCCCACTATTTCCTAGATCTACCTGCTCTGCTTCTTTAATGACTTCCTAGTTCTTGACCATCAGTGAGCTACAAGTAGTGTAAAGATGGGAAATGACAAATTTGAAGCTTACTTACCCTTTCAGTTCTCCATATGAGCATTTGAGACTCCTTGACAGCTTGCTATCTGCCCAACATTCATCCCAGTGACCAATCTTGGCCATCTCTTAGTCTGCACCCGACTGACGTCGGTTCCATGTGACTGACTTGTCTGTTGACATCGATTCCTCTTGACCAACGTAAGTTCCATCTACCTGACACTACCTTAGCTCTGATACCAACTGTAGGATCTAAGAAGCACAATTGATTACTTTTTTATAAGCAATTAAACACAGAATTGAACCAGAATGAATAAGTAACTAGAAACTTGAAACAGCAAAGAATATGAGAAACAATACTATCTGTATTAATACTCTTCTAGAAAAGAATTACAATGAAGAGACACCACACTCTTCCACCTTACAGGCTTCCCACACCAAGTGTTCAGTAACTCACACTCAAGAGTTATCTCTCTCTTTCTCAACCATAACTAACTCAACAACCTGAGTTATTATCCCCTCCTTGATAGCTTGAGCTAATCTCCTTGACCTTGCACTTTGCAGATCTCCTTGACCTTGATTTCTTGCTTCAATGCTTTACTTGCCTTAATTAAAATACATACCCATGGGTCTCTTAAATAGGATCCCAAGCATACAATAATTAGACTTCTAATTACAATAATTAGAAACACAGACTCAAGACGTAAACTAGTCTTCAACATGCAAACACTCTTGGACCTCTTAAATTAGATGAGTCTAATTCTAGAAATGCATTCTGGAAACACATGCAAGAACATGCACACGCACAAGTGACTAACATCAGTTTCTGTTAGTCTAATCCTGACTGACATCGGTTGATCCCTGGTCCCTGCCTGATCGACGTCGGTACTACTGCCGATGCCGGTTACTGGTTGCACTCAGTAGCTCCCTAACTAGCATCCTGGTGAAGCTTTTAGCTCCATAATTTAACATTCCTATCCAATCAAAAAATGAAGTTCAAGAACCTATTTTTAATAATGTCTTAGTCTTGTACCTAAATTCTTAGACCCTACCTCAAATTAGATAGCATATAATAAGCTAAGTTACATTTCTCCTTGTTCTCTTACTATTTTTAGAAAGGTTAAATTGTAATTAAATTTCACAAATTAGTAGCCATAATTAGGAATACTATTTACTAGTTTTCCCTAATCAAACTTATTTATTATATAAGAATAAAACTCAATTATTCTATAAAAAAATAAATCAAGTAGGAAGAATTTAGACCAATAAATGCCTAAGACATTTATGGTAGATGGTCAAAATGTTATCACTAGGAAAAAATAGAGTTGACCTAGTTAAATTAGTCTATAGGGAAAACCAAAAGGATATGTCTAACTAAATATTAGTGGGATAATTTAGTGTGCTAATAGGTGGTCTACTACGTAGCAGTAGGCTGACTTAGTTTGTAAGGGGAAAAAATTCAACTCCATATAACAGGGCTGATATAGTTTGTTATATAGAGTTGATGTAGTATCGCTAAAAGAGGTTGTCTATGTAAAATAGGGCTGATATAGTATTGTAGATCAATAATATGGAAAATGTAGTATTGAATAGGCTAATCTAGTATGAAATTAAAAGGGATGATCTAGTATCACAAATAAATATAGGGATAATTTACAATTAAATAGTCTTATTCTATAGAAAATTGAGAAACTAAATCAAACCAGCTAAATTAAGTGGCTAATTTGTGAAATTTTAAGAATGTATTTTGATTATTTATGACATAGATATCTACTAAATTCTATTTTGTGTGATATTTTTCAAAGATTCTAGAGCTATTAGCTTCTAATATATGCATCATGGTTATCAAATCTACTAAATTGATTTACTAATGTGGGTAAAGTGAGACTGGTCACACTAGGCTTCAGAATCATCATGGAGATGAGGTAAATCCCACTTAGTGTTGATATCATTGTCATATTCATTGAAACATGATAATGATTAATCAACACATTTTTATGGGATGTGGATGGGGATACCATTGAGATAGGTATCACACTAGAGAATGTCCATGTATTATTTGGATTGTCAATAAGAAGGATACCAGTGATCATTAAGACACTAGATGATCTCGAAGAGAGACAAGATCTATCCCAATGGGAGATTTGATCAGATAGGATATATCCTATATTGAGGGTATTTTTTTTATTTACATATTAAAAATATTCTATACATTTAGAAGGTCATGATCAGACTTATGATAGCATAAGTACTTTGTCATAAGTCAGATGATAATCTACCATTATACGCAATAGCCTTGTGTCAGTCCACTTTGGATCAGGGATCACTCTATGATTTTGGGGATATCATCTACATGCAACTCATGAATGATATGTTATACAAAGGTAAAAATACCATGGGGATATTTATGTTTCTAAGTTCTTGGATAAATGATAGATTCCCTATGTATCCATCTAGTTAGGTTTTCTCATGTGGTCAATGATATTTTACCTTGGGTTACAAGATGCAGGAAAGATGATGTATCTCAAGCTATGTCCCGTGTTCCATCATTGTAGACTATCACATGAAGAGAGATCATATGGAAGCCTTATCTGCACATTATTACTATGTGGCCTAATTATTTAACCATTATAATAGGGCTTACATGGGTATAGATCATGGGCCACTATACCTCATGGGTAGAGTTACATATAGTGGCACACTTAGCAAGGAAATTTGGACTCCCACACCTATAAACCCCTCTAGTATTTCTTTTTTATTGGTCATGACATGTTAGAGATCTGAGGGGGAGAGGAGGATGAGGAGTACTAGTGAAGATACTTATGATTAAGCCGTGACATGCTAGACCATTGACTATTTGAGCATAGTAGTAGGTGGTAGTGGGAGGGGATGACATGGATGTGAATGTAGGTACATATCAAGAACCATAGTAAGCACCACAATAGTAGTAGCAGTGACCACCCTAGACACACCATAAATAGAGACACCACTAAAGAAATAAGGCACAAGTGAGGGATACAATTCATGATGACCTAGCATCCACTTCAGGACATACTTAGTCCATTGAAACACCTCTCAAGATACAATCTCATCATGCATAAATAGTGATCACTATATTTTCATTAATATGGAGGCAACCTATAGAGGAAGCATTCAAGGGATGAGAATATAGAGAGACCATGCTCAGTGGATGAATAGATGGGAATATGGTGGTTGGTGACACTAGTATTGGTGATAAATGCTATAACTTTTGATTTAATTTTTTATATAAGACACTAATTTTTAGTGATTATAGTATATAAATAGATTTGGAGATATATGCATGATCTAATATCTATCTAGTTTTAATTTTGTATATCTTATGATGAAGGAGATTAGGTGGGGATCTCTAGTTATGACTGTGCATCTTGACATTTTGGATAGGGTGTTGGCTCTATATAACCCTACCATGTTGGATGATCATATGATACCATCTACCCCAGCCAAGTAGACTAGTTTAGACTATTGGGGGAGGCTATAAGGTATTTTTAGGCATGTGGGAATGGGTTTCAACCTCTGATAGGGGTGGGAGAGGGAGAGGCATAGGCTCAGTAGGCTTTGGATTAAGAGAGAGCAATAAAGATTCCTACCACTATCTAGCATTGATGGGTGTAGGCTTAGGTGGCAAATCTATAGGGGTAGGTAATAGGTTTGAGATCCCAAACTACCTCATTATATCATACCATTTAGAGGGGACAGATCAAGGCATCTATGGTTAGCATGGCTATGCCACAAGATAGGCATGATGGATCCCAACCTAAGAGTTAGAACTATTTTATATTTTTTACCTTATACTGTATAAAACATATGATATATATATATATATATATATATATATATATATATATATATATATATATATATATATATTGCTTTTGATTTTTGTACTTAGATTCAATCTCATGAGTTGTATTTGGTTGTGTATGTTGATGCATGGACATATTTCTTTCTAACACATGTATTTAAATTGTGTTGTATATGTTATGGGAAATATATGTGAAGTGTTTTATTTTCTATCATTATGTGATACACGTGCATGGTTAAAAATAAAAAGGAAAAAATGACTTTTAAGAGTATAAATAATCAAAATAAATGCACTACACACTATATCATGATGGGAAATGTGTAATAATAAAATATTATTAAATATAATAAACCAAAGATGGTAAAAAGGGTAACAAAATGTTTTTAAACCATGTAAAATATTTGCACCAAGTTAAATCAAGTAAAATCACACTATATTACATTGGGAAGTATGAAAATGATGAAATAAAATGGAAGGCACAAGAAAACCAAATGGTATAAAAACAAAATAATCAAGTCAATCAATCATACTAAATCACATTGGGAAGTATAAAAGAGAAACAAAATTGGAAAAATGAACTTAAATTAGTCACACTAATTCAAGATGGGAAGCATGAAAAATATAAGAAAATGGTTGTAATCATACATGCAATCAAAAAATAAGAAGATAAAAGATAAAAATCAATAAATTAAACATAAAACATACTATATCATGATAGGAAGCATGTTAATGACCTATAACTCATAGTCAATCGTTACTTATATCGAATTTGACACATGTAATTTCATTGTGACTTGGGTATTAGAATATTTTGTGAGGAAGCCTAGTCCTATCCATGGTCTTACACTGCAACTCATGAAGGTAAAACCAATGAGGTAGAAATAACTAGGAATTATTTTTAAAAGTAAATGTTTGTAATGTGGTAATTTATGAGGAAGGATTGGTCCTATCCATGGTATTACAATGCAACTCATAAATGGAATCCCTAGAGGGTTTGATTAGTGAGCAAAATAATATTTCTCAAGTGGAAATATTAGATTATTGTAAATAAGAGAGGGAATGTAGAAATAAAATGTAGGAATCCATGAGAAGACCTTAGGAAACATGAGGCACACTAAGGACACTAAATGGATAGTGACCATAGATATACAAATGATACCCATTCCCAATAAGCACAAAGTTAGATATGTAAATAAGTGAGATACCAAGATCAAATAATATTATTTGGATGAACAAGAAAATTAAAAAGGACCTACCTTCCCAAAATGTGTTCCCCATTCTTTAGGACCTCTTACAGAGCCATTGGTCTACTGAAAAGATTGGATACTTATGTGAGAAATTAGTTAGCACAAAAAGAATTTTTTATTTTCCTTTTTCAATCTAATAGTCAGACATATTAGATTAGAAAGAGAATATGTGCTTTGAATCATGTATTTTAGTTTAAGTTGAATTTTTAAATTTGAACGTTGCCTTTTGTATCATTGCCTTTTTGTTTAAAATGATTTGGCTTTTGAATTTTTATTTCTTTTAAGATTCATCCTCCATATAGACTTGGAATAACTAACATAAGGGATAAATTGATACACACAAATGAACATTAGACTTTGGCTAAAGGATTATAAGTATCTAAAGACATGACTAACTAAAAAACTTATGCTTACCTATGAACCAGTATGTTATCTCAATTTTCAAACATGTGTATGCTTAGTTTGTGAAATGAAATAAGGGAATGAAAGGGACATCCAAAGTGGACCAGTAACATAGGATTAGGACAAAGAGATGACTTGTTTTCTAAATAATCACATCATAAATAAGGGTAGTAAGGTATGTATAACCAAGTAACAATAATAATGATCCATATTTTTGAGATAGGGTAGCAAAAAATCATGAGAAAAAATAAAGGCATTCATGGAAAGAAATAAAATCATAAACAGAAGCATGTAATGATGAAAAGAATACATTAGAGATCATAAGGAAAGAGAATGTACATAATGTGAAATATAAAGATCCATGTAAGATATATAAATGAAGTAAAATTTGAAATTTGTGAAAAGACCTCTTATCAAATCTCCTCTACAGAGAATGTGGGTAGAGCTAAAGGATCGTGCTCATGAGGGACATCATGCATAAAATACTTAGGATAAGGAATAGGAGTAAAATATATGGGAAATAATTGGTCACTAGTAGAGAAGGGACCACATGTGAAGGAGGATCTAAGGGTGGAGAGGGAACCATAGGTGAAGAAGAGTTGATGGGTGAAGAAGGGGGTGCCTTCTTACATGGGTGACCTATGAGAGGAGGAATAGTAGGTGCAATAATGGTCATAAGGTTATCCTAAAGATGTTTTTAAAGGATTTATAAATGATCAATATTATGGGTACCACACTAGTTACATAGATAATATACCTCTCCATACTTGGGAATATACTCAGGCAATAACTTGGGAGAAGGTATAGCCTTGTTTATAGGATATAGAAGAGTAGGATGCAATGTGCTGATATATTTTCAAATATTTTGATAATAGGTGGAGGGATTATTATCTATGTCATGGAATTAATAGATACACTTTTTAATAGACTTGGTGGGTTTACTAATAGAGGGAGTAAAAGTAAAATCTAGAGAAGTTTGGTATAGCTGGTAGTCTCGATTCCAATGACCAACAACTCTATGAATGTCATAGTACTATTGATCATCTCATTATGTGGTCAAGGGATCAAGCTATGGTAAAGTAAATAGGCCATCGTTAAGGGGTGGTGGGTTGGTGGAGCGACTAGGTGAGGCTTGTCTAAGGGAGAAATAAAATCATAAGTAGGAATAGACACAGATAAAGGTAGATCAGGAATAGGATCTAGACTAGGCTCAATTGAGGTAGGAGAAAGATGTGAAAATGGATTAAGGTATGTATAAATCATCTCATATGGAATAAATCTATAGGCATATTGGTACCTAGTAAAGTGATAAGGACTAGTCATAACACAATCCATAAGCATGTTACTAAGATTTTCTTCAAAAACTAGAGGTGTGACATGCGAACATGCCATCTCGACCCTTGGTGGCCTTGAAAATGATTTAGTTTTTAATTTTTTATATTGTAATAAAAAAATGTATTAAATAATTATAACTAAGTCTAATGGTTTGACCAAGTGATGGAAAACCCTATGTGTTGAAGAATAAATAACAAACATAGTTGACCTATTTGACAATGTTTGTTGAGCTATATGTTGATAAAAGAAAATAGAAGATAAATTTGATCTATTTTATAGTTTATGATAATATCGAAATGAATAATAATATTTTGTCAAACTTCTTGATCTAGTAAATTGTAACTAATGAAGACCTCCATAGATAGAACAAATTCATTTTGAAGTGACTATGTGTTAATCCTATTCAAATAAAGAACTATACCAACTGGTTTGATATAGTACTGTAAATATATAAAAATATAAATATGAAGATGAAAATGACGGTGTGAAAAAAACTTACAAGGGTTAGATTCATGTTGGGTTCACCAGATTGTATGCAAAGGGAAATCTAATTGATCTATAAATCAATCCTAGCCTAGAGAAGATATATCCTGCTTACACTTTTGATTGTTGATACATCAGATATTTAGGGTCATGACCAAGATGGATCTTATAGACATATCTAATGGATCTCTTACCATAATAATATCACTATGAAGGGTTCCAAATCCTCCAGTTAAGAAAAACTATGCAATAACCCTAACTAGGTCCTATGTTTTCATATTCACTAATGTATAAATGACAAAATCAAAGTAAATTATTAACTAGTAATCATCAAAGTTTGTGGCACAAAGTGGGGGTAATAAAAATTAAAATTAAACATGCATATAAGACATACACCTAAGTAAATTTATATTGAATCATAATGCATGGGAGATAAGTACAAATGCAAATCTATCTACTCTTACAAATGAGGAATAAAGTTAGGAATAATTACCATTGAAGATGAACCCACTGAGCCTCAATATCTCCCTTGGCCAAGGTGATTATCAATATTTTTTTGTGGTATGTAAGGATAACAAGCACAAATCATCTCTAGGTAACATAGCCTATTAATGCATCCAAAATCCTTCTCCACAAGACAATATCTATATATCTAAAGAAAGTATGAAACCTTAAGTTATGTTCCTCAATTAGAATGGCGGATAAGTAGATGTTTAATATATATATATATATATATATATATATATATATATATATATATATATATATATATATATATATATATATATATATATATATATATATATATATATTATTCTTCTCTTCTCTTCCTAATAAATTATGAAATGAATGTGTTTATAAAGTTGAATCTAACTCTATTCCTTTTTAAAATTTTAGCCAATAGGGTCAACTTAATCGACTCTATATCATTATTGACAAAACTAAATTAAGTCTTCATCTAGGTCATCTAGGAGCTGACCTAGACCCTAAATGAGTTTTTTAATTATATTATAGGGTTGATGGGGTCAACATTGTATCATAAACCATCAAAAAGAATTTTAGGTTAATGAAGGCATAAAATGACATGAGGAGGGTGCAAAAGAGGAGGCAAATGTTAGGGGAATGTTTTTATGAGATGGATGTGTAGATAACAAGTGGTTGTAAAGGGAAAACAATATTTCAAAGCACCAATGGTCTAACCACCCCTTCATCAATGCACCCCTTAAGGCATGCACTCAGAGAGATTAAGACTCGATGGGTTCTTAAAAGAGATAAAGCATTAGTAATTGATAAATTTTGAAAATATTATGTATATACTATTGGGTGAATATTTTATCACTAACAAAATGGTAATAGAATGGTACATTAAACCATAGTGTGATGAGATAAAATCTCTCCTCAAGGAAAGGGGAGACTCTCTTTCTTATTGCTAACTAAAACAAGTAATTATTTATACTAATTTTACCAAAGTGGGTGTTATCATATCATCCAATTCTCTTTTTTTTAAATTGATGTTTAATTGAAAACTTCCTTTTGTTCCTTAAAATGTATTATGAGAACATAAAATTACTTGATGGAGTAATAACGATCAATATTCAGATTAGTTAGACAAAAGAATAAAAATAATAATACCATCAATGTAACATTAAAGGATGGAACAAAGTACAGCCCAAAATCTTCACCTTGATTCTAACAAAGATTAAATAACCAAATAAAATAAATTGCAACCCAAAGTCTCCATGGTATGTCACTTTCAATAATGAACACAAACCTAGTGATGATAATGTAGCTCAAAAGACTTCAAATTCAGCTTCCTATCACCTTCCATTTTATAGAAATTCCACACCACAATCTAATCAAAATCACAAGAAATTGTGATGGAAAAGATATAAGAACATTTCCAACACACCACAAGTTTATTTCAACACAAAGATTGAAATATCACTTGATTTTATTATATTGATGGAATTCAAGATTTTGGCAGCATTTTGCTTCTATAGCCCTAGTGATCATGTATTTACAAAAGAGCATCCTATTATTTATAGAGGGGAGATATGAATAAAAATAGAAAATACATAATTAATTTGACTTATTCTTTGACATAATCCAATTTGACTTAGGATTGTGCGATTTTCCTACGTGTAAATTATACCAAACAAAATTACATATAGACAACTATGAAAATAAAACAAGTGTCCTTAGACATATAAATTTATTCTTTTTTCTTCTCCAGATATGCTTCATATCTCTTCAAGGTGGCATAGAACTCATTATGTATAGCCTTGACGTACTTAAGGAGATGGCAAGGACCCTTGTGATGAAGTCTACTAAATCAACTGTCCTTTGATTTTATCCAAGATTATTTATAATTTATCCATTATGACTTGGAACTCAACCAGTTTGTCGATGGAATCCAATGTGAATGTTCCTATCTCAATTTATATTTGAATCAAGGAAATGAACTCTTGAATTACCATTTTAGTAAGAATAATTTCTTGAGAATCATCTTTAGAATGGTAAGCAAATTCTCTAATCTTATTTGTAAGGTCCAACCCCTTATCAATATACATATCCTAGGATTCTTCAATATCCTTAATTAAATTATCAACTTCTTTATTATTATTCATTGCCTCTCTATATTTTACAAACATTATCCTGCTTGAAATGACCTTTTTCTCAACCAAGAGTTCCAACTTGATCTAGTGTAGTTGATTCCATGTATGAATATCCTTTTCTATTAACTACAAGTCTTGAGTGAGTGTCTCAAGTGTTTTCTAAATTTCAATTTTTACTTCACTTAAGTTTTTCAAAAACTCAATGGTAGAATGTAACTATTGAGTACCTTAAATTAATAGTCTTTCAATCCAAGTACTAACTACTTGACCTTGAGATCCAATCTTTTCCACCTATTGAATTGATTTTTCTATGGTTTCATTCTTAGTAGGCTCTACTAACTCAGATGACTATCATCTTTAGTAAAACTAAATTTAATTTTTCTACTTGATATTTGAGTTGATCCTTAATTTTCTTGTCCTTGTTATACCTTTATAACAAGAATTCCATCATTTCCTATAAATCCTCCTTTACACTTTCATGTGTTTACTTCCTAGTATCTATCCATCTAATTGCATATTAAGATTCTTTGATATCTTTAATTTTTCTATCTTTTAGAGGTACTATAACCACAACATACTTGTGACTAGAATCAAAGATCACTCTTTATATGGTTTTAGCCTTCTTTAATGTTTTTTGGTTTTATCGACACAAGTTGTCCAAAATAAAAATCATCAAGTGATACAGATTGCTTCTTCCTCTTAGGGGTTTGTGACATTAGCCATAAAAGAAGGGGAGATGGATCTCTTGGTATGGAGGATTCTAAGGATTATGATGTTTGGGGAAGATCAACAGTTTGTGAAGTGAGTGGAATAGAAGGAGGGATGGAGGTATCTAGTAATGAAATGGATACTGATGGGATAGTATTTGTGATAAGTGTAGTTGAATTTGATATGGTTAAAACTTTGGTTCCAATTATCATTTTTGATATGGGATTGGATGGCACTTGAGTTGCCAATTTGGAGGATGAAGTGGACATGAACTTGTCTATCATTTTGGGTAAAATATAGATTAGTATAAAATCCAAATGACTTAGAAGAACTAGGAAAATTAGGAATGGAATCAAAAACCTGATCTAATGTACCTTGATAAGGAACTTGAAAAAGTGTGGCACTAGTGGGTGAAGGAGGAGATGAAAGAACAAGGTGGAGAAGAACTGTAGAAAAAATTGGTATAGTTGGAGTGATAGAAATAATAGTGTAAGATGCTACCTATGAAGTTTTTACTTAAGCTATCTTAACTTAAGAAGCCTCAACTTAAAGAGTCTTTGACTATGTTGGTGCTTCACTTGGGATTGGGTTTTCCTCCTTCTCTGCTTGAACATTTTTCTCTACATCATCATCTTTGATCTTTCCTTTGCCTTTACTTTTGAATACAAACCTCACTTTTTGAGTAGAGGTGGAGGCATCCTCCTTATTCTTTATCCTTAGTTCCTCTCTCTTTTTAGTAGTATCTTCATCATACTCTTCCTCAGATATAGTTTTGAATTTCTTTAACTTAATACCTTTTCCTTCCAACCAAGCATTAGTCTTTGCAAGAATAGGTTAGAATCTATCTCTGATAGAAGTGGATTCCTTTACAGACCATTGAGTTGGAGGGGGAGGATTGAAATCAATTTGATTACCCTCATATGATGGATCTAATACATTCTCATCGTCTATCAATTTTTCTAGAATATTAACCAACTTTAGATTGATAATTTGATCAGTGGTGAGATGATTGTAATCTAGCTTTCTCACATCTTCCTCTGTTCTACACTCTATCCAAATGTCTTATATCATGTGCACATGAATATAGTTCCCTTTAAAAATTTATTTCATCCTTATGTAATCAAAATCTTCCATACTCTTAAATATTTTAAGATTGATTCACTATAATTTAGTTTCCACTGTCTTGGTCTTTAGGGTGGTAAAGACTATGTACCGACTAATGTTGATGGGAAACTTGAATCTAAGTCTATGGGAATATAATTAATTACTATGGATGATCATCATTTTTTGACACATCTCCATTAAAATCAATTTATCACTCAAGTACCTGGGCAGCATATAAGACTATTCATTAAACCCTCCTACCCTGACGTAGGTGTAGGTTGGGAATTATAGGAATCTATATCCAACCTTGTTGACCTATGCCCATGTTGCATCTAAAACTCTCTTAATCTTATTATAAATATAAATGACTTATAAAATAATACATCATTGACTCTTTTGTAGTGTTTCAATCTCTCCTTAAAAGTTAATTATGGATAATACTCATATACAAGAACCTTTTTCCTATCACCAACATTGGTTAATCCTAAAAATGATTTCATGCTAGATATGGCATAAACCAAATAAGATGTAATGAATAATTTTAGGGTGGAGGTCACCTCAGAGAGTTGGTGACATATAACATCACTAATCTATTTCCCCTAGTAAATCCTCTATTTTCCTCTCTTGATGACCCAAATATATTGGTACATCCATCCTTGAAATATGTTTGAAGTGGGCAGACCCTTAACTCTACTTATAAGAGTGATTATATCCCCTAATTCCTCTAGGAAATCACTATGATAAAAGTATTTGGGCCACCTCACAATGGAATGTCAAGGAATCCTAAGCCATTTGGAGTTGATGTGCCTCTTGCACTTATCAAAATTCTTGTCATAGTGCTCCGAGGTTGATTCCATAGTCATATCTAAATATTCCTCAATGTCAGAGAGATGGAAATTTTTATCAAAATATTCCTCAATTGAGATGAGAACTTTACCCTCTACATCTTGTAGACACCTAAAACTGGCCATCAATAACCTCCAATCAAGGTTTTGGCCAATTTCCAACTAAAAAGCACAATTTGACCTAAAAACACTAAAATACATTAAATGATGTGAAAATGAAATATTCAAGTGCCAACTTTGGCTAGGGTGTCCATAAATGGGGCAATGCAATTTATGGGCCAACTAACTTTGATCAAATCATTCCAAGTCAAAATGCCAATTTTGCATCTAGATGCTCTAGGTTGCTCTTTCCTATCAAATATCTTACACAAGACATGCACCCTTTTTATTTGGTGTTGGTAACATCCTAAATGGTAATATGGTTTCAACACATCTAACATTGACTTCCAATTCTAATCTAGTCAAATTTTGGACCATAAGACATTCTAATTAATTCGAGTAATTTGTACATAAAGTACTTAATCATGTTTAAGAGCTAATTAACTCAAATCAAGGCCTAATTAATAATTCTATGGAAACTTGTTGAAAATTTATTTTTGGAAATCGATATTGAATATCTACATCATCAAGTGACCTCATTTCTTGCAAAGACATACCTAGGCCATAAATGCAACAAATATCAGGATCCATGCCATCCATGCCTCATCAATGCCTTCCATGATGCCCTCCATGCCTCTTAATTTTCCCTTCTTCCAATTTCATGATGAGGATAATTACAAACCTAATTCCAAAAATTGAACTAATCCTCAACTACACATCTCAATCTTTAGATGGATGGTTCAAGTTGATTCTACACATTTACAAAAATCTATAAATAGAGAGGCCATAAACATCATTTATAAGACTTGAGAATGCAAAGTTATAATGTAAGATTGGTTCCAAAAGCTTCATAAAACTAGTGTTACCATGCCAAATTGATTCCAATACAAGCCAAGACATAAGCCAAAGGTGTCAAGGAGAGATGGAGGTATCCAAGCTTCCATTACCAAGGACTTCATGAGCACAAGTCAAGAAAGCCACTACAACAAGCATTTTGGAGCATCTAAAGAAGGTAAAAGAGAGTTTCTTTTGAATTTTAGTAGTGTGTTTTATTCAATTTTTTTAACTAATCTCTCCCTAGTGTCCAGGCCTAGAGATTTTATGCTATATAGTGTGTTTCTTTCATTTTGTTTTCATTTTGGAAGTAACACCATACTAACCATCCTCTCTTGAGTTAAATTCCTAGATCCACATATGGCATACCCAGTAGGACTAGACACATCTCACACATGAAGAAGATCATTTTTTAGCTTTAAAATATTCATTTGGACCATTAAAACTCTTACAAATTGATTTTTTAACTTTATTTTATCATTTTTGTTTGCCATGGGTTTACATAGTAACTGACATCAACTAGTATAACCATCATCAATTGGCATAGCCATCATCGGTCATTATTTGTGTAACTGATATCAGTTAGATAACCATCATCGATTATTAATTTTAAGTATTGTTAGTTATATAATTGATGTTCGTCACTGTGTTTTCTTAAAAACACAAACCCGAGAGCTATTTTAAAATGCTTGGTTTGGGGTCATACGGACTCCATTTTGGATTTTAAAAAAAATTAAAACCACATGTTTTCTCCTAAATTTTTAGAATTTGACATTATTTTAGATTCAAGTTTCATATATTTTTTACAAAAAATTTAAAATCTATTTAAAATGTTTCTAATCTAACATATTTACTTTTGGGGTGATGTCTTAAGGGTAGACAGGTAACTAGCGAAATTCAAGTTTGATAAATCATGTTTTAGAATATATTTTTCATGTTTTATAATGAATTAGGAAAATTATTTTGGTGATTAAAGTAAAATTTAAGGTGCTTAAATAAGTGTTTTTAGAATTAGTTTTCAAATTTACAACTAAGACCAAGGGGTGAAATGAATATTACCTCATTTTTTGAATTTGGGCTTAAAATGAACTCACCTTTTCAAGCTTTTTTTGTTCAATTAGTTGTTCAAGTTAGATTTTGTTTGAAAAAAAGAGGGATACCACATGTATGTTCTTTCATTTATCCTCTTTAGGGAACCCTTAGAATCAAAAGCACCATTCCTATTACATAAAGCCTAGTCCAAGGCTTAGAAAGAATGTCATCTAAAAAACTCTCCAAAAAACTCATCAAAGTTTGGGTGACCTTGAAAATGACCCTAAAGTCTTTATTTTTCTATTTCATTTCATTACATCTTAGATTATGAGGGGGATTTCATTACCTACCCTAAGTTCTTTAGGGAAGATTTGACCTGGGGTTTCATCTCCCAGCATTGACTTAACTTACTCCTTTGGAGTTACACATGGGATGTATTTGCATTTAGACATCACACTATACTAAGAGAATAGTAGGATGTAGTAGTTGTAAAAAGGACTAGACCTTTTTACAACTAGATAATGTTGTGGTCACAAAATTTCCATGGTTTTATTTTGTATTGTTTGATGTAAAATTCATTGTGCAATTGATTCCCCTAGAGACATTTAAAACTTGATAGTTTAGTCAACCCCACATGCCATACCTTTGCAAGGATTTGGATGGTTATACTTAGAGTATTTTGATCAATTTCTCATTTGGTATATTTTTGAGACTAAAACTTATTTATTTGTATATAATCCATGTGAAAACCAATTTGTTTATACGTCACTCTTTTGTCTAAAGAGGTGTTATGTTGGTCATTTTACACCACACTTGTGCCTTGAAAATTTTTAAAATTATTTGTGTGTGTTCCATTTACACTAAGGAAGGTAGTGTTATGCTGCCCAAATCATGTCAAACTATGCCTTTGATTTTTTTGAAACATGGCATTTATCACATCATTTGAACATGATTATGCCATTAGGCCACTCAATTTGTTTTAAGACTAGTTTACCTTGCACCAAAAACCATTTCTTTCAAACCATGTCATGTATACCATTTGGACCTTTGTCTTATGTTGTCATGCTATCCAATCTTGTCTAGCTTATTTGGTAAAATCCTAGTTTTCACCATTGAGTTTTCAATTATCCTTATCAAGTTTGGATTAAAAAATTTATTTATTTCTATTTAGGCCTTAATTCATGGGTCTGATACACATATCTTTCTCTTTTGGGTTGCATAACTTTGGTTAATCGATTACCCAAATTTAAAATCTATTGATGGTTTATTTGTTTAAAGATTATCCTCATCATTGTTTGTGCCTTTACTTGGGAGAAACATAACCTTTATCAAAGAGCATTTTTGTCTTATGCCTTATGTTAAATAATCAAATTTATGTTTGATTCCATGTGTCAGGTTTATGTCAAAGTTGTTTCCAACCTTGTTAGATTAAATCAAATCACATCAGCCTTTGTTTCAAGTCTAGATTTTGATGACATTTGGCCAAAAGTCCTAGAGTATGCCTATTGGTTTGATCCTAGCTTTTGAATATATATTTAGATAAAAGACTTAGTAACTCAACTTTTCCCTTTCCTAGTTTAGACCTTGTTTGGAACACTTTGACCTAGACCTTTGACATTCTAATTTTTATTTAGACACTTGAAATTTTATGCGTATGACATTTGATGTTAGATTTTTTTATGCCAAGTCTTAGCAAAAATAATTTTAGAGATATAACTCCACTTTTAGACCATATTGGAGATACATCTCCACCCCTTCAACCAAGTTAGACCAAGCTTGAACCATTTGTCCTTTGGACATAGTTTTTCAGAGTTTGTGGAACTCTTAGCCTTTTTATTTTAGAGCTTTCATCATTTACATGGATATGTCTAGATAAAATTATGGTTGAGTCACTTACACTCCAACTTATGATAGATTGGCCACACAAAATGACTTTTATGGCGTTAGTCAAGACCACAATGATGTTGATATGGTTTGTGAGATAGATTTCTATCTGCCTCATATTAATCATTCATGGGAACAAAGTCATGAAACAAATTATGATCTAAATTAAGAATTTTATTGGTATGGATAGGTTTATGAGGAGGAATTTGAAGACCCAACTATAGATAATGTTGTTTAGGATATGGATCTATACCCTCTTTACAATAATCACAACATAGAACACAGTCAAGAACTAGCTTATGAGCCAGCTCATGACTGGGATGATATGGTTTATGGGGAAGACTTGGATGCTTTGGCTTGTTAAAGTAATCAATATCAACTGCATCATACCATTTCTACTATAGGACCATAATATCACACCATTCTCATACTAAGACCTCATCATTTGGTTTGTGAAAGCAATTAGGTTCCACAATGCCAAACCATTTCTATACTAAGACCTCATCCTTTGGCTTGTATGAGCAATCAAGCTCCATAACACCCCTTCATCATTCTAAGACCTAGTCTTTTGTCTTGTGTAAGAAATCAATACCCACAATGCCCTATCATTACCAACTTAGTACTTTATCCTTTGGTTCATGCAAGCAATTATGCTCCTCAAGGCCTTATCATTATCCAACTACAAGTCATTCCTCATCCAGTACCAATCCCAACCAAGCCTCAACTAATCTAATCATTCAAAGAGAAATTTGTGTTCAAAATTGGTACCTTCTAACTCATTAGAAACCAAAGCCAAGAGAACCAACCAATCCAAGATGTTTCTATTGAATTAACCATTTGTGATAAGTTAGCCTATGATAAATTACTTATTGATCCTATACCAGTTGTTGAGGAGTCTCACTCTTATGAGATAGTATTTACTGAGTCACTTCTTAATGATTATAACCACCTTTGGGAAAATCATTACCTCAACCATGTGCTTATTTTTTAAGAGCCTCATATTGACAAGCCAGTCTTTAAGGAGTTGTCTCTTGACCTTTTTCCCATGCTAGAGGAGTCTCACTTTGACAAACCAGTCTTTGTGGAGCACATCATGTTGTTATAGGTTGTTACTTATCCAATACTAAATATTAAATAAGACATCATTATAATAGAGTACCCATTAGATAAAAAAAATAGAGTTAGATTTAGGTTTTACTCTTAGACCAACATTAGATTTAGCATCAAAATTAGAATCTGAATCAACATCAGTCTCAACATCAGATTCAGAGTCCCTTGAGTTAGAATCAAATTCAGAAGAATAATATGTTCATGGTTGTTACAACATTGGTTATGTATGCCTCATAGATCAATTTGAATACATTTATGATCCTTCTATGGTTTTTAAGGATGAGTACTTTAGCTTTGACACAAGTTATCCTAGTATCTTCTATGAGGATTGTGTAGCCTCTCCCCATTTCATTACCATTCCATAGGCCATTACCATCAACCAAAATATCCATATTATTGACATTCCATCTCTCACAAGTGTTGATTAGGACCAACAAAATCACACTTTTTTAAACTGCATCCATGGTGACATAGAAGTTGAAGAAGAGAAAGGAGGCCAAGACAACATTCATGTAGTAGAACACTCTCCTAGTAAAACCTTTTCAAAGGTTCTAGGGGACAATCCAAGTCAAGACTTAGCATCTTTTAGTGAAACTTTTTTAGAAGCACTAGAAGACAATCAAAGTCAAAAGTCAACATTCCTTAGTGAAACCTTATCAAAGGTGCTACGGGACAATCAAGATAACTTCATTGGTGAAAACCTCATTGAGGCCCCATTAGCTAAGCACAAAAGTTCTTCACTATTTTATGAATACAAAATCAAAGATAAAATAAAAATAGCTTTCAATCTATAGCCTAATCAGATGGTAACTACTCTCAAGATCAAACAATATAAAAATTTGGTGGTCCTCTCAAGAGAACAAGTCTTTGGTCTTGCCACAACCAAAATTATGTCAAATCCAACATAAGCAACATTACATGTGACTAAAAGTCATGATCTTAATTTGTTTCCCCACAATTATACATTCCATTATCATCTACCATTCCATTTCAAATTTAAACCTACCATTCATTATTTGTTACTATTTACCATCCATGGTTGTACTTTTCTTTTTAGAGGCTACAAAAATACCTTGTCTCAAAGTTTGAAGGAATCAGAATCAATGACCAATGAAGATCAAAAAAGCATTCTTGATAACCAAATTTGCATCAAATTCTTGACAAAGAAGTTATTTAGATGAGATTTGGGCTAGAAATTAACATGATTTAGTATTATATTTGTATCATTTGTTGATTAGGACGTGCATCTCCCCATCAGTAGGAACAACATAATCAAAAACCACACCTAGGCTAAAAACATATACCATACCATTTCCATTGTTACATATCCATTTGCCATTGTCGAAGTACCCATCCATTCACCCCATCACTTGGGATCAATATTCTTACCATTGTATCTAATCTATAAAAAACCATCATTATCCTTAGTAAGACCATTCCATTCCTATCTTGACCAAAGCCTATTTTTAGTCATTCTACCTAATCTTATTTTGATCTTGGCTACTTTGGTTCTTCCTACACTTTTTATGAGAGGATTCCAATCAAGTTTCAATAATCAATCCAACTCATGTTTCAATGATAGTTTATGAAATTAGTGTGATAGTTGATCTGGCAAGACATATTTCATCCTATTAAGTTTATTTATGTGAGCTTGATTATAACCACCTATGGGCAAATCAGTATTTCACTAGTCTTACTACTAAATATAACTACCTATGGGCAAATTAGTATCATTGACCTATGTCGTTGTCTCTTAGTTATAACTAAATATGGGCAAACTAGGGGCAACACTTATTTACCATGCATTACCACATCACCTTGCCATCGATGTTTTCATTTGAATAGCCATTTTCTAGATTTGAAAACTTGTTGGGTCCTAGTTCATTTTTCCTTAGCTTTTATGTGGATGGAATTACTATGACTTGAGGTCATTTTAGGACTATGTGGGTCATGCTCAATATATGTTAAGGTCACCTCAGTCCCCCTTCCATGCTCTCACCATTTTTTGAGAAACCTAAGCCATGCTCTCACCATTTTATGAGCAACTTAAGCCACACTCTCACGCCTATGCCATGCTCTCACCATTTTTTGAGCAACCTAAGACATGATCTCTCTATTTTGTGATCAACCTAAGCCATGCTCTCACCATTTTGTGAGCAACCTAAGCCACACTATCACCATTTTGTAAGCTTGAACCATTTAAGTGTCTCATCATTCTTGATCGATTTGAGATACTTTTAAAAAAATCCAAAAACATTTGAAAAATCATTAGAAAAGAAAAAAAACATTGACCACTTCTTTGCCTTAAGGATTTTCGGAACCCTTACTAAGTCATAAACAAGACCATTCCTATTATTCTATCACATCTATTCTATTTTTTCATCATTTATCACATTCTTCCCATTCCCTGGGTTCTAACTACATTTGGCCTAAAGTTTTTTATTAGATATTACATCCATGGAACTATGTAGGTAGCATCCACTTGCCTAGTATATATGGAGAGAGCTCGGCCACCCCCTTCCTTTTCTTCTATTCCCCTATTTTTTTTTTTTGTTAAGTTTTCACCTAATTTATAAGGGAAATGTTCGTAGGGTTTATATTGCATTTTTTGTTTGTTTATTTCTACTTATTTTGTTTGTTTGTCTATCTATTTGTTTGCTTTCAGCACTATTGCCTTGATTCAATTTATGTGTGTTCATTAGGTGATTCCTTGCCCACACTTGCACTTGAATCCATCCATATTCATAATTTTACAATATCATCATAGTTTCTATCATTGGTGCTTTGTTTTCTATTGAGTATTGGATTACGAGAGTCAGTCCTTATGCATATTTTGGCCAAGTCCTCATGATGTTATACCATGATGCCCACCAACACATTCTATAGCAAAACTTAGCTTCAATAAGTCTATTCAATAATGCTAACATATACTTGGCATTGACATCCCAATTCTATCCTAATCATATCCTAAATAGAGTAATTAAACATGAAAGAATTTCAATCTTTATTAGTTCAGATGTGTATCTCCCTACTAGTAGTGTTGACCAATTTTTGCCCCTGGCAAAAATGTGGTCAACTTCTTCCCTGGCTTGTCAAAGCTAGTCAATTTCGAGTTGCAAGTCCATCTTCAAGTTCATGCTCAGTTCAGGCCTGGTTCATGTATGGTTCACCTTTGGTTCAACATCTCATTTCAACAAGCATTGATCCATTGAACCGTTGAACCAATATTTGGTTCAAAGGTTTTGGTTTAAATAAAAAGGTTCAACACTTTAGTGCAAGCAGATGGTTCAAGTCTCTTGTTAAAATCGGCTTGTTTAAATTGGTTCAAGTGTTTTGGCAGCTTCTGGTTTAAAGGGTTCATAGTTTGGTTCAAACACCTCAGTTCAAATAGCATTGAACCTTTGTATCATTGAACCGTTGAACCAATTTTTTGGTTCAACGGGCTAGGTTCAATGTACTTGGTTCAATGACAAAAGGTTCAACCAAATGGCTCAAAAGAAGAGGTTCACTAGATGGTTCAGTCTCTTGGTTCAAAGCGGCTTGTTTAAATTTGGTTCAAGAGTTCATCAGCTAAATGGTTGAACCTTTGAACCATTTTGGTTCAACGCATTTGATTCAAAGGCAGAGTTCAACAAAAGGGTTCAACAGTCTTGGTTCATTGGCTCTAATTCAATAGTTCATCGGCGTGCTTAGTTGAACCTTGAACCGTTGAACCAATTTTGGTTTAACACTTTGGTGCAAGGGTAGGTGCAGTAAGACAAAAGGGACATTTCAAAGGTGCTGAAGAGAAAAATAGCGAAGGAAGATGCCCGTAGAGAAATAAAGAAGTGCCCAGATGCCATGTGGCATTAGACCTAGCTGAGTCAATGATGGACATAATGACGTCCCATAAGCTATCAATATTAGCAAAATGAAATAGCCATTGGTGTTCAAAGAATGACAGCCGCATGGATGTCAACTTTAGTGTAATGGAGTAGTTGTTTGTTTCAAACTGAGAAAGCATTGGAAGGGAGCTCAAAATGCATCGATCCACTAAGAGTTCACCCCTGGGGGCTGAGAAGCCAAAAGAGACAAAGTGACAGACAAGGAGAAATGACATGGTGCAGAAGTGATGAGGCAGTCCAAGTGGCTGACAAAGTGATTTATTGCCTAATAATCCCCAAATGGCACAAACAACAAGCAACATGTCCCGTGCTTTGAAAAGGGGACAAATTTTAGACTGTTGGTAGAAAAGAGGTGTGACCCATGCTTCCACATTAAAGCTCAAATTCCAAAGTCAAATTTGGTGATTATACAGCATGGTTCTAGCAGGCTTTTTCTAGAATGTTGACAACACGCTATTTTCCTCTTTCCAATGGGACGCCATAGGCCAACTTGTCAAAGAAGTGCCAAGTTTCTTTCTCCTTTCTTCTATATATTGTAACTTCTCATTTTTGAGAAGGATCAGATCTTCCACATTTTACTAAGGCATAGCCCTGGTAGAATTTCCACATGAATCTATAAACACAAATTTTACCTCTTCTTGAATAGATATTCTATGTATGTTCTGAGTGTTTGATTTGTGTTCAGTCATTATCTTTTAATGCTCTCACAGGTTCGACACCAACACACCAATTATCTACAAAGCACCATTTTTCTGTAGCTGACAAGAAAAGAGCTCTATTTGGAAGTATAAGATAGAGGAAGTCATTTACAGTATGTATTTCATAGCATCTTGGTGAGTCTCTATTTCTATGTTTTCATAAGAACCTCCCTGCCATTTTTAGTAGCCTGGTCTTTCTACCAAGTCTAGCTGTATGTATGTTGTGTTTGTCTGATTTTGAGAGTGGGTGTGAGAAGGTCACCTTTGTTTTGGTGTATCACCTCCTTAGAGTAGTTTATTTTCTTGCATCTCTTTTCCCTTTTCATCCCCCCCATTATATTGTTGTATATATATACCTGGCTCAAAATGCAATGATCTGCTAAGAGTTCGCCCCTGGGGGCTGACAATCCAAAAGAGACAAAGTGACAAACAAGGAGAAATGACATGGTGCAGAAGTGATGAGGTAGTCCAAGTGGCTAAGTGATTTATTTCCAAATAATCCCTAAATGGCACAAACAACAAACAACATGGCCCATGCTTTGAAAAGGGGACAAATTTCAGTCTATTGGTAGAAAAGAGGTGTGACCCATGCTTCCACATTAAAGCTCAAATGCCAAAGTCAAATTTGGAAATTATACATCATGGTTCCAGTATGCTTCTTCTAGAATGATGACAACACAATAGTGTTTTCCTCTTTCCAATGGGACGTGATAGGCCAACTTGTCAAAGAAGTGCCAAGTTTCTTTCTCCTTTCTTCTATATATTGTAACTTCTCATTTTTTAGAAGGATTAGATCTTCCACATTTTGATAAGGCATAGCCCTGGTGGAATTTCTACCTGAATCAAATAAAAGGCAGATTTTTACCTCCATTTGGATAGATATATCTGAGTATGTCTTGAGTGTTTATTCTGTGTCCAGTCATTGTTTTCTTGATGCTTTCACAGGCTCAACACCAGCATACCTATTATCTACAAGGCACCATCTCTACAGCTAACAGGAGAAGAGTAGTATTTGAGAAGTATGAAATAGAGGAAGTTACTACATAAGTGTGCATCTCACAGCACCTTTGGTGATCTCTTTCTTTTTTGTTTCTTCCATTAAGGCCTCCCTGCTAGTTTCCAATGGCCTAGTCCTTCTGCCAAATGTGTAGTGTATGTATGTGTTTGTCTGGTTTCAATGTGGGTATGTGAAGGTCACCTTTATTTTGGTGCATCACATCTTTAGAGTAGTTTGTTTTCCTGCATCTTTCTCCCTTTTCACCCCCCTTATTTATATTTATATATATGTATGTTAGCATTTGCTAGAACAAACATGATGCATCAAAAGGATTTAGCCCTTATCTAGAGACTCTCCCCTTTAGCTTCACTAGTCCCATAGCTGAGAGGGGAGTTTCCATGTTGTGAGGAAAAGGTAGGAGCTTGGCCTCCTAATAAGGGTGCAATTTCTTGCGTCAACAGTTTTGGCATGTAATTAGGGGCCAATTAAGACAGGTTTTATCCAAAGAGTTGAAGAATTTTTGGTGTGTTCTTCAACCAACCAGCCTTTGGATGCTTTTGCATCAACACTAATGGTGACTCTGAGTTAAATCAACTGGTTAAGTAGTTTTGGTACCATACCATCAAGAAATAGCATTTTGGTATGTATAATCCCATCATTCTGAGCCATGGACCCTATTTCATCTAGCCAACATGGCTATGATCCTTACCAGCCTTATGTTGATCTTTATCAGGTTTAATATGGCTAGTCTCACCCCTACCATGAGTTATATCTACCTTATGCCCACTCTTCTCATTATGTCATTTCTCCTACTCAACCCAGTCTCTTTGTCAATCAACCCATTTCTACCTTCAAGTGAGCACTGCTAGGATACGAAAAGTATGTAATAGATCTTCACACTAGAAGGGCATGCGGCCAAGAAATTCCTGATCATAACATCCATCAAGTGAGAAATGCACTGAATCAGGTTAAGAAGGAATGGACTCCCATTGAAAGAGCCAATTGGCACAAGCTTACAAATGACATGTTGGATGTGAGTGGTTTGATTGCATCTTTGGAAGAGAAGCTGAGTATTTATGAGAGGCAGCCTTACCAAGTCTATCAACCTGCATAATCACTACCCCAAACATCATATCAGTCATATACGGTGCCTGATTATAAACCAAATCAAGCCTGTCAAAGTCCTTTTCCCAATTATGTTGAGGAGAGCTCTGAAATAACAAACCTTGTGTTTAAGGCTAATCTTGATAGATAGATTGAGTTGGCAAACCTTCAAATGCAGCAGTCCATTTTGGCATCAAGGGAAGTAGAATCTAAATCTTCACTACCCTCTCACATTATGGCCTCATCAACCCCAATGGAGATGCCCAATCCAAATTTATTGAGCTAGAGTCAAGTGGTTGAGTCACAGAATAGTAAGGGGGTGAAAGACATTGTTCAAGAGTTCAAGGTACAAGATGAGGTTAGTCCTTTTCAAGTTCCCCCCACCCTTCTTCAGGAAGCTTCTTGCATTTCATGGCAATCTTCATGCACTCCCCATCTCTATGGTGTTTCTCACGAGCTCCAAGAAGTGCAAGATGAGGATGATCTAGCCAGGTGCGCTGAGGATTTAGAAAGGAAAATAAGACTACTTAGAGAAAGAGAGATGGAGCTTTTAGACCCTACAGAGGAGCCGACACCAAAAGACACCCCTTCCACCAATCCACAAGCTAATTTCAATATTGATGAAATGTTGGTAAAGTGGAGGGATGAAAATCAAGAAATTTTGGCCCAAGTTCTGCCCCCACTATTCTAGAGAAAACTCCCCCTTGTATGCCAAATCCTTTCTATCAGATGGCCCTTACTCATTCTGACTCATTCGATGTAGCAATTGATCCTACCCTCAATCTCGTTCAACTAGCTTTTTAGCATGTCTCTTTTTAGACAGCTCTTCCTGTGCATAAGCAGACCGTCCCAAATCCTCCCCAACCTCCTCAAATCTTTTGACATGATCTCCAAAATCCAAGCTGGAAGAAGGAACATCATGAACCAGCTTAGGACCTAGAAAATGATAAAGTTGTTACATGTTTATAGAAGCAAGATTCTAATCCCAAGATCATGAGCTAGAAGCAAATAGTGGAATCTTAGGGTGGAAAGGAGGAAGAAGGGAAAGGTTTTTCTCAAAAACTTGAAGAAGATGGGGCTAATCCTACTCTTAATGATGATTGTGACTTTTGAGAAAGGCTTTTCTAGGAATATATGGATAGGCAGATTATGAAATTGGAGTCCAAGGCAGGTTTCTTTAGCAAATGTGTAATGGACGGTTCAGACCAAATAGCACATTCCATGTCTGAACACACCCCACCTACACATCCACAAGAGAACTATTAGGCCATGCCTGATATAGGTGAAGTGCTAACCAAATGGAAGGAGGAGAATCATTTGATTTTAGTTTAAGGAATACCTCCTCTTCCACATGAGTTCGTTCGTCAGCCTTCCACTTCACCCCTTCTCGAGGAGGAACCTATCTTGAGGGAAGTAAGTGAAGAGGAGTATGCTCAATTCATGACTGATCAGGGAGACTCCATGAGTGTGGATGAGGAGGAGCTCACCTTAGGTGACATGGAGGAGCATAGAGAGCCTCTTGTTCATATTTTAAATGATCCATTTGAAGCCATTGAGATAGGCTACACCGTTCTTCAAGGAGGCTGAGCTAGATAAGAGCAGAGAAGGTAGCATTGGGGTTCAAACAAGAATGTAAAGAGGATGCAATCTTTTAGATTTATCCCTTTGAGAGGTTGGTGAATTTGAAGATACTTTCTTTGAAATCATCATTGAGGATAG
Organism: Torreya grandis; assembly: GCA_037957365.1. NCBI lineage: Eukaryota > Viridiplantae > Streptophyta > Pinopsida > Cupressales > Taxaceae > Torreya > Torreya grandis. The sequence goes on along the minus strand of JARHVA010005505.1, from coordinate 95,211 downwards.
TCATACCATAGAACTTGAGCATCAGGTAGAAGAGAACAATCCAGTCAATGATGCATATTAGGAGGGTTCTGGTGATGAGTCAACAATAATTAATTTCTTGATGAGACACACCAGCTTAAGGAACCAATAGGAGGCAAGCTTTCAAGAACAAACAGAGTACGTATATGTTGGAAGCATGTCTGAATCTCCACTTGGGTATAAGCCAAATTAGGTGACAGGTAAGAGGAGCAGGTCACCAGCTCTCCTTTTCATTCAGCTACTTACCTAACACCATAAGTCTTCTTACTAGGAAGGGGACATTAGAAGTTTTCCCTTTGATCCAGGAGGGAGGTAGTTATTCTTGGTTAGCTATAAATAATAGTTTGCTTTTAGTTGTTTTTTCTTATTTTCCCTAAGTGCAATTTACACAGGTAGTGTTTTTAGCCTTGTGTGTTTCCCTTTTCTTGGGGGTAAAAGCTTCATGTTTGATTCTTAATCTTTTAGGTTATTGTTAATTCTTTCATGGCTACATCTGACTTTGCACCCAATGGATTTTAAGGCAAATGAGTTCTAAGCATAGTGGGCATGCTTCCCCTGTGAGTCACCATCTGTTGACCAATTTTTTCCCCTGGCAAAAATGTGGTCAACTTCTTCCCCAGCTTTTCGAAGCCAGTCAATTTTGGGTTGCAAGTCCATCTTCAAGTTCATGCTCAATTCGAGCCTGATTCATGTATGGTTCAACTTTGGTTCAACATCTCATTTCAACAAGTATTGAACCATTAAACCATTGAACCAATCTTTGGTTCAATGGCTTTGGTTCAAAGAAAAAGGTTCAACACTTTAGTTCAAGTGAATGGTTCAATTCTCTTGTTCAAAGTGGCTTGTTTAAATTGGTTCAAGTGTTTTGATAGCTTCTGGTTCAAAGGGTTCATAGTTCAATTCAAACACCATAGTTCAGATAGCATTGAACCTTCATATCATTAAACTGTTGAACCATTTTTTTGGTTTAACGAGCTAGGTTTAATGTACTTGGTTCAATGACAAAAGGTTCAACCGAATGGTTCAAAAGAAGAGGTTCAGCAGATGGTTCAGTCTCTTGGTTCAAAGTGGCTTATTTAAATTTGGTTAAAGAGTTCATCAGCTAAATGGTTAAACCTTTGAACCATCAAACCATTTTGGTTCAATGCATTCAATTTAAAGGTAGAGTTTAATGAAAGGGTTCAACGGTCTTGTTTCATCAACTCCATTTCAACAGTTCATTGGCGTGCTTAGTTAAACCTTGAACCATTGAACCAATTTTTGGTTCAATGCTTTGGTTTAAGGGTAGGCACATCAAGACAAAAGGGACATTTTGAAGGTACTGAAGAGAAAAATAGCGAAGGAAGATGCCCACAGAGAAATAAAGAATTACCTGGATACCACATGGTGTTGGACCCGACTGAGTCAGTGATGGACCCGATGACATCCCAGAAGCCATCAATATTAGTAGAATGAAATAGCTATTGGTGTTCAAAACATGATGGCCACTTGGATGTCAACTTTAGTGTAATGGAGTAGCCATTTGTTTCAAACTGAGAAAGCATTGGAAGTGAGCTCAAAATGTAGCGATCCGCTAAGAGTTCACCCCTGGGGGCTGACAAGCTAGAAGAGACAAAGTGACAGACAAGGAGAAATGACATGGTGTAGAAGTGACGAGGCAGTCCAAGTGGCTGAAAAAGCAATTTATTTCCTGATAATCCCCAAATGGCACAAATAGTAAGCAACATGGCTCGTGCTTTGAAAAGGGGACAAATTTCAGTCTGTTGGTAGAAAAGAGGCATGACCCATGCTTCCACATTAAAGCTTGAACGCCAAAGTCAAATTTGGTGATTATAAAACATGGTTCTAGTAGGCTTCTTCTAGAATGATGACAACACAATAATGTTTTTCTCTTTCCAATGGGATGCGACAGGCCAACTTGTCAAATAAGTGCCAAGTTTCTTTCTCCTTTCTTCTATATATTGTAACTTCTCATTTTTGAGAAGGATCAGATCTTCCACATTTTGCTAAGGTGTAGCCCTAGTAGAATTTCCACCTGAATCAAAGAAAAGGTATTTTTTACCTCCATTTGGATAGATATATCTGAGTATGTCTTGAGTGTTTGTTGTGTGTCCAGTCATTGTTTTCTTGATGCTCTCACAAGCTCAGCCCCAGCATACCTATTATCTATAAGGTGCCATCTCTATAGCTGATAGGAGAAGAGCAGTATTTAAGAAGTATGAAATAGAGGAAGTTACTACATAAGTGTGCATCTCATAGCACCTTTGGTGATCTCTTTCTTTTTTATATTTTCCATTAAGGCCTCCCTACCAGTTTTTAATAGCCTGGTCCTTCTGTGAAATGTGTAGTGTATGTATGTGCTTGTCTAGTTTCAGTGTGGGTGTGTGAAGGTCACCTTTATTTTAGTGCATCACCTCTTTAGAGTAGTTTGTTTTCCTGCATCTTTCTCCCTTTTCACCCCCCCCCTTTTTATATCTATATATATGTATGTTAGCATTTGCTAGAAAAAACACGATGCATCAAAGGGAGCTAGCCCTTATCTAGAGACTCTCCCCTCCAGCTTTGCCATTCCCACAGGTGAGAGGGGAGTTTCCATGTTGCGAGGAAAAGGCAGGAGCTCAGCCTCCTGCTAAGGTTGAAATTTCTTACATCAACAAGTAGGTTGTTATAATTCATCATTACCCTCTGTGTTAAGTTATCATACTCCTCAACCAAGTTTATCATATTTTCCATAAGTAGGGTCCAATGATTATAACCACCTATGGGCAAATCATTACACACCATCCCACCTGCATTTCTCAATGATTATAACTGCCTTTGGCAAATCATTATGTTGTCACTACTTTACTTTTTATGCCTATACAAGGGCATGTTATTACCTTGTCTGTCTATGCTAACTAGGGAAACTTCATCTTCTTAATGATTATAACCACCTTTGGGCAAATCATTGTGTTATCATACCACATTGCTGCTATCAGGGTACAATTCTTATAACCATCTTTGGGCAAATAATTATACACCATCCCACTTGCATTCTCATTGATTTTGACTACTTTTTCAATATCATTATGTTTTCACCCCCATCATCTTTCCTTTTTTTGGTCCCCTCATTTTATTTCTTTCTTTTTGAGGGACCATTTGCCGACCTGCTTGTGCCAACCATTCCCTTAAGGGGGCATCATATAGTTAGTTTATCATCATTCTAGTTGTAGGAATATAGGACCTTTTAATTCTTTGAGAAAATTCTATTGTGCTTATAGCTTATAATGCCTTCATAAATAGGGATAAACTGTAGACACCTAAAATTGGCCACTGATAACCTCCAATCAAGCTTTTGGCCAATTTCCACCCAAAATGCACAATGTGACTTAAAAACACTAAAATGCATTAAAAGATGTAAAACTAACATATTCAAGTGCTGATTTTAGATAGGGTATCCCTAAATAGGGCAATGCAATTTATGGGATAGATAACTTTTATCAAATCATTATGAGTCAAAATGCCAATTTTACACTTAAGTGCTTTAGATTGCTCTTTCCTATCAACTCTCTTGCACAAGACATGTGCCCTTGTTATTTGGATTTGGTAACATCTTAAAAGGGAATATATTTACAATGCATCTGACATTGACTTCCAATTCCAATCTAATCAAATTTTGCACCAATAACAAGATATTTTGATCAATTTGAGTAATTTGTGCACAAAGTGCTTAATCATACTTAAGAGCTAATCAACCCAAATCAAGGCCTAATTAATAATTCTATGAAAACTTTTTGAAAACTTATTTTTGGAAATGGATAATAAATATTTGTATCATCAGGTGACCTCATTTCTTGGGAAGACTTTTCTAGGCCATAAATGTTATAAATATCAGGATTCATGCCCTCCATGCCTCATCAATGTCTTCCATGATGCCCTCCATGCCTCTTAATTTCCCTTTATTCCAATGTCATGATGATAATAATTAAAAACTTAATTACAAAAATTGAATTAATCCTCAACCACACATCTCAATCTTGAGATGGGTGATTCAAGTTGATTCTAGACATTTGTAAAAATCTATAAATATTGAGGCCATGAACATCATTTCTAAAACTTGAGAATGTAAAGATATAATGCAAGATTGGTTCCAAAAGCTTCATGAAACTAGTGTTACCATGCCAAATTGATTCCAAGACAATTCAAGCCACAAACCAAAGGTTCCAAGGAGAGATGGAGGTAGCCAAGATTCCATTACCAAGGACTTCATGAGCACAAGCTGAGCAAGCCACTATAACAAGCATTTTGGAGCATCTATGGTTGGTAAAAGAGAGTTTCTTTTGCACTTTAGTTGTGTTTTTTATTCATGTTTGTTAAATAATCTCTCTCTAGTGTCTAGGCATAGAGATGTTATGCTAGTTAGTGTGTTTCTTTCATTGTGTTTTTATTTTGGAACTAACACCATACTAACCATCCTCTCTTGAGTCAAATTCCAAGATCCACACATCCTTGACTTACCTATTCTACATATTAAAGTGTGAAACAATCATCAAGAAAAACTTCAAATTTTGTGTTGATATGATAAAATTTAGCTTCTAAATTAATTTCACTATTTAGGACCATCTACATGTGGGGTACAATAGGTTCCCTAAATAGCCTTTGTAAGAGATCATCCATGTCAACATATCCAATATTTGTATCTCTGATATGATCTACATTAGATTCAACTATAGATGAAGGAAGCACTCCTTAAAAAATTTACTTCTTGGATTTCTTGGCTAGAGATTCTTTTGAGATTTTTTCATCTACTTTAGAGATATGTAAGAGTGGAGAAAATCTACACTACTACACAAGGTAAGAATAAAATTATGTAGTTTGGAGAATTTTCTCTTAATTATATGAGGTATTAAATGATTTGGGTGAAATTCAGAGAAAATTCTCCAAACTACATGAGACTTAGGTAAATCTTCATCAAGTATAGGTCAAATAATTTTCTCCAACTTACACCATGCTTGGGTAGGTCAAGGTGTAGGTCAGAGAAAATTATCTAACCTACATCATGTTTGATAAAATTATGTAATGCTAGTATAGGTTAGAGAAAATTCTCTGACCTACACCTAAGGTTTTGGGTTTACAGTGCACCTAAAAGAAAAATCTTTGAAGTACATTATTTGATGGGATACGATGGTTCTCATCAAAAAAAATTATCTTGAGTGCACCAAAGGGTTGGCTACATGCACTTCAAAGAAAATTCTCTAAGGTGCACAAGGGGAAAATAGGGGAAAAGTGCAAGGGTGTATCTTGAAGAAATTTTTATGAGGTGCATGAGGGCCAAATGATGTTGAATTTACCTCAAATAAAAATACCCAAGGTGTACCCTTGGGGTGAGATCAAGGTTGTTCAAATCAATTCTAATGAACTCAAATACCACCACAAGTATGGAAATGATATTCTTGACATATGTATAGGCTTTCAAATACCTAAAATAATGGGTTTTAAGGGCATGAGGTGACATTCTTTTGGAAAGACAAAATGATGGTTAGATGGTGTCAAGGACATAAGGTGTAAAAAACAAGTGGAAAAGGGTTGAGGGCAAGGGATTTTGTTGGAAACAAAATAATGCAAGAAACCAAAAGTAAATGAAACAAGGTTTAATGTCCTAGGTTTTCAAAACTTATGATAAAAGGATTTGTAAAATACAAAACAACTCAAAAATGAGGAAAAGAGCTAAAGAAGTATCAAAAAAGGATAACCAAAAACTCACTTAAGATCTATTGAGAAGAGATCCAAGGATGAGCTAAGGCAATCGATCATGAAAATGGCAGATGAAAGGGCGTACACATTAGCTCAAAAATGGCAAGGAGAAGAGTGAAAAATAAAGGTAAAAAATAAAATTATAATGGGGTAATATATAACTAATAAGTAATTAATTTCATTGATTACTACCTGGTAGTGGACCCCCTATAGGAGTGGAGAAATTCTTTGACCCTACATGTGTAGTGGTGAATAATTTCTTTGCTCTTGTACTTTGGGGTGCAATCTAGAGAAAAAAATTTGATTACACAATTTTGAACTTGGTGTAGTCCAGAGAAAACTCTCTAAACTGCACAGGGTGAAAAAATCCCTCAAAAGATTAACTATTTTTTAGGAAATACAAACATAATAAGGTAGTGATTGGCCTCATTTTTCATGCTTAGAAATCATAGGATATGAAATGATAAGTTTCATATGGGTTATCCCATGAATTTAACCTACTAAATTCAAGGATATTACATGGATTTGATTGGGGAATTTATTTCAGACATCTTTTAAAATGCATGTAGGCAAGAGAATACTAGAATTCTAAGTACCTTTCTCCATTGGGCCATAAAGTCAAGTGACTAACCATATAAAATACAAAACAAAACAAAAATAATAAACAAGCATATAATAAATGTACAAACTTATATGGAACCTCAATAAGTGAAAATATTCAAATGTTGTCTACTATAGGGAAGCAGTAATGGTATTTCATACTGGTATGCCAAAAGGAAACTATGCTCTCTACAAAGCTAATGAATGAGAAAAGGAGCCCTCTACAAGGAATCAATTTTTTTGTGCATCCCTTTCAGCTCTCTTCTTTTCTCCCAAAAAAACTATATCCTTGACTTGTAAATCTCGTGAGTTATCTTTCTTGTCAAAAAGCTTCTTGACTTGGTTTTGATGTTTATTAATGTGATCTACCACCTTTTTATGTTGATATTCTAATTTATTAATGAACATAATACTCTTATCTATGAAACTTTCAAATGTTTCATCTTTAATTGCCTTAGCCAATGTAAGAGCAGGCAATTCCAATGTGATGGTTGTTTCTGCATTCAATCCATACAGAAGTTGAAAAGGAGACATACTAATCACTTTCTTGGGAGTGATGTGATCAGCCCATAATGCATCATACAATGCCTTATGTTAGGATCTCTAATTTTCCTCTACCAACTTCCTGATAATAGTAACTAAGTTTTTGTTACTTGACTCAACTTGACCATTTATTTGAGGGAAGTAGTCCAACGTATTCCCATATTTAAAATAGAACTTGATCATTTCCTGAGATGTGAATTAAGTAGCATTGTCAATTACTATTTTTTTAAGTACTCCAAACGTTGTGATGATATTTTCCTTGAGGAAGTTACAAACAACCTCTAAAGTGGCATGTTTGGTTAGAATTGACTCCACCCATTTGGTGAAGTAATCAATAGATGTGAGAACATAACTATGACCTGCACTTGATAATGGGTTCACTATGCCACTAAAGTCAATACCCCATTGTTTGAAAGGTTATTCAATGACTATTGGCTTGATAAGGAGGTCTGCTAACTTGGGTTTACCCATAAATTGTTAGCACTTCTCATATTTAAGCACCCATATATATGCATCTTAAAAAAGTGGTGGCTAGTAGTACCTTGCCCATAAAATCTTGTGATTTATGACCAGAGTTTAGAAATGTCCTCCACATGCCAAGTTGTGAAATGATTCCAACAAATTTCCTTGTTGTGCTTTATCTACACACTATAAAAATTCCATCAATGCTTCACTTATACAAACCATTATCCCAAAGAATAAATTTTACATCTTTAATCTTGATTGCCCTCTTATCTTTATATGAAAAATGATCTAGAAATTCTCTATATATGAGGAAGTGATTAATTTAAGAGTACCACTCATTCGTTTTGATTATGAACAAGACCATGGAAATCCCTTCCTCTGCATCTCCCTTCTCAGTGGACACCTTTTTTGGCTTGTTTTTTGCAATGAGCTAAAATAAACCTTTTCCACATATAAGCATTGTAGGTTTGATTTCTATATCATACTCTTGGATTTTACCAATCCAATTACCTCTTTTAATTTCAAATTTTTGCTAACTTAAAATGGACTTGACTTTAGAATCTAGTACCATTGTGATGGTGTGTGAATTGAGGATGTAATACCTGAAATGTTTAACCACTTTCACCATAGCATAAGCATGTTTCTCCATGGCTGAGTACTTGATCTCATGAGCCTTTAGAGGGTAGATCATGAAAGATATAGTAGATTCAATCCCCTCTTCATTTGGTTGCACCAATATGGTGGATAAAGTATGCTTGGAATCATAATTATACATGATGAAATTCTTCATATAATCAAGATAGACTAAGATGGTATTAATAGCAATTGCTTCCTTGATTTCATGAAAGGTATCTCTCCCTTCTACATTCTACCAAAAAATTAATTTATCTTTCATCATATCAGCAATATGATGTGTCTTCTTAGTAAATTTAGGTACAAATATTCATAATAAATTAACCTTCCTAAAGAAAGAATGCACTCCTTTCTTACTTGAGGGTAGAGTAAGATTTTGAATTAACTTGACCCATTCAAGATCAATCTTAATTCCCTCCTTGGATGCAATGTGTCCAAGGAGCTTACCTTCAATAACCCCAAAAAAGGATTTCTTGAGATTAAGGGATATCCCATGTTCATGGTACCTTTAATTACTTTCTATAAATGGTCACATGATCTTGATGTATCTTTAATAAAATAGTTAAAACATCAAGATTGACCACAATGAACTTACCAACAATATCCCAAAAATCCAGGTCTATAGCCCTCTAAAATCTAGCACCAGCATTGATCAACCCACATCATGTGATATGCAAAGGTGCCCCATGAAGTAGTGAATTTCATCTTGTGTTGATCTTCATCACGTACCTCTACTTTATTGTATTCTGAGAATCCATCTAACATAAGAAACATCTCTTAACCCATTATTGTTTGTAGTACTTGATCCATTACTAGAAATAGGTAATTATCCTTAAGTGATGATTGGTTTAAATTATAGAAGTCAATGTAGATGGATATTTCTCCATTCTTTATTCTCAAGGGAATAATATTAGCAATCCAAGTTGAGTGATGTATAGGAAAGATGATCCTACCATTCAACATCTTTTAAATTTTGGCAAGGATGGTACCTAAGATGTTAGAATTGTACTATCATTATTTTTGCTTATGAGATTGAAACCTAAGTTTAAGAGGAATATCATGCTACACTTTCTTAGGTCAAATAGATTTCAAATCAGCATATGAATATGCCAATATATCAATGTACTAACATATAAGTCTCATCAAGTTTTATTTTTCCTTTAATGAATAACATTTCCCAATATTTATCATTTTGGGATCATCCTTTGTTCCTATATTGACTTGCTTAATTTTTGTAGATGAATTTGATTCAGACTGTTGATGTTTGATGAATTGATCATGTTTATCAAAGAACCTCTCTAGAGATACCAAACCTTTGGTAATTCTATTCCCTTCCAGCTACAAAATTTATTCACCAGTTTCTTTAATTACCTCAAAAATTGATTCTTGAGGAGTAGAGTCACTCCCCTCAAAGTATAACTCACTAGAATTTTTTTCCTTCTCCAAGAAAGTAATGACTTGCTCATTATTATTGAAAACTTGCCAATGATGAACATTATCAGGAACACTTGGCTAGAAGATCAACTCAATGGTATACTTTTTTCCTTTGAAATCCTTATAAAGAATCAGGAGAGTGGCTAAAACAGCCAATGAAATCTCCTTATCATTATGTTCTCTTGGAATTATTTCGATATTAAAATCATCAAAACCTTTTATGCAATCCCAAACATGATTGTGATAATTCCTTAGCCTTTCATTCTTTATTTGGTACAAACTAATGACTTGACAAATGACTAACTTGACATCATGTTAAGCATGGAGATTTTTAATTCCTTTCCTTTGAAAAACATCATCCCTAAGAGTAAGGCTTCATATTCAGTAGTATTGTTAGTGTTATCAAACTACAACTTGAAATAAAAAGGGAGTATCTTCCCTTTCATGGATATGAGGACTATCTCGGCTCTAGATCTAGTTGAATAACAACTACCATCAAATTCTAAATTCTAAAAACCATTTAAACTTTCAACTTGGATAGTTTTATAATCTAAAACCTCTTCATTTAAAGAGGGTGATTCATCTATTTCCTAACTTTCATCTAAAATATCATCTAACAATATTGTATCTTTATTTGTGGTTAAAAAAACATGTACCCATTCTAGAGGTTTTAAAGAGAATCTAAGCTTTTGTATCCTTAGTCTTTGTCATAGTATACTTCACTTTCTTCTCTGGATGAAGTTTCTACATAACACCTTTGACAGGTATTCTAGCCTCAGACCAATCCATGTTAATTTCACCACCAACATCCTTGCAATAGTTATGCCCCAACAAAACTCCATATGAAGTGGGAACATCATCTAAAAGAACTGTCATCTTGATCTTTTCCTTTAAAAAAGTGGAAAATGCAAATTGTGCATCCTTGATTTGGCCTATGAGAAGTACTTCCTTAGTATCCATTAAAAATCAATGGCTACAAGTCTTTATCAAAGTTAATCCCAAGGTAGTAGCTACTTTGGTTGGCATTCTATTATTAGAGGCACCCAAATCAATGACACAATTACTATGCTTGTAACCATTGACAAATAAGGAAATATAGAAAGGCTCTATTTTTCTAAAGAAGGATGCAAGAGTTACAACTAGGTTATTTTTCTTTGGCTTTGGTTTAGCATCAATAGGTATACTCTTGGGTGAGACCTGATTAGAATTGGCCCCTTTACCCTTGACAAACTTAGCTAATATTTTTAATTGGTTAGGGTTGGATTGAAGGTATTTAACTTTAGACATTTTAATTTTTGTATCCCTAGCATGGTCTATGATGTCAAAGGTTAGGTATGGTACAGTCAAGGAAGATGAGGCATTTCCATTTTTAGGTTTTGGGTTTTGGGTTTTGGGTATTGGATCTAGATGTAGAAAGGGAAAAAGTAGAATGATGAGGTGTACTTACTTATTTATCCATCATTGTGTCCTTCAATTGAACTGGCAAGGGAGTTCCTCTTTTGGAAATCATAACCTCCTTACATGATTCATCCTTGTACTTAATTTTATCAACCTTATATTGTTGATTAGGCTAACTTTGATAACGAATGAAGATGGAATAAGACTCATCATGTGTATCTTCCTCTTATTCAAATTATTCTTCTTCAAAGTTTAGAAACTTGATATCTGAGTCACCAGCTTTTCCTTATTCATCAACTATGAATGGATTAGCATCATCTTTTGGAACATATTCTAGTTGTATAATATCAGCATTTTCAAGTTTCAACTAGTTGACTATCGCATTATCCAGTGGTGCCCTCAATGCAAGACTTGCTTGTGGTGGAGGAAGCTTATTCTAATTTTGGTTTCTTACAACATTATTGGAATAATTAAAATCATTTAGTTATGTTTTTTTTTGAGTGTCCTTGTATGAATAAAAGGACATACTTTGGGACATTTGTTTCTTGAGTGCTAGAAATTCATTTTCTAGATTTTACACCATATGATCCATGGTGCTAGTAGAAGGTGAAGTTGTAGAGGGCTACTCTTTAGACTTGATTGAATTATTTCTCACTTTTCCCACCAAGATAAAATAATCTTCTACTTTAGTGGCCAATATTTGAGCATCATCAAGATTATTTGGGGTCGTTCTTCATAATATAAAACTAACCTCCAACAACTAAGAATTTATGAAGAAGGATTTCAAGTTCTTAGGTGTAGGTTGATCAACCACTAAAATCATATTCCTTAACTTATTGAACTTTTCATGAACTCATGCATGGGCTCATGTGTTTCTTTTTTCATTTGTGTAAGTTAAGCCAAGAAGGCATGAGCATCTTCTATTAGCTTAAACCTTGCCTCAAACTTAGTCTTAAGTATTGCCCAACTTGTGATGGTTCTTATTGCAAGATGGTAAAATCAATTAGCAAAAACACCTTGAAACACTTCTATGAATAATATTATAGAAACATATTCATGTTACACTTCAAGAACTCTTCATGCAATGTATAATGCATCAATATGTTCATCTAGATGTTGTTTGCCATTATCATATAACTTGGGGTAATTTTTTTTGATACATGAGGTAGTTCATGAGATGGTGGTCTCAAGTTCAACAGACCAAAAGTAGTTCCCCAAATACCTTGAGTAGCCATTCTATGTGGGTTGTATATAGTAATAACAAATATTTATATAGGCAAAATAGGTAAGACCCTATGAATGTTGGAATATTACCCTAGTATAGGAAATCTTGTATAATTAGGAAGAAAACTTCTTGTACACTGAAGATGTGAATGTGTACATGTTGGCAAAAGATCAAATTTATGCTCTTGTAACAACTCAAAATTTGGATCAATGTGTCTTATTGCCCTTGTACTATGGGTATAGCTTTGTTCTACAAGATCATGAATGTATTCCAAAAAGTAAAGAGATTAGCAATAATAAAACAATAACAAGTAATAAGGTGTTGGTCCTATTTCAACCAAATGAGTGTAGCTCTCAATTGCATGTTTGTTTCCCCAATGGAGTCACCAAACACTATTGGGTGAATATTTTATCACAAATAAAATGATAATTTCAACCATATTGTGATGAGATAGAATCTCTCCTCAAGGAAAGAAGAGACTCCCTTTCTTATTGCTAACTAAAATAATAAGTAATTATTTACACTTATTTACACTAATTTTATCAAAGTCGGTGTTATCATATCATCCAATTCTCTTTTTTCATAATTTATGTTCACTTGCAAAATTATTTTCATTCCTTACAATGTATTATGAAAACATAAAATTACTTGATGGAGTAATAATGACTGATATTCAGATTAGTTAGATGAAAGAATAACTAGAATAATACTAGCAATGTAACATGAATGGATGGAATAAATTACAGCCCAAATTTTTCACCTTACTTGAAAGAAAGATTAAATCACCAAATAAAACAAATTTCATCCCAAATTCTCTATGGTAATTCACATTCAATAATGAACACAAACCTAGTGATGATAATGTAGCTCAAAAGACTTCAAAATCAGCTTCCTAACACCTTCTATTTTATATAAATTCCACACCTCAATCCATTCAAAAGCAAAATAAAATGTAATGGAAAATATGTAAGAACATTTCAAACACACCACAAGTTTTTTCCAACACAAAGATTGAAATATCAATTGATTTTCTTATATTGATGGAATTCAATATTTACAATATGAACACAAATTTTCAAAAATTACTTCTCAATTTTGGCAACCTTTTGCTTCTATAGCCCTGGTGATCATGAATTTACAAAAGAGCATCCTATTATTTATAGAGAGTATCTATGAATAAAAATATGGAATACATAACTAATTTGACTTATTCTTTGATAGAATCCAATTTGGCTTAGGACTATGTACTTTTCCTATGCATAAATTACACCAAACAAAATTACATATAGACAACTATGAAAATAAACTAGGTTTTCTTAGACATTGGAATTTATTCTTTTTTTTTCTTCTTAAGATATGATTCATATCTCTTTAGGGTGGCCTGAATCTCATTATTGTCTGGCCCTGATGTACTTATGGAGATAGTGAGGACCCTTGTGATGGAGTTCGCTAGATCATCTAGCAAGCCTATATTTTTATCCAAGATTCTTTATAATTTATCCATTATGAAGTGGAACTCAACTATTTTATTGATGTAATCCACTATGAATGTTCTTATCTTAGTTTCTATTTGAATCAAGGAAGTGAACTCTTGAATTACCATTTTAGCAGGAAGAATTTCTTGAGAATCATCTTTAGTCTGGCAAGGAAATTCTCCAATCTTATCTATAAGGTCTAGCCCCTTATCAATACACATATCCTAGAATTCCTCAAGATCCTTAATTAAATTCTCAATAACTTATTTCTTATTATTCATTGCCTCTTTATATTCTACAAACATTATCCTATTTGAAATGATCTTTTGCTCAACCAAGAGTTCCAACTTGATCTAGCATAGCTAAGTCCATGTATGATTATCTATTTCTATTAAATGCAAGTCTTGAGTGACTTTCTCAAGTGTTTTTTGAATTTCCATTTTAATTCCACTCATTTTTTTCAAAAACTCAATGGCATAATGTAACTAATGAGCACCTTACATCAATAGTCTTTTAATCCAACTACTAACTACCCGACCTTGAGATCCAATCTTTTCTACCTATTAAATTTCTTTTTTTTATTTCATTCTCAATAGGATATACTAACTCAAATGACTCTATGATCTTTATTAAAACTGACATCAATTATTCTAGTTATGCTTTGAATTGATCCTTAATTTTCTTATCCTTATCATACATTTCCAGTAAGGATGCCATTACTACCTAAAAATCCTTCTTTGCACTTTCATATGTTTTATTCCCAAGATCTATTGATCTAATTACATATTTGGATGCCTAGATATCTTCAGTTTTTCTATCTTCTAGTGGCATTGCAACCTCACCATACTTGTGAACAAAATCAAAGATCGCCCTTGATATGCTTTTAGCCTTCTTTACTATTTTTGGTTTTATCAAAAAAAGTTGACCAAAATCAAAATCATCAGGTGATATAGCTTGCTTATTCCTCTTAGGGGTTTGTGATATTAGCCATGGAGGAAGGTAAGATGGATCTCCTAGTGTGGAGGATATTAAATATTATGATATTTAGGGAAGTCAAAGGTTTGTGAAGTGAGTGGAATGGAAGCATGGATGAAGGTATCCAATAATGGAATGGATACCAACGGGATAGTTGTTATGATAGGTAGAGTTAGAATTGATATGGTGTAAACTTTGGTTCTAATAGATATTTTTGATATGGGAGTGGATGGCTCTTGAGTTGCCAATCTAGAGGATGAAGTGGACATGAACTTGTCTATGTATTTTTGGGTAAAATATAGATTGGTATGAGATCCCAATCACTTATAAGGAATAGGAAAATTAAAAAGGGAATAAAAACCTGATTTAATTTACCTTGAGAAGGAACTTGAAAAAGTGTGGCACTAGTGGGTGGAGGAGATAAAAGAACAAGGTAGAGAAGAACTATAAAAATAATTGGTATAGTTGGAGTGATAGAAGGAATAATGGAAGATGCTACCTATGAAGTTCCTACTTTAGTTATCTTATATTGAGAGCCCTTAACTTGAGGAGTCTCTAATTGTGTTGGTGCTTCACTTAGGATTATGTTTTCCTCCTTTGCTTGAACATTTTCCTCTACATCAGCATCTTTGTTATTTCTAATGCCTTTACTTTTGAATATAAACCTCAATTTCTAAGTAGAATTGGAGTCATCCTCCTTATTCTTCATCCTTCATTATTCTCTCTTTTTAGCATTATCTTTATCATACTCTTCCTCAAATATAATTTTGAATTGATTCAACTTAATACCTTTTCCTTCTAACCAAGCATTAGTATTTGCAAGAACAAGTTGGAATCTATCTCTGATAGAAGTGGATTCCTTTACAAACCATTGAATTAGAGGGAGAGGACTGGAAGTAATATGATTACCCTCATATGATGGGTCCAATATATTCTTATCATCTATCAACTCTTCTAAAATATCAACCAACTTTAAATTGACAATTTGATCAGTGATAAGATGGTTGTAATCCATCTTTCTCACATCTTCCTCTATTCTACACTCTAACCAAATGTCTTCTATCCTATGCACATGAATATAGTTCCCTTTCACTTTTATTTCATCCTTATATAATCAAAATCTTTCCTAATCTTAAATATTTTAAGAGTGATCAACTTCCATTTAGTTTCCATTATCTTGGCCTTCGAGGTGGTAGAGACTATGTACCGAACAATGTTGATGGGAAACTTGAATCTAGGTCTATGGGTATATAATTAATTTTTGTGGACTCTCATTACTTGTTGACACATCTCCATTAAAATCAACTTATCACTTGGGCACCTGGGTATCATATAAGGCTATTTAATAAACCCTCCTACCCTGATGTAGGTGTAGGTTGGGAATTGTAGGAATATACAACCAACCTTGTTGACTTATGCCAATATTTCATCTAAAACTCTCTTATTCTCAAGTTCTTTATCAAAAATACAAATGAACTTATAAAATAATGCATCATTGAATCTTCTATAGTGTTTTAATCTCTCTTTCAAAGTTAGATATCGATATTACTCATATACAAGAAACTTATTCCTATCACCAACATTGGTTAATCCTAAAAATGATCTCATGCTAACTATGGCATAAACCAAATAGGATGTCATGAAGAATTTTATGGAGGAGATCACCTCATAGAGCTAGTGATATATAGCATCACTAATTTATTTCCCCTTGAAACCCCTCTATTTACCCCTCTTAATGACCCAAATGTAGTGGTACATTCATTCTTGCAATATGTTTGCAATGGGAAAACCCTTAACTCTACTTAGAAGAGTGATTATATCCCCTAATTCCTCTAGGAAATCATTATGATAAAAGTATTTGGGCCACCTCACAATGGAATGTTGAGAAGTCCTAAGCCATTTAGAGTTGATGTGCCTCTTACACTTATAATAATTATTGTCATAGTGCTCCTAGGCTGATTCCACAGTCATATATGAATATTCCTCAATGTCAGAGAGATGGAAGATTTTATCAAAATATTCTACATCAAGTTAGATGACCACTTTACCCTCTGTATCCTTAACTAACCTAGTTTGCATATCAAAGTGTGTAATAATCATCAAGAAAAACTCCAAATTTTATGTTTATATGGGAAATGTAACTACTAAATGAATTTCACTATTTAGGACTACATGCATGTAGGGTGTAATAGGGTCCCTACCTAGCCTTTGTAATAACTCATCCATGTCAACATGGAAAATCTTTGTATATTTGGTATGATCTATATTGAATTCAACCATGGATGAAGGAAACACTCCTTAAAACTTGTAATTTTTGGATTTCTTGGCTAGAGAGTCTTTTGACATTGATCATGTGACTACAAGAGAGAAATTTGATTCTCTAGATTTATCATTTTTCATCTAATTTAGAGATAGGTTACGAATAAAACTATGTAGTTTAGATAATTTTCTATAAATAGCATGAGGTGTTGAATGATTTGGGTGCAATTCAGAGAAAATTCTCCAAATTGCATGGGACTTGGGTAAATTTTCATTGAGTGCAGTTTAGAGAATTTTCTTTGACTTGTACCATGATTAGGTAGGTTTGGGTGTAGGTTGAAGAAAATTATTTGACCTGTACTATGTTTTATAAAATTATGAAATGCTGGTGTAGGTCAGAGAAAATTCTTCAACCTATACCTAAGGTTTTGGGTTTAAGGTGCACCTCAAATAAAAATCTTTGATGTGTACAATTTGACAGCATATGGTGGTGCTCATAAAAAAAATTATCTAAAATGTACCAAAGGGTTGGGTATGTGCACATCAAAGAAAATTATCTGAGGTGCATGGGGGTAAATGGGGGAAAAGTACAAGGGTGTATCTCAAAGAAAATTCTTTGAGGTTCATGAGGGCCAAATGACCTGGAATACACCTCAAAGAAAAATATCTGAGGTCCACCCTTGTGGTAAGAGCAAGGTTATTCGAAGGCACGCTAAGGAACTCAAATACCACCACAAGTATGGAAATGAGTTTATTGACATATGTTCATGGTTTTAAATACCTAAAATAATGGGTTTCAAGGGCATGAGGTGAAATTATTTTTGAGGGGATGGTTAGACAATGTCAAGGGCATAAGTTGGAAAAAATGAGTGGAGAAGGGGTGAGGACATGAGATTTTACTAGAAATAAAACAATACAATAAATAAAAAGGAAGTAAAACAAGGTTTAATGTCTTAGGGTTTTAAAACTTATAATACAAGTATTTTTAAAATAAAAAACAACTCAAAAATAAGGAAAGGAGCTAAAGAAGTAGCAAAAAGGGATAACCAAAAACTCACCTGAGATCTGTTGAGAAGAGATCTGAGGACAAGCTGAGGCAATCGATCATGAAAATAATGGATGAAAGGGGGTACACACAAACTCAAAAAAGGAGAGGATAAGAGTGAAAATAAAAGGTTAAAAATAAAATTATAATGGGGTAATATATAACTAAGTAGTAATTAATGTCATTTATTACCACTTGATGGTGGGCCCCCTTGTAGGATCAAAGAACTTATCTAACCCTACATGTGTAATGATGGAGATTTTCTTTGATCCTGTACCTTAGGGTGTAGTCTAGAGAAAATTCTCTTAATTACATGGTTTTGAACTTGGTTTAGTCCAAGGAAAATTTTCTGAACTACATGGAGTGAAAAATTTCCTCAAAAGACTTAATTTTTTTTAGGAAATATAAACACAAGAAGGTAGTGAGTGACCTTATTTTGTATTCTTAAATCTCATGGACTATGAAATAGAAAAGTTTCATAGGGGTCATCCCATGAATTGAGCTTGTTGAATTCAAGGATAACATATAAACATCATCCATATTCACTCAACATGCATAAAATTTTCTAAGTCCAAATAAGTATCCCAAGCTCCATGGACCATCCACATGTCAAAATCTTGATGAACTAGAGCTTCATGGAAATAACATCATAGTCAATGTTACCAACATCCAAATGTCCAATAAATTTCCATGTGTCTCAATCATATTGAGTAGAGCAAGTGGATGGAAAGTAGGCATGTTAGTGATTGACCAATCATCAGATGACATGTGTCCCATTGGAAATCCCTAATTTCATAATATAACCAATAAAATATCATCACATATCATTTTATCAATCCTTGATGGTAGAATCTAACCAATCAAAGCTCACCATGTGTCATGTACTCAAAAAAATCCACATGTCTATGTCAAAAGTATTCAATAGCTAGGTTTCTTGGCATCAAATTTTCTATGTATAAAATTCCATTTAAATCCTAAGATTATAACATGTGGTTGCATCTCAATGAATCAGAGTCATGGTTAACATCAAATGATGATCAAGTCTTATGAATTTTTGAATGCCTTTAACCATCCACATGGAAGTCACCCGATGACTCATAACCTTGAAGCCCCAAATTAATTAGCCCAAAAGCCTTGAAGACTGAGATGTTGACATTTTTCAAGATCATAGATATATAACTTGTGGAAATAAAAATACATAGCACAAATAGCCTCAAAGAATGTGATTTCAACACTTGTCATAATCTAAGAGAAAACACATATCTTAAAGGAACTTGAATTAATGATAGATGTCACCATCTTATACAAAGCATACATAAGACTAAATTTGAATGCTATGATCACATCAAAATACATGTAGAAAAATAATGGTAATGGTAATGCCATTCAAAAGGCAATTTGGCAATAACAGAAAATGAAGTTATGGATAAAATGATTTAGGTAATTTTCATGCCTAATAAAGGACATTTCACCAAATTCAATTGGATAATTCAAATTCAAACTTGGAGCCAAGATCTTTAAAATGGTTATAATTATGTTAATTAATACTGTCATTAGAACTAATAGATATTATACCTGATTAAATATTATGGTTTATACCATTAAACTAAGATAACAAAGTCAAGTGGACTTAAACAAAATTTTAACCATGGTCTAAAATCAAGCTAAAGTATTGAAACTAAATTAAATTACTAACTCATATTCTAACAAAATTGTAAAAAAAATTCAAATTTGAAATCAACTTGGAGAATGAGGTGACCCCTTCCCAAAGTCTATATGAACCTACAATTTTCAACTCTAAAATGAGAGGAGATTTTAGCATTGAATATAGCATATGAAATTTTTTGATTGTTTTATAATTTTGTGTGTGTATGTGTTTTCTTATATAATTATATGTTTAAGCATTTAGGATGTCAATATTGTTGGTAACTTAGTTATTCAGCATGTACAAAAGCTATGTTAGATTACTTATTATGTTTCTAATTTAGGTTGTGTTGACAAAATTTGACCCCAAGTTAAATTTGTCTTAACCCATACTATTTTTGAACTTTTAAGAATATTCCCATGTGTCTTATAGGGTTTCATGTTGATTTATTATCTTAACCATCCCCTTCATAGTCCTTGTTGAAGTCCACCCTCTTTGTTTTAGGCTAGTCAACTAAAGTCAAAGGTTGGTCAGCCGTATTCAAAGGTATTAAAAGTTTCAAATTGTGTTTAAAATGTCTTAAGGTGGTCCTTAATATGTTTACAAGTCATAAATTGGTCATAGGTCTTGTCTCATGTGGAAAAGGGGGCCTTTTGGTCATATTTTAACCTATTTAATGACTTGTACAAATTTTCATGCAAGAAAAATTGACACCATGGTTAGTTTCAACATGGATCATGTTAGGATCATGTCAAGAAAATTTATTTTTTAGGTAATAAGTAGTTATGTTCAGTGGATGGTAGTTTTCCCTTAAAAATAAGAGTTTTTGGGCACTTGTATAGAATTTTAAAGTCCACTGTCATCTAAAAATGTGGGAAAAGTAACTCTTCACCTCTCATAATCCATTTCAATCCATTTTTTTCAATAATAATTCAAAAAGTTTCATTTTCAACTTGTTTTCCTCCATTTTCAATTGGTAAGCAAAGAAGGAGCAACCTCATGGACTTGGCATGGGTCGTATAGGTGTAATTGGGAGGATTGATTCTGGAGGTGGATAGTGCTCTGAGTGTACTTACTTTCCATAATAATAACATTATATTTGGTACATCCTCCTTCATGAACAATTAGTTTTATTATAGGCAGCTTTTGATGCATGTTCAACCATGAGGGGGTCACTATTTAAGCTTGTCTCAGAGTTCAATATTTTAGATTAATGTATTTATGTGTTTATGGTGTTTCCACATGATTTTTAATATTTTTTCATGCTTCTTCTTGTTTTGGATAGTTTAATTGTTTGAGAAAACCTCTTCTAGGCTTGCAAAATGTCTAGTTTACATTCACAGTCATCCTAATTACTTTGAAAATGTTTCCTTCACATTGAATATGATGTTTTTTATGTTTCTTGGAAGTTATCCTAGTTTATGTAGGGTATTAAAGTGTTAAAATTTTCTTTTGAGTTGTTTTTAAATCATTCCTTGCATGATTCTTGTCATTTCATGACTTCCTTATATATCATAGTCAATAAACTCCACCTACAGGAGCATACTGATGTCACAAATGTAAGTTTGAAGGTTTGACATGGTCCTTAAACTCTTGTGACCACTAATGTGTATTAAATAGTTGATAGAGGAATGTAAGTGCTATAAACTTTCATATTTGGAGAAGAGGCCCAATTCTGCCTATATAGAGGAGATGATCATCTATAGCTAATCCATAGACATGCCTTCTAGATCTGTTCCTATAATTGATCAATCTAATTTGAGGATATTTATTATGGAAAGTCCTAGGCAAACCTCTTGATGATTATATTTTGACAAAGGACAATATAAAAACATCAAATGGAAGGTTGGATTGTGTTCAGGCCCTTTTGCTCTAAAAACACCAAATAGAGCCCTGAGGGGTTTTTCAAGGCCTCTAAAAATGCACCTATGAAAGGATTTGAATCCTATAATTGGGTGGAGGTATAGTTTATAGACCAAATAAATATTTTCCAAAGTTTTAAGGAGAAATTAATAATTTAAGGTGGTCATTTAGACCCTCAAAGATGGTTAGAAAATCACTAAAATAGGGCAGTGTTATCTATAAGAAACTGATCAAAATGTTAACCTTGACCTTCATTATGGTATCTTAGGCCATGATATCAATTTGGATGATGATAATGTCTCAAATGACACTTTAAATCTAAGAGTACATGAGATAAGGTTAAATATAATGTCTTAAACCCTAATGTAATCTCCTTTGTCTGTACATAGAACTATAAGGATTCACCTACAGATAGAAAGGTCAAAGTTTGTGAAATAGGCATGATCATGAATGAGATGAGGAAAGTTTAAGTTTTTAATTCAATAAAATACATAAATTCCATAAATTTCACCATGAACAAGCCTATTCTTGACCTATAAAATAACCTACAGGCCTAAAATGAATGAAAAATAGCCACCTACAACTGAGCAAATAGTGGAATGAGGATTATGGCATTTGGAGGAGTCTTAGAGAATTTTAGAACTAAAATATGTTACAAAGACAAAACTAATAACTTTGGGGATATAAATTATTTTATAAAGCATAAATCAAGACCAATTTCATGCCATTCCCATCCTAAAACAACCTACAGACAAAGACCTAGGACTGTCTCAGTCCAAGAGGACAATGAGCAATTGGAAGGCCTAAAAGGGCCAAGATGCTAGGTTTGAAATATGGTTCACATTACAATATAAATGTGATTAAAAAAGTGACTATAAATTTTTTTGAAACTTTGGTCAAAATATCCAAAGAAATGCACCTAAAAGGATATACCTTGTTCACTATCATAGGAATATAGGATCATAAGCAAGAGAGGGACATGATGAGAATTTGGTGCCTAAGGAAGAGAAAGAGAGTTATAAAATATATATTTTATATTATTCATGATCAAATGAATAAAATATAATATCTAAAACATCCTCAAGTCACCCAAGGCCCTTTTTTCATAGCAAAATAGACTCAGTTCGTACAGGTAGGGTAAGGAAATCCTTGTTTCAAGAGGTAAGTTTGGGGGTTCCAATTAAGATAGAGGTTTTGAGTGGATACCTAGGTTCCAAAAGCATTAAATTATTGTAATTAACATGAATTATGAACTTGGATGCATCAAAGACATGTGGAAGGAGCATTCATAAGAAGGATTGAATAAGAACATGCAAAAATAAGGTTTTTTACCCCTTTTTTAAAGAAATTAAAATGGTTAGACCCCATAACTATATAATAAAATGAAAAAATTTGTTATAGCTGGTCATTATGACCTTTTGGATACTCTTAAATACTCACTTTTCCCAAATAAATAGGCCTAATACTCTCTATTTTATCTTAGAGCAAGGGTAGTACCTTCATGCACAAGAATGGTAATTCTAGGGAAAAGTGAAGAATGGTGAACCAAAGACCAATTATATTATTAAATAATTTTTGAATAGTTTTGGGACACATTTAATAACCTTAAAAAGTTTTCTATATTTCTTGAGAGCAAACAGG
The DNA here is from genome assembly GCA_037957365.1 of Torreya grandis. NCBI lineage: Eukaryota > Viridiplantae > Streptophyta > Pinopsida > Cupressales > Taxaceae > Torreya > Torreya grandis. Next base: position 72,259 of record JARHVA010005505.1, on the reverse strand, counting down.
GTACCCTACACAACAAGGGTTACAGTTAAGTATGAATGAAACCCTGAGGGCAATAAGCTAAATTGGAGGTCATATGCATTTTAAACATAATATATGAGTTATAAGTGATCAATTTATGTTTATATACATATTTTGTGTGTGTTAAATCCATCACATTTCAAATAATATCATTTAAAGGTAAGAGGATCTCAAAGATGTGGGCAGACTTATTGGCAAGGTCTAGGTCAAAAATCAAATAAGGGTAAGTTTATATTTTAATATTTTTGAAATCCATTAGAAATATTGGAGTAATTTTGAAGGGTATATACAGATATTTTATAACCCTTTAATTTCAAATAAAGTCTTTAGTAATCCATTTTTGGCTTAGGAAGCATTCAGACCCCACTAAGAAGTAAAAAATGAGCTTGAATGTCAATCTCAAGTGCTTAGAACTTCCACCAAGATTTACATGGGAAATTGATCCATTAAAGGAAGTTTAATGAGGTCCTTAAGGATCCATGAATGAAATTTTCTTATAATTCTAATGTGCCATGGATATGAACAAATCCTAAGAATGAAAACCACTTCAAAACCATTGTAAAACCTCCATAGTGACCCAATTGGGAAGATGAGAAAATTTAAGTATCCAAATTGATGAATTTGACCATGAGTTCTGAAGAGAAGTTGTTTCCAACTTCATGAGGATCATAGACATGGGATTTAATTGTATGAAACTATAGACAAAAGACGAAAATAGGTTTTATTTTAACTATTTTTTGTGTTGTGTAGGTATGTTGAACTTTTAAGAGGCCAAATCACTTTTTGATGAAAGTTTAATACTTTTTATAAGTACTCATGGTAATTTTATCAAGCTTATAAGATCATAAGTGTGCTTGATAGTTCTCTCATTTCAGCCAATCCAGTGTGCCAACTAGAGAGGACTTGGAGAAAATGGTGAATCTTCATTTTGGGAGCCTTTTAAGGCCAATTCCTTATAATTGATAGTATGATAACTCCTTACACATTTAATTATTATTATTTTATGGATCATATTATAGGTTATTAGAGATTTAAGGTGAAAAGTGTGAGAGGTGAAGGGGAAAAGGCTATTTTAAGATTGTCAAGTATGATCATGTATGGATAGAATAATAGGAAGGGTCAATAGCCTCCCCAATTCATGTGAGGGATTCTTATTAACCCCTCCTACTCATATTCATCATCAAAATTGATCAATTGTGGAGTTAGGATAGTTTTGAAATGCCAATCATGAGGGGTAGTTATATATGCATAAAAAAAGGAGTTTATTGACTATTTTTAGGTCTTGGATGATTGGAAATGACATTTGTAACTCTTGACATGATATGGCTCACCCCATACCTCTCTCTCATTCATTTTTCACTAATCTTCACATTTTTGACACATGTCCTTGTGCCTCTTCAACTTCTCTTCTCTCTTTCTTCCTCAAAGTTCTATAAATTGAGCCATTTTAGCCATTCTAAGGGAGACCACAATTTGGTATCACAAGCCCTACTAAAATGACATTAAAATTCACTTTTTAATATTGAACACAAGTTTAATTCTGAGTTGTGAACATTTTTTTCTAAGAGTGTGAGTGATGTATAGTGGAGCTAAGTGATAGTATCATCCTTACTCCATTTATCATTCATGTCTAAACAAGAGTTCTGATGTTAATAGGTCATTTGAAGTGTGTTAAATTTACTAATCTCTCTTTCAAGTATGCAATTATATCTATGGTGTGTAATCTACCCCTTAGTTCAAGCATCTTGTTAATTATCTCAAGCATGCTACCTTCACATTGAAACACTGTGTTAGGATCCTTTAATGTATAGAATTGGTCCTAGAAAGCAAAGTTGTGTAGTATAATTATTATAGTCTATGGGATATATTCTTGTTGGATCACCTCTCTAGTATATTTTTCATTTTATGAAAATTCTTAACTCTTTTCACGAACAAGCATTAGATTAGATGATAGGCACTTAAAGAATAATTCAGGGAGCTAGCCCTTTAAATCCTAGAGATTCATCTCTCTTATAAGTTCCCACAAACTTGAGAGATGATTCAATGTTGCATAAAATTATAAGCACCTCATATAGTGTCCTATATTGTATAGTTTGATGACAACAGGTTGATTATAGAATGAGTAATAGTTATTCTTGATTAGTGATGTGTTTGAAAATTCATAGGTCTACTAAGTTAATTTATTGAATGGTGCATAAGTGTCTTTGATATAGCTTTCTAATATTATGTAACAATATATCTAGATTCTCTCTATTTTTAGGTAAAAATATCCCACTTATGGATGTGTAATAGTAATTCTAGTGGTAACAACCTTTAACCAATATCTTTGAGTTTGTTATATCCTTTTTCTCAGACTCTTTACCCTATATTTTTTTGGGTGTGCCACAACAATTTACATTAGGTATTAGTTTTATTACTTGTCCCTTTTATGAAACCAACTTGATATTTTTCTTGGTTCTTAAAATAGTTCCTTTTTTCCCTACATTTCCCTCCTTTTGTGGCTTATTTTGGTCTTGATCACTCTAGATTACTGATCATCTAGCGATTTCAAGTAGATTTATTTTTTATTTTAATTTCATTCATCCATTATCACATGTGGTAAATAACCTATGCTTTGATGTTATTCCACCATGTAGTTCTTTATGAAACTTAATACCATTTCACTCATGCCTTGGAGTGAATTTGATTCATTGATCCTAAAATGTTAGAGGTTACCTCGTAAACCATGTGGTGTGCTTAAAACCCTCATAAATAGGAAAATTTGTACTAGAAGTAGGACCTTCTAACTTTAAAAATATTTGAATCTTTATTGGAATTTAAAAGAAGAGAGGCTTCCAAACCTTAAATCTTGAGGTTTATTTAAACTTTATTTTGGTTACACTTGGTATATCAAAAAGGAACCAACTAGCTCTAATGCCCAATTTGACTCACTAACTACACCTTTATCGATTAATAAAAGACTAAAATTAGATAGAAGTGTTTCCAAGAGTAAAAGAACTTAGTCTTATTCTCCTACAATAACAAGTCAACCATTTATGCATACCATGTATTTACCTTGGTTAACTTGTTCTACTATGGCTATACCTGCTCCTATTTATGATTTGTCTAGAAATTAAAAGAGTTAACAAACTCTTTAGCCAAGATCTTTCTAAGAGACCATTACTATAGCCATGAAAGCTTCAGCATTGGACACCAAGAATAAATTAAATATCATTGTATTATTTATCAAATAGTTTACAATAAAGATGTAAAAATAGGTAGAAGATAGGATAATCCTAACCATCCCATGTATTTGGGACTAACTTTCCCAATATAGGTGGAAGTAAGGCATAAACCCATCATCCTTATGAATGTGAGATAAACATCTCAAAAGTAAATAAAACCTAAGTAAGATGAAGAGTAGGAAATTAATATCCTACACCAATACCACCTTAAGTTTATCTTAGATGGGAATAATAAAGGATGTAGTGTGAATCCATGTGTCCCTATTGATGTCAATCTATCTTTTTGGAGTACATGGATGTTGAGTTGTTGTAACCACCAAGTCAAAGTAAGAATGGTGTTGAATATGAAGATAAATGATTATGAACACTACACTCAAAAATAATATGTAGAATGATAAACCTAAGGAAGAATTACTTAAAAACCCTCCAACAAGATGGTGAGAAGTGAGCATAAAGACTAGTGGGTCTACCACACTGGTGTCACAAATAGGGATACCACATAGGTGTCACTATAAGAATCACCAAGAAAGTAATGGAATCAAGTAAAAAAAATTCATATGGGTTTAGGCAAATAAAGTGCCTAAATAAGATACCCATATATAAAGGAAGAATCTAAAAAAGACTCAAACAAGTGAAAAATATACATAAAACTCTCATAAAGTGGAGAAGAAAAAGGAAAACCATAAGAAAAAATCCCCTCCCAAAACAGATAAAAGTAGAAGAGAGAGAAATAAAGCCCCCCAAAGAAGATGTTGAATTAGTCCATAATCCTAGTAACTGAAAGACACAAAGAAACTCAATCTTCATAGGTGGTTCAAATCCACTACTTAATCACAAAAAGAATGACATTGGGCTTCATCAGAATAGCTTTAACAAGAAAATTGTCAGCAGTGTTAAAAGTATAAAAGAGTACTACATGTGCAAGGGATACTCAAAACCTAAGAATCATAATCTACACCACACACCCCCCACATATTTTTTATTGGGTGGAGTGATGATAAAAAATGTTGTATGCACACCCCCCATAATGCTAAATGGGTAGAGCGGATGAAAAATGTTTATACGAGTAGTCCGAATCCATTAGTCAAACATTAAACAATTTGACATTATATACATTAAAATAGTTCCATATATTATGGTAAACTTTTAATTATCAACAAAGGGTGTCATAAATATAGATAAGGTCCTTCAAAGTGGATGTCCCTAGTGGTGATGGAAGAGACAAGTAATTGGAGAAGTGAAAAGGTGCCTAGAATAGATCACACAAACACATGAAGGTAGACAAGGCTGAATTAGCAAACCCCCCATGGTGGTTTATAAATTAGTGCAAATATAATATATCCTAATAAACAGCAAATGAAAAATAAGGAAGACACTAGGATTTACTAGAATAGCTCCAAACAAGGAGATTATCAACTTGTTGAAAAAACCATCATAAATCATGAGAGATATCTCCAAAAACAAGGGAGAAAAAAAGTGTCTATATAGAAGAAGGCAAGGTAATAAGAAAGGGGAATTGGTGAAGACATGACATAAACTACAAGTGTTTCAAAATGTTAATGCACAAACTAGAATAGAACATGTCATGGGCTGAGGAAAGAGTGTGGTAAATGGTAAAAAAATCCATCGTGTATGTAAAAACAAACTTGAAATAATCAGCTACCAAAAATGACAATTTATAAAATCACATGTAAAAGACATTGGACTCAGCCAAAAATACATCTAAAATAATGCAAAATGGAATAATGGCATAAATATTACAATCTAGGCCAAGAAAGAGCAATGTGGCCAACATACAAATAGGATGTTGGTCGTAGCCAAAAATGCATTCATAAATGAGATCAATAAGTGGCACAACACACTCAAATGGGATGTTGGTCAAAACTAAACAAAGTGTCCATGAGTGTAAGAGAGAGGGATAAAACCATACAATCTGGGCCAATGACGAGAAAAAGAAAGTTTGTTTGCTTGTGAGGGGGCTTGGCTACCTACAGAACTAGGCCTCACCCTTCATTCTTCAACAAACAAGATCATGAAAGAAGTAGAGTAACCAAACAATCATTAAGAACTCTTTTTATCTCCTTTATAATATCAATGATTTTTCCAACAATTAAAAAAATGTGCCTCCACTAAGTAATGATCACTTAGTGAAAACAAAATGGCCACCTCCATAGATTAAATCACCCACTATATAAAAAAGCTACCCCATATGTCCACCACTCAATAATAAAAATATGTCCCCCACTTTAATAAAATGACCCCACCTAAAAAATAGCCACTCAAAAAATACTTCACCTTTACACAAAATGGCCCTGGTCAATAATAATGTCCATTATATGCTTTTACAACAAAATATTCTTTAAATGAATGATTATAAAGTATGATGTGACCAAACCTTGAGTGGTTTAGCAAAACCAAAGGCTAGCTCATTTTATTGAAAAACTTATTTGTATACTCCAAAGTGGCACTTGAATGGCATGAGCCTGAGTAGGCAGTGATAGGAGAGTGACTAGGTCATGTGAAAAATCAATGATCAATGAGCAGTGTGGTGGATGTTGAGGAGTAGCAAAGATTTACACTTCAAAAAAATTAACTTAAACCCCCATGCATTTTTAAACTCTAAACTGATCTACTCAACATAATATTACTCTTTGTTCTCCAAATCCCCTATGCCTTTAGTAAGAGGAAAGGTTAAATAAAACATTGGAAATGTAATGCACAAGAAGAGGATGGCATTGATCAGGTTAGATAATATAGAAGCAAACTGATAGGCCTCCAGACAGTTATTGGTGAGCACACCTAGCCCCAACTAGTACATCTCTTGTGCCTTTCTCTTTGAGGAGGCTCTGAAGTGTCAAGGGTTAGCTTGAGAATAATGTATGTAAAGTATAAAACACTACTAATAGAAATACAAGCCCACAAACATTACCAAAAGATGTAAATCATAGATCGAGCCAAAAGCATTACCTCAATAAGGCTTTAAAAAACATATGTTTTGACTGATTACTATGGATGTTGGTTGCCTAGGTAGTCCAAGTATGTGATAGTCTTAGTGGTAGTAGTCTTTAGACTATTGTGAGGAGGCAAGGTGATTTTTGGAGAGGTCATTATCCAACCTAAATATAAAAAATGCACCCAATCATTGACCAACATGCACAATAAAGGAGCTAATTATGGATGGGTGTAGAGATCAAGAACTATTCCCATGATGTGACTCCTTCAATATCAGCCTCACCATCTTCATTCACTATTTTTTTAATAGACTAATATTTATCTATAGATCACCATACATATGGTAAGAAGCCTCCATCAATGTTTGCCTTACAAAGTCAATCTACCAATGCAAATAACATAATGGTAAGATCAACTAGGTGATCTCAATGTAGAATGGAGAGCTCAACTTCGAATACAAATGCATCTAAGATAGGTGATTAAAAAAAAGTGGTACATCTAGCCCAAAAGATCCAACTAAGCTAAATTCAAATCGTCAAAACACAAACATAGATATAAATATTTCTAATGTACAAATCTCAATAAACAAGTGATCCATATGAAAGAGGTTTACGGCTTATGTTGATTAATGAATGCTTCAAGGAATCTATGATACCATGAAAGAGTTAACAAAACTCTTCAGCCAAGATCTCTCTAAGAGACCATTACTACATCCATGAAAGCTTCAGCATTGCACACCAAGAATAAAGTAAATATCACTATATTTTATATCAAATAGTTTATAATAGATATGTATAAATAGGTATAAGATGTGATAATACTAACCATCAATTACATGTGGGACTAACTTCCCCAATATAAGTGAAATTAAGGCATAAACCCATCATCCTCATGAACGTGGGATAACCATCTCAAAAGGAAATAGCACCTATGTAAGCTAAAGAGTAGGAAAGTAATATCCTACACCAATAGAAATACAGAGAAGTATTTTCCTACTTTCCCATCCTCAAGAAGGAAGAACTATTAAACAACACATCAAATCTCTTAAAACTACTTTAGGGTTAATGAATGTAATAAATGAAGATGTGTCTTCCATACATTTCCCATTTACATTACAAGATTTTACCTATGATTGGTTTTTGAATCTTCAAGAAAGTTTAATGACTTCTTGGAATCTCTATCAGAATAATTTCTTGGCTCAGTTTGGATAAGTTACTATCCTAGGTATTGTATACCATCATTTTTATAGCATCACAAGAGATTCTAATGAGCCAATTAGAGTTTTTAATGCCCAATTCTAAAATAAATACAGCCCAATAGATATAACTTATAGACATAATGATTAATTAGTTTTGTAAATGTATAAGAATTATTTAGATCCAATGACTATTATTTTCTTGTTAATAATTCCATTAGTCAATACTTTACCCTTGGCATATGTTGAATCTATTAGTATTGACAAATAATTGAATCCTTTGGCCCATATCATTCCAAATGCTAATCCATGTTTTCTAGCTTTGAATCCTATTTCCAATGATAATCATAACTTGGTTATTCTAAATTAACACCATATATATAATCTAGTACCATTGATACATGCTACCCCAAATCAACATCTTAATTACCAAATTAATCCTACTCAGATAATTAGTCAACACCAAAACCAATCTCTAGTCCTAGTTAACACTATCACTATGTAAGATGCAACAACAGTCTTTAATAAATATGCATCATATGTTATTCAAATAAAAAATATAAATTGGGTAATGGTTTCTTAGGTATGCATATTATCTAATAATAATAATAGAGAATAACTATCCAATAAATTTCCTGAGATAAACATATTAGAAACAACCCTACCCAGATTGTATAGAGTCCATAGTACATTCCAACATGGTGAATTAGATTGCATTGAATTTTTTGTAGCATTTTAAATTCTCCAACGAGAAATAGAAAGATATGAGGTATATTTTAATCAATCAAAATAGTCTGTTGTTACTTCTTCCAATTCTTCAAGCATGGTGATGGTCTTTGAGACCTATGATTTTCCATTTCTAATAGAAGATGAAAATGAGCCTAAAGATATTATTTATGAAATACATGCTTTTTAACAGATCTAAAAAGGAAATTACACTATGAGAAATAAGCAACTAGTTATTACTTCAAATCCTCTAATTAATGTTGTTAATAATCATCCAAATCCAAAAGCTAACAACAATCCACCTTCCCAAAAAGAAAATATTTTTTCTTGGAATACAAAGACGTAGAAAAAATGAGGATATAACATTGTATAAGACATGAAGAAAATCAAATAAAACATTACTCTTCAGGAATTAACTCAGATTATAGAGTAGAAAGAACTTTTGTTTAAAGTTTTGACAGATAAATCTACAATTGACAAATCTAAAACTGCTCAAGCTAATGTCATTTATAAGGACAAACTAGTGTTACCTTTTATACTAGCTATTAGATCATTTGGTATGAACTTACATAATTTGTTGGTTGATTTAAAATCTTCTACCACTATAATGCCAACTACTATATGTCAAAATTTGGGATTGACCCCAAATAAGTCAAAGAGAATGGTCTTACAATTGGATAAAATAGTAGTACCAGTTGTTGAATAGCTTATTAATGTTGACATAAAATTGGATTATGAACCACATATGCAGATGTACATATAAATTTTGGTTTTTGATATTCCATAAGTCTATGGATTATTATTAAGTCCTGATTGGCCAAAACATTAAATGGATACATGGTAACTAATTTTTCACACATGCAACTACAATGGAGAGGAGTATCTAATAAGATCAAATTAGATCAATAGCCCAAGATGAAACATCTCATCATTGAGTATAATGAAAATAATTAAAATCTAAATTTCACATCCTCATATGTTGTAGTTTACACTTTCACCATAAAGTATGAGAATCCTGAATAAGAGTTTAAAAATTGTTTTCAAATGTGGACTCTTAATTTCAATGGAGCTAAGTCCAAGAAAGGGTCAGGTATATGAATTCAGTTGACTTATCTTGATGGAAATAAATACATGGCTATATATAGACTACACTTTCCATTCACTAACAATAGATATGAATATAAAGTTTTGATTCTTGGCTTATAGTTCATCTTTAAGTATAATGTCAAACAATTAGTGGCATGTGGAGATTAAAAATTAGTTGTCAAGTAGATCAAGAGTGAATACCAATGTAAATTGGAATACCTCAATAATAAAATCATAGAGCTTGGGATCTAATGGAATCTTTTGAGGTGTTCAACATTATAGTTTTTCTTAAAGAACACAATCAGATAGTTGATTCATTAGCTTCTTCAACTACTAACTTGATACCCCTCCACAAATAAAAATGTAGAAACTCTTGGTGTAATTAGTACCAGTCCATCAGTATTAGACAACATAGATACTTTCCAAGTATTTGATGAATGATTAGTAAATTATTTAATTTTTAACCAATTATAATGCATTTGAATCTTAGATAATAAATGAAATATATGTCTAACACATGAACACAAAAGATGTGGGAGATGATGGCATTATGCAACTAAAAGATAATTGGATACCCATGGGAATGGTTTATTTGGAAAGGACTTTTAACATAGATCTATAAGCTCAAATGCAAATATAATCCAAGACCAATGAATTTAAATTCAATAAATAAAATTTGGGGAGTGATGAACATGTCAATATTGGTATGAGATATACCAAAAGTGAAAAAACATAAACTAAAAGACCTGTTAATGATATATAAAGATGTAATTACATGGAAATATGAGGACTTAAATATTTTTTATCCAAGAGTTATTTCATGTACCATACCTTTGAATTAAGATCGTAAGGCTTTTAGGCAACATTAAAGACTATTGAACCTAGTTCTAGACACACTTATTTTGATGGAAGTTTAGAAGTTGTTGGAATCCAAGATTGTATTCCTGATTAGGCATTCTACCTAGGTGGCTAATTTGGAAAGAATCAAAAAGAAAATTGATGAGATCAATCTATGTGTGTATTTTATAAACTTGAATAAAACTTTATAAAAAATAATTATCCTCTCCTTTCCCTAGATGAAGTACTTGATATTTAAGTGGCTCTAATATGATGTATTTTTTAGATGGATTTTTAGGTTATCATTAGGTGCTAGTCAAAACTAAGGATATAATGAAGATAAATTTCACCACTAAGTGGGGAAAATTTGCATATAAAATAATGTCCTTTGGATTGATAAATACAGGAGATACATTTTAATATGCTATGGACTATGCTTTTCAACGACTTATTATCAAGTGCATTATTATTTATATGGACAATCTGACAATATTCTTCAAGAATAAATCTGATTATGAAGATCATCTAAATAAAATATTCCATATATGTAGAAAGTATGTGCTATATCTAAACCTAAAGAAAATCATATTTATAATGACAAACAAAAAACTACTTGGACATGTGATCACCAAAGAGGTAATTTCCATTGATCGAGAATGAATTCATGCCATATCAAAGATAGTTCCTTAAATAGTAAGAAAGAGTTGAAATCATTATTTGGAAAGATTAATCTTGTAAGAGAATATATCTCTAATTTGGTATAAATGGTCCATCCTTTGAACTTTATGCTAAAAAATACCAAAATTTAATGGACTACTAAATTTAAAAAGGTGTTTAAAGATATTAAATATGTTATTACACATGCTCTAGTTTTAATCAGTCCAGATTTTAAAAATTATTTTTTATATTATTTTGCTTTAGATCACACCATAGTTGAAGTACTTGCACAAAAGGGATAAGATAGTAAAAACCTAATTACTTTCATTAGTATTAACTTGAAGGATGTAGAATTAAAATAATTCATGATAGACAAGCATATATATGCATTGATTAAAGTTGTGAATAAATTTAGACATTATATTCTATGAAATAAGATTAATGTTATTATCTTAGATATATATGTTAATTTTTCTCTTGGACAAAACAAACTAGGTGAAAGGAGGAGTAAGTGGATTTCTAAGTTATAAGAATTTGACTTGTAAATTAAGCAAGCTAAAATAATCAGAGGTTAGGGAATTATAAAACTTATTACTGAGCTAGATCCACACCTATTAGTGGAATAAGTATATGAAGTATAGGTATCAAAAGTTGAATGGTATGAATAAATCATCCATTATATTATCAAATATACATGTTCTATAGAATTAAATAAATAATAGATGTGATCTCTTAGACTCATATCTACACATTATATGATAAATAAAGGAGTCATTTATAGAAGAAATTATGAAGGGATTTACTTAAGGTGTGTCTCCAAAGAATAAGTTGTTGAATTTCTTGATAATTTACATCCTCAAATAGGTAGTACACATCCCATAGGAAATGCTAAAACCCACCAAATTTTAAGAATGGGATACTATTGGCCTATATTTTTTTAAATATGTTCACCACCATGTAAGGAAATGTCATGAATGCTAAGTCTTTGGTAAAAGATAAGTCAATGTAGCTATGCATTTATAGTTATTCATAAAGGGGAAGCATTTTTCATAATGGGGGATAGACTTTGTGGGTGTAATCAATCCTAATTATTCAACTAGGCACAAATTTTTCCTAACAACAACTGACTATTACACTAAGTAGATAGAAGTTATGTCCACCAAGAATTTCAAAACTAAGGATGTTATTGAATTTATAGAAGAGAATATATTAACTAGATTTGGGACTCTAGTTTATTTATTATGTGATAATGGATAAAGATTCTAATATATTGAATTCATAAATGATCACATGATAATCAAATCCTCATCAAGTTTTCATCTAATTATTACCAACATGGAAATGGAGTGGCTGAATCCATTAATAAAAATTTGATATATGTTATTATAAATTAAACTCAAGGTAAACCTAGAGAATAGCATCTACTATTGAAGTATGCATTATGAGCAAACTAAACTAGATATAAACAAGCTCTCAAGGATTCCTTTTCCAATAGTATACAAATAAAACCTAATTTTTCATATCACTCTTAAATTATTGACATATTAGTTCATACATGAATATATGGGGGGAAATGAGAATATTCAGTCTAGATTGTTAGATATAATTAAGATGGAAGATACACACACTAAGGCATTATATAATTTTAGAAAACATTAAGATATTGTAAATAGATGGTTTGATAATATCTAAGAATAAAGCCTTTAGAATTTTAGGCCTTGTCCTCTTGTGGGATAAAACACATGAAAATAAAGGGCAACATGAAAAAGTTTAGACCTCTACAGATTGGACCATATCAAGTTGTTGAGATTTAGGGTAACAATGTTTTTTAGCTAAAGGACCTCTAAGGTAATGATCTCAATCTTCCAGTCAATGGGAAATTTTTGAAACACTATTTCATGGTTGTTCCATCTAGGAGTGATTTATAATGATTTTAAGTTTTTGAGTGGAATCAGGCTTAGATAAGGTTTTGTTGTTTTCCTAGAGTAGTTTCTCTATATATTTTTTTGTTTTTGTTATTTTCTTAGATTATTTTCTTGCTTTTGATGTCTTTGATTAGTTAGTTGGTTTTATTGTTTTATAAGTTAGTGGTGTTTGTTTCATAATGCCCTAGAAAGTTTCTTATTCTATAATAATTAAAGTTCCTTCTTCATGCTTATAAAAGAAGGGTTCATGATGAGTACTCAAAAAGAGTGATTCTATTGTACAAGTAATCCTAAATTTAGGTATGTATTATAGTTTAAATCAGGATTTATCTAAATTAAATAAGTTCACCAGGTTTATAAAATTTTCTGTAAGGTTTTCATGTGAATTTAGAAAAAATTGTCATTTTCACGATTAATTGCACTTATAAATGTTAATACTTGGAATGAAAAATAATAAATAGTGAGATAAATGCATTCTATCATGGACATATTGACACATAATAAGTCTTATAATTTCCTAATAGCCAACCAATAGTGATTCCCAACCTGAATCCCATTGGTGTTCTATGATGGAGGGAATACATAAATATAAATATACAAAAAAATAGAAAAAGAATCAATGGGTCAAAATCATATGAACCTTTGGGTAAGGGTGATTCAAGTAACCTCTACAGGGCTATGGATGCTTGATTGGTAGTATATCAAGGATTTAATTGGAATCAAAGGTATCTCTATCAGGGCTATAAACACTTGGCTGGCATCAAAGTAATGCCCAAGCTTATTGATTGCTATTGAATATTAAAATATCAAAAAAACCTATAGTTTGTGTTGATTGATCTGATAAAATTCTCATGATAATGGGTAGATGAATTTCACACACATATCTTTTAGAATGATAAGGGCTATTATGTTACATGGAAAATTAAGAGTCTTTTTCATTTATCTAATTTATTCATTCTTTTTGCTTAAAAAATATGATTTTAATGAGGTATATTACCGAAAGTTATGGATTCTCAAATACTCAGAAGTATTTCCCCATGAGTCACTATTTGTTATTGCTCAACATCCCCCATTTTTAGACTTTTAAAGAGGGACCCATGATTTATTTAAAATTGTTTTTTTATTGGTCTCATAAACATTAAAAGACCCTGATAATGTGATTTTACATTATATTTTAAGGTTTGGTCATGTTTTAGTTTCATGGAATCATGTGTTTGACATTGATGTATTAATTAACATGTCCACATTAATCCATATTTGATGCTTGTGTAATGTCAATTTCCCTATGATAGATCAAAATCTCAAATTGATATATGTATACAATATGTTTGATCAATGTATTATTCAAACTCTTATGACATAAATTATGCTTATGACCTTCATTATGCTTTTATCAAATCCATGCAATGTCATACTTTTCAAAAAATAGATCAAAATTTATGCTCATATATTAGCATGTATGATCTTGATTCATGCTTTAATGTTGATTTTGGACTAATATATTAATCCCATTTTGAGTTTTTATTTTTTTATTGATCATAAATGGCTTTTTAGCTGTAAATTTTATTGCAGAGTCTATAGTCTTTTGAGCCCCAATATAAACTATCAATCATTCACATGGCTCAATCATTTCATTTGTAGTCACTCAATGTTCATAAAAGTTTTCTAATTCTAATTACGCCTCTTGAGCTTCATGGACCATCCACATGTCTTAATATTAGTGAGACAGAACTTCATGATAACCATGCCATAGTCAAATTTTTGAACATCCTAATGTCTAAGAAATCATGAAGTGTTTTAATTATGTTGAGCTGAGCAAGTAGATGGAAAATAGATGTTTTGATGATCAACCAATCATTGGATGTTAAGTTTCTGATTATATGTCCCCAATGATAGAATCCAACCAATCAAAACTCACCATGTGTGTCGTTTTTAGTCCATGATGGCATAATTTGAACAATCAAAGCTTGCCATGTGTCATCTAATCAATAAATGACACTTATCTATGTCAAAAGTATTCAACATTTAGGTTTCTCAACATCAAATTTTCTAATTACAGAAGTCTTTTAATTCTTGAGATTACAACATAGTTGCATCTCAGTAACTCAGAGTCATGGTCAACATCAAAGTGATGATTAGGTCTTCCAAAGATTCAAATTCCATCAACCATCCAAATGGTATTAATCCAACAATTTATAATGCCCAAAGTTAATAGCATGAATGTCCTAAAGCCTGAGATCTTAACATTTTTTAAGATTACAGATATGCATTTTACAAAAAGAAAAATGCATAGTGTAAATAGACCCAAGGAATAGAATTTTAATACTTGTCATAATCTATGAGAAAATACATATCCTAAAGGAACCTAAATTGATAATAGATGTCAACATCCTTTAAAAAGCATAAAAAAGACTAAATTTGAAGGTTTTAACCACATTAAAATACATGATAAAAGTAGAATACAGAAGGAAAATATAGAAAACTAAAGATAATGGTAATGGTATTCAAAAGGTAATTTGGAAATAATAAAAAATGAAGCCGTGGACAAAGTCAATTAGGAAATTTAAATGCCTAATAAAGGACATTTTGGAAAATTAAATTATATGATTCAAAATTAGACTTGGATCCAAGATATTTAAAATGGTTATAACTGTGTAGATTAAGACTATAAGAAAAGCTAATAGATATTTCATTTGATAACGAATTATGGTTTTTACCATTCAACTTAAAAGATAAAAAAGTTGAGTGGACTAAAATAGAATTGTAACCATGGTCTAAAATCAATCTTAGAGCTTGAAATTGAGTTAAATTTCTAACTCATATTATGATAGAATTGTAACAAGATTTCAAATTTAAAATCAAATTTGAGAATGAGATGACCCATTCCCCAAGTCTATATGAACCTATAATTTTAAATTATAAAAGGATAGGAGAATTAAACATTCAATACAATAGAGGAAAATTTTGGAGTGTTCTATATGTTGGTTTTTATATGTGTTTTCTTTTCCAATTATCTATTTAAGCATTTAGGATGTCAATCTTGTTAGTAACTTAGTTATTCAAGATGTGCAAAATCTACATTTGATTGCTTAAATTATTTTTGTTTTATGTTGATTATAGAATCAACAATAGTTATTCTTGATTAATGATGTATTTTAAGATATATAATAGGTCTATTAAGCTAATTGCATAAATGGTGTATGGAGTCTTTGATATATCTTTTGATTTTAAGATTTTAGGACTTAAAAATGTATAAGCATATGTTTGTTAAAGAGTTGAGTATGATAAAGTAGAGAAATAATATGAAATAAATATAACCACTAATTTTTTAGAAAATTGATTAGCTTTGACCTTTCTAAAAATAATAATAACTAGTGCAAGTAATAACTTAGCTAAAAAATAACTGAGATGGATGGTCTAGGTGCTAGAACCTAAGTTGGAACTAGTCTAAGTGTTATAAATAGGATCCCAATGTTATAATCCCTCCTATATAATAGCACCACAATTGTATAGTATCACCATTTTTATAAATGTGGTAGTAGTGTCTTGATATTATTATTAGTGTCCTCTATGCAATATTATCCCGAAATTCTAGGTGTACCTATGTCTAGATATATGAGGTTTGTTCTTATGTGCATGATTTATAAAACCCTATATATTTATTATAATGACTAATTTTGTGATCAACCCCTAATATTCCATATAACTAGGTCATCTATTTGATACAAGATGAAAAGTGTGTTTGTTAGTAGGTTAGGCTAGACATCTTGCACACCTTATTGTAATGAGAGTTTCCTACATACCAATACTCTGAGGAGGGATCAATCCGAATGTATTTATTCCCACCTAATTTCTAGTGTAAGTGAATATTAAACTATTATGATAGTGTCTTTTAGTACCTTAAATGTTCTTGAGTCTATAAATCTATGTAATCTAAGCTTAGGACTATTGTAGATGGTATTATGCAAAATTAGGAAAAAATAAGGATTGATAATCTTAATTGTACATAACTTGTTTTGAGTTTGAATGCATATTTACATTTGATTTCCATATAGTTTTTATAGGGTTATATGTCATGTAATATAATGTTATGGTGTGTATGGGAATTCTAAAAGAGGCCTAGGCTAACCCTAGGAGTTTTTAGTTTGAAAAATATCCATTTGTAAAAAAGAGAGGGAAAAGACATTAGTGCCATTTTTAGGACACTAATTCCATGTGGTGATAGTGTCCTTATTATGGTGCTAGTGTCCAAGTTACAGAACACTATGCATGAAGGGCCAAGATTAAGAAATGAGGGTTTGGTACTACTTTAGAGCTAACTAGGGATGCATGTGGCCCACATGAAAGTTAGGTAAGTGTGATAATAGGATATAGGATAGGTTTAGGGATAAGCTAGGGATAGGTAGACTCAATTACCACTCTTATCACTCAAATACCACTTTTAGGTTATTACATCCCCCCCCCAATTTATTTTAGAAATGTATAAAAATTAAATTACTAGGATAAAGGAAAAATAAGCATACATGGAGTTACCTAAGAGGTGAAGCCCATGTAGCTAGGTATGATTATGTGAAACATGATCCAATGTGTATCCTATAATTCAAATGTATATAGATAAGTCTTTAATTAAGATATATCAAAATCAAAAGACTAATTTGACTAAATAAGCAAAAGATAAGTGAAATTGATTAAAAGATAGGGGATAAGAAAGGAATGAGTACACCTCACTGGGTATGCAAAATAATGTATAAACTTGGTGACAACCTATGTGTGTGGTTTTATATAGTGATCAATCAGTGAATATCTTGGATTGATTTAATGTATTTCTTGATCCTCATGTATGGGTGGCTCAAGAACTCAATCTAATTTTGACTCCATCATTACCCACCCCTGCTTGGTAGATCATGACTTGTGAATAGCTTGGATTATACTGATTATATGTCAAACCTCACATGTAAGTTACTCAAGAACTCAAGTAGCCTTTGAATCCATTTCCCACCTATGTTTAGTATATTCATCTAAAACTAAAACTATGTGATGTAACTAGAAATGCCTAACTAGTTATGTTTAACTGGGTATGTTGACTTTGTAACCACTCAAGTAAATTAGGAAGCTTTAGGCCACTTGAGAATGCTAACCAATATAAATGGATTAAGTCATGAAACTAGTGTGCAAACTATAATATTATTTCAATTGTATACAACATATATAATGACATGGATTTTTCATTTCATTTGATCAACTAGTGTATAAGTGAGCATACAAAAACAATATACTACATACATGCCCCAAAATTTGATATATGAGCATATGGATTCTAGACTGAGCTATAATAATATGTATCTAGGTATTTGAAATGAATATGGGAATGGTCATGATATGCATGATGCCCCCAATTTGAGAAAACTAGTATGAATTTAAGCTAAATTGGTATAAATCTGAGCAAAATGGATAAATCTATAACTAAATATGTGCAAACTTGTATTGTACATATTGTACTTTTTTGGTCAGTCTAGGCTTTTATAAAATTAATGCTACTAGATAGTATCACCATATCTTGGATAGAAACACCAATTTTTAAAATGTGGCACTAGTGTCCTAATTTGGTTGTTAGTGTCCTTCTAGTCTAATTTATGTGCAAATGTACTGCCCTCCGTGTCATTATTTTCCCACTATGTTTACTTGGGTTTGATTTTATGTAATATGAGCCTATGTGATAAAAATATACTATGAATTCACTATAGGAGCTTGATCTCTATGAAAAAACCCTCGTGAATTCCCCCTCTTTTGAGGGGAGTCATTGAACATGTATAAGAACTATCCTCAAAAGAAAAAGCTCTGTAAAATATGTGTTAGCTAGAGCATATACAATAACTATGTAATAATCTAATATAATATTCATATATAACATTATAATGTAATATAATCTCAGCATAAATTTGTAATTTAAGATGTATATCATGTATAACATTCATAAAGGTGTCATGCTAGATATAACAATGTGTGTAATAGTAAATCTAAGTAAAAATTGGATAACTACCTAGGGGGATGGGGCATGATGTCCATCATGGCACCCAAGTAGGGAAGGGAGATATATAAGGTCCCTCATGGCATCAAAAAATGGTGTGTGTAGCAAAAAAGAGACAAGTGTCATGGCCATGATACATACAATAAATCATACATACAAAACACATGAGGAATGCAAAGTAGGCCAAGGGGCCACAATACAAGGGACATGGGCACATGTCACTAAATTTGAGAAAACAAGACATATAAGGACATGTTTAAATGTCCACATATGTAAGAAATAAGTAATCTGGATTAGATCCACATAGAATGACATTTAAATATCTACATACACAATTAGGAAGGCACACATAAGGACATGTGCACATGTCCAAAGCATACATACTATGAAAATAAGTGGTGTATAACCAAATAGTAATGGAATATTCAAATTCCATTGAATATAATAATCACATAGATACAATCAATTATAAATTAGGTAATCTAAAAATGATAGTATGCATGAAAATGTAATACAAATTTATTTAAGAGCCAAGAGGTATATATATTGAGTCTAAAGTAATAGTAGCCAAAAAAAATCTAAGTGTAACATGATCAATATCAAGATATAAAAATGTTAAATATGTGATGTAGGGTATATAAATATGTAACCTAGTAATAAAAAACATTTATAGGGTGGCCTCAAGTGTGCAAATGTGTCTAATGAATAACGCATGTATCAGTGCATATGCCCCTAGTGGGTAGATAATAGCAAGTCTAGATTGGAGTAGTGGATGTGAACCATGTACACAATCTATAAGCACTCAACAAGAACAATTGAATCATGTATGTATGATAAAACTAAATATACTAAGATAGATATCATATGTAGTGTCTATAAAATATAGGAAATGTAAACATAACAATGCATACAATCTATAATTTTATGTTTTCTGAGTAAATATTTGAATGTTTTTATATGTTTTCTTGTACATACTTTCCTTGTCTCTATAAAATATATACTAATCAATTCATCTCATGGGAGACTCGCTATCATTATTTCCTATGTCAAAAATAGGAATGGTAATCTCTTGTGCAGTGTGATTTCTATGTTTTAGTTGAATGGTGTTGCAATATGAATTTGGATATTATTCATCATCAAAATCATAATAACCTAGAACGCTAGAGGGAATTACCTCATACTACGAAGTTGACCTTTCGAAATTATGTTTTAGAATATTATTGTGATTTTTCCCTTTGAAACTATGCTTATTATAGACATATGGTGTTGTGGAAGCTCTATTGCTAGAAAGCCTTTTTTGAGAATACTTGTTAACTTAGCATGATTTTAACTTTGAAACTTAAGTTCTTTCTCTTTCTAAAACATTTCATGTGTATATGGACTTGAAACCTTGATAAATTGTATCTATTAATTATGTGCCTTAGGATATTCAATAAATTACAAACCTTTTTTACCAACATTATCAATTTCTAGAATAAGAGTAGTGATGCCTTGGCTCTGCTTGCCCAAACCTTGACCATAATAATAAAATTATTGTAGATATTTTTTACCAAACCCATACTGATTTGAAAGTTGAGCCTTATTTTGGAGAGGTATATTTTCATATATTTTTTTTTATTTTCTTGTGCATTTTGTATTATTTATTACTTTGATTATGCTTTGTGAACCTTTTGTTGTTATGAGTTATACTTTGGTAACCATTTTTTTAATGCTTCTAAATTTGACCCCTTTTGAATTTGTAGATGTTCCATTGTATGTTGTTTGGATGATGTGCCACTTTTTGAGTCATGTGTATCCATTATCTATTGTATTTTAATTTTCATTTCAAAACATGAATCAGTGTGGTGCCCATGCATTCTATGATATGCACAATAATATCTAAATCTCCTCACTGAGTGAAGGAGAGGTAGGTTGATCAACTTAGCTTTAATCATTTCCCTTAGTATCTCACTAGAGACTTTATTGAACACTTATAATTTTATTTAATCACTTATAATATATGTATTATGATTTGGACATGAAAGAGTGTTAAGCACAACTTTGCTAGGTGTAGATGCAAATATGTTGTTTACACTAGCATATTTTAAATACCATGTATATGTAATATGATTTGAAAATATTGTGATGTTTTCACTTAATAACCAATTTTTATTTTATAAATATGATATTATCTGGCTCATTTTGGTAATTTGATCGCTTAGAGTCTCACAAGTGTAAACCCTAGTTACATTTGATTGAACATGTAGGCACACATCTTGTAGGGAAGAGGTGTAGATAAACATAGTATGTGAATTATTAATAAAATTATAGGTTACTTCATCTCATAGAGGAGTGATAGAGTTAACCTAGTTAGAGGGAAAGTATCTATCACCCTTATGGAGATGGGGAGAAAGAGACCCTTTCTTGTGTATAAGATATGACATTGAAACATGAAACATGGTTGTTAGCTTGTGTTCTAAATCTCATATGTGTGTAAGGGTTTGATTTTTAATGGAATTCCACATAAGATAAAGATAACATGATATGAAATATGACATATGCTTTATCTAGTTTAAAATATCATGTACATATGTGTTTATGTCATCTTTGATTTCATTCCAAATAAAAGGAAAAAAGTCAGTAAGATAATCTAGAAAAATTTGCATTAAAAAGTAATTAACTTCATCTATAATTATTATCATGATTATATGAAATATAAATCTAGTTGAGGGTCCTAAAAGGCTAGAAATAAAAACCATAAGGCTACCTAGGGTTAGACTTTATACAATATTCAAAATAAGTCAATCCACCAAATATTTTAACTTTTTATGACTTAACAATGTATACTTCTATGTCTTTTAAAGAGTAGAGTATGCTGATTTGGGGAAATAGTATGTAATAAATATAGCCACTAAATTTTTATATAATTGACTAGCTTTGGCCTTTCTAAAAATAGTAATAAATAGTGCAAGTAATAACTTAGCTAGAAAACAACTGAGATGGATGATCTAGGTGTTGAAAATTGAGATGGAAGTTGTCTAAGTATCAAAAATAGGATTCCTATGTTATAACCCCTCTTATGTAGTAGTGCCATAATTATATAGTAGCACCATTAGTGGAAATGTAGTGGTAGTGTCCTAATATTGTGGTAGTGTCTTTTGTGTAGGACTATCTTGAGCTTTTGGGTGTACCTATGTCTGGATCTCTAAGGTCTATTCCTATGTGAATGAGTTTTGAAACCATGTATATTGATTTTAATGATTTATTTTGTGATAAAACCCTAATCCTCTATATATTGAAGGCATATTATTGATATAAGTTGAAAAGTGTGTTTGTTAGTAGGGTAGGTTAGACATCCTCAACACCTTATTGTGATAAAATTTGATTACATATAAATAGTTTGATGAGGGATTAATCCCAATGTATCTATCCCCACCTATGTGATCGTGAAAGTGCTAGTGAAACTAGTATAATAGTGGCCTTAAGTTCTTTAAATGTGATTGAGACTAGAAACATGGGTAATCTAAGCTTATGACTATTGTAGATGGTAGTATATATAAGTACAGCATAATAGGGATTAATAACCTTAATTAGAAACAACTTGTTCACAATTTGAATGTGTTTTTTGTATTTAATTTACATCTAGTGGTTAAAGGGACATAATTCATGTATTTATATTGTTTTGGTGCTTGTGAAGATGCTAAAAGAGGTCTAGGTCAACCCTAGGATGTTCTATTTTCAAAAATATATATGTTTGGGAAAAAGAGAGGGAAAAGACATTAGTGCCATTTTTAAGACACTATCACCAGGTGGTGTTAGTTTCCTTATTATGTAAATAGTGTCCAAGTGGTAAAACACTAGGCACAAATGGCCATGATCAGAAAATGAGGGTCTAAGACTACTTTAAGGATGACTAGGGATGTTTGTGGTCCACACAAAGGTTGGATAAGTGTCATAGTAAGATATAGGATAGGTATAGGGCTAAGCTAGGGATATGTAGTCTTGAATATAACTCTTATCACTAAAATACCACTTTTAGGTGATTACATTTCCTATTATTATGTAATAGTGGATTCAAATGTTGTCTATTTTTTTGGGTATAATCTCCCAATTTTGGATGTGCAATAACAATTTTGGTGGTAGTAACCTTTATCCAATATATTTGATTTTAATATAACCTTAATCCTTAGAATCTTTACCATGTCTATTTATTTTTTATGTTACAACTTACATTAGGCATTAGTTTTGGTACTTGTCTATTTTATGAAACCAACTTGATAGTTTTCTTGGTTTTTGAAACAAATTATTCTTTCTTTCCCTACCTTTCCCTCCTTTTATGGTTTTTTGGGTATTGATCACTCCAAATTAGTGATCATCCAACCATTTCAAGTATATTTATTATTTATTTTAATTCAATTCATCCATTCTCACATGTGGTAAACAACCTATGCTCTAATGTTATTACACCAAGTGGTTATTTATAAAACTGAAAACCCTGTAACTCATGCCTTAAAACTCATGCCTTGAAGTAAATCTAATTCATTGATCCTAAAAAATAATAGGTTACCTCATAAACCTTATGGTGTGTTTAAAACCCTCATCAAAAATTTGTAAACATTAGGTAAAACAACATCCCTTTTACATGATGAGGCAAGAGAGGTCATGATATCATTTTAGATATCATGAAGTTTAATGCCACTATCTTGTCAAGGTGTTACATTATTTTCAATTTCATGACATATAATAATGTTTTTTCCTTCACCAATATACCCCTTTTATATACTAAAAATAGGGACCCTCTTTATTTTTAGCTAAATTTTGGAAGTATAACTCATGATGATGTTCTTTATAGTAAATTGGTTGAATATTTGTAATGCTTCATTTGAGACTTAGCTAAATCTTCAAAAATCATGATTTTTACCTAGGTGTAAATAAATTCTATTACTTCTTAATTTTAGATAATTTTATTGCATTTATTATCGATTTTATCCTTTGAATGTTTGGGCTTAAATCTTTATGTTTATGTGAATGGATGGTTTCAATTCCTATATTTATTGACTACTACTCGCATGAAATTCACTTTATTGAAGACCTCATTTTATAAAAAATATTTACTTAGTCAATTTTATTATTTACTCACAAGTTTTAAAATATTATTGTGGCTATAATGAAATTACTTAGATTTTTCATAAATGATTATATATCGCACTGAATAAGCAAATATGAGAGATCACATAGCAATAATTGATAACAGAGTAGAATACTAGCTAATATAGCAAAGACACTTCAAGGGGGCAACTTCCACAACAATGCACTAAGAGTAGAATACATAACATGATGATCAAAGACTAACCACTACATCCTATATATAGTCTACTTATCCATAATTATTCCATAGGCTGATCTAACTAAGAACATACATAAATATAAAAAGAATATAAAAGAGGTATGTAAGCCACAATCAGCCACACATATCCTTAGACATGCCAAAGGTTAAGGGTTTAGAATTCCCCTCCCCTTCAAAATAATGTTATCCTCAATTTTGAGTCAACTCTAGATGTTGCTACACAAAGGATTCATCCTCCCAAGTGGCATCTTCACAAGACAAATTCTTCCATTTGATCAGGTACTCCATAATCACTCTAGACCATAGCTACTTAGTGTGCATTTGAAGGATCACCTTAGGATCAAGAATAACTCTCCCTTCCTCATCCAATTCTGGTAACTCAATTTGAGTAGGAACTCTATGTCTAATGACTTTCTTTAGTCATGATACATGAAATACTAGATTTATATGAGTGGAAGAAGGAAACTCTAACTTGTACACCACACTAATTAAATTTTTACAAGATCTGATACTGCCCATAATACTTAGGGGACAAGTTGTTATCTTTTTTTATTACTTTAAGGACATATGATTATATGGCTACAAGTAAACATAGACCCAATTACCAATGTTAAAATGCCTCTTACTCCTATGTTGATCTACCTGCTATTTCATGTAATTCTAGGTGAATGCTAAATTTTTACACAAACTTGCAAGGACCTCTTGTTGATGGTGAATATGGTCTTTAACTACATTAACCTTAGGATGGACCTTCAAGGTTAAAGTGATGGATGGAGGATGGTATTCATATAGTTCTAAAAAAGGAGACATTTTAGAAGAACTATGAATAGAAGTATTATACCACCATTTAGCTAGTGGCAACCAATGAATCCATTTATCTTGTTTATTAGAAATAAAATAATGGAGATTTCTTTCCAGCCATTTGTTGACTACCTTAGTTTGTCCATCTAATTAAGTATGATAGAATGAACTATGAGCCAACTAGGTGCCCAAACATGTAAATAACTTAGTCTAAAAATTATTAGTGAAAATGGTATCTCTATCATTGATAATGATGTTAGGGATACCATGTAATTTTAAAATTGTATTGAGAAAAACAAAAGCTATTGTACTAGTAACAAATGGCTGTGATAAAGCACAAAAATAAACATACTTACTAAGATGATCTACCAGAACCATGATAATATTTTGACCATTAGATCTTGGTAACCCTATAATGAAATTCATAGACACCTCTTCCCAATGTTGGATAGGGATGGATAAAGGCTACAAAAGACCTAGGGTTTTGATGGTTCCTCCTTTATTTTATTGATAAATCATACATTCAGCCACATATTTTTGGACATCCCCCTTGAGTCCTTCCCAAAAAAGATCCTACTTAATTATATTACAAGTTTTCAAAAATCTTTAATGACCCCCAATTGGATTTGCATGAAGTTCCTAAAGGATTTTTTGTTTAAGAAGAGAATTCTTACATAGGTATAATCTGTCTTTATATCATAATTCATCGCCCTTCCATGTGAATTTTTCAAATCCACCCAAACATTACTGAAGATTCTAAATCAAATCATGAGTAGCACTATTATTGTCCCATTCTAATTGTGCTTCCTCTAGCCAATTTGCCTTTAGAATGGTCATAGCACATAGTAATGCCTTAACTAATTCATCCTTCTTGGATAGTGCATCTACCACTACATTATCCTTGTCTTTCTTGTAAACTATTTAAAAATTATAACCTAAGATCTTAGTTACCCACTTATATTGTTCTTCAAATGACAACCATTGTTCTAAAAAATATTTGAGACTATCATGATTAGTCTTTACTTAAAAGTGATGACCCATCAAATAAGGCCTCCATTATTTGACTACATGTAAAATGGCCATCATTTCCTTCTCATAAATGGGCTTGTGTTGATTTTAACCCTTCAATTGATGAATTTAAAATGCAAGTGATCTGCCTTCTTTCATGATTACAGCATCCATACCATACTCAAATGCATCACATTCAACCATAAAAGTCTTGGAAAAATCAAGAGTGGCCAACACTAGAGTGTGCACATAGCCAATTTCAATTGTTCAACTACCTTGATAGCTATACCAGTCCACTAAAAGGAGTCTTTCTTCAAAAATGAGGTGAGTGGGCTATAATGCTACTATAATTTTTGACAAACCTATGATAGGAACCCATTATCCCTAGAAATCCTCTTAGTTACTTGAGTGTCTTAGGAATCAGCTAGTACACTATTGCTTGGATTTTTTAGAATCCATTTTCACTCCTACATGTGAAACTAGATGACCTAAATACTCAACTTCACAAGTTCTAAAAGTACATTTGGAAGGTTTGGCATAAAACTAATGTTGTTCAAGAATTGAAAGTACCTATTTCAAATGGTGTAAATGGTCTTCCCAATTTTTATTGTAAATGAGGATATCATCAAAAAATATGAGAATAAGTTTCCTCAAAAATGGCCTAAAAATAGTGTTCATAAAACTCTAAAAGGTGGATGGTGCATTTTTTATCCCAAAAGGCATAACCAAAAACTCATAATGGCCATCATGAGTCCTAAAAGCAGTTTTGGGTATGTCTTCATCACATATCTAGATTTGATGATACCTAGAATGTAAATCTAACTTGGTAAAATAAAGAGTACCATTTAACTCATCTAGAAAATCATAAATGACAAGAATAGGAAACTTATCTTTGATCATGTACTTATTGAGTTTTTTATAGTTAGGGCACATCTACCAAGTGTCATCTTTCTTTCATACCATGACAACTAGTGAAGAATATTCACTTTGTCTATGGTGAATGATTTTTGCATTCAACATCTCTTGTACCATCTTTTTAATTTCACCTTTTTAGGCATAGGGATACCTATATGGCTTGATGTTGTGTGGTGTATTACCAATAATAATTTTGATAGCATGATCATGTGTGTGGTTAGGTGGAAGTCCTTTTGGTATGTCACAAAAAATAGCTGAATGGGCATTAATCACTTATTATATATCATGAGGTGTAGATGGCTGAGTTGGATGAACTTTCATAGAAAACAAGCAAGCTACAAATCCTTCAGCACCCTTTTGGAGAATCTTTGACATTATATGGGAGATAACAAGTTGTGGAGATTTATCCCTTAATCCCCTTAGCTCAAATGTCCTTCCCTCAGAATTAAAATGCATGAATAATTCATGGAAATTCATCTCAATAGTGCCCAAAGTGGTGAGCCACTATAGTCTTAGAATAATGTCAACTCCCCCCATGGGAATAGCAAACATAGGAGAATCCAATAAGTAGTCTCCCATGGCTAGCTTAATACTATGGCATTTTCTTGAACAACTGACAGTACCACCATCTATAATTGTGACCTAAAATTTTGGAGTAGGATAAATGAAATAGTTCAAGCGAGCAGCCAACTTAATATTGATGAATTTGTGTGTGATCCTAGAATTAATCAATATAGTGACCTTTTATTTCCTTAGGAAACTCACCACCTTAAGATTTTGGGGAGTATTAATGCTTGAAAGGGTATGATAGGAAATAGTAGGTTGAGAGTGTTCAAATTCCCTTAAGACCTTTTTCATCCTCACCAATTACCTCATCATCCTCATTGGCACCTTTGATGTAAAATAACTTCTTTTAAGTATAATGATGGTCTTTCCTCCATTTTATATCATAACCATAACATATCCCTTTAGATCACTTCTCCTCAATTTATCGAGGTGTCAATCTAGTGGGTTGAGGATATAATGGTGTTGAAAAGGTGAAATCATGACCAGTAATGAAGGTTTTCTATTTGACCATCTCTTTTTTATTTAACATGTATGCTTGTAGGATAGTTTCTAATACAGATGCTAGGTTAAACATCTAAACCTCCAATTAGATGTTATCTTTAAGGCCACCTAAAAATAGATTAGTCAAATTATCTTTAGTGATGTCTTTCATTTGTAAGGATAGATTCTAAAATTGATGAATATAATCCTTTATAGTTTTTATTTTCCATGGTTTGGCTAACTAAGTGAAGTAGTTCTCAAAGACATTATTCTGATAATGAGAAAATAAATCATCAGTGAAAATAGACTGTGTAATAGGAGCACCATTCTTTTTCTTTTGAGCACACAACTAGTGATACCAAATGAATTACTCATGTTCTATAGATAGAGATGCCACTATCACCTTCTAAGAACTAGGAGTTTGATGTAGATCAAATAAATTATGAATTTGGGTAATCCAAGTGAAAGGATCCTTACCATCAAACTTATGCATGTTCACTTTTGGTAACATTGATTCCACATCAAAATTTGAGGTGTTAGTGTTAAGAAGAGGCAGACCTAAATAATGAAGTAGAGGATTGTTTGAATATAATTGAGGTGAAAAGGTGGCCAATTGATTAGTGATTTGATTCAATTGAGTATGAACCCCATTAATCTCTTTGTGTATCCCTAAAACATTAGTTTTAACTGTAACAAAGTCATCATGACACACCGAACCCTTTATGTCAATTTGAAGTTGATAAATTAAAGATTCCATGTCACCTTTAAGAGTCTTAGGAGTCTCTTTCCCCCCTTTTCTTCCCCATGTAGAAGGACCAGCCATATACAAACCCTAGGAGGTTTTTTGCCAAAAAAAAAGTGTACTAGGATATGGTACCATTGTGATCACCTTACCAAGACAAATCCAACAACTACCTTTGTGCACTAGGGTAAAAATTTTGACACCCAAAAAGTGTATCGATAGAATATATCATTGTGACCATCTCATCCAGATGAATCCAACAATTGTAATTGTGTAAAGCAAAAAAAAAATCTAGAATTTTTTTTTCAAAAAATTGTTTTGAATAATACTATGCTGATAGAAAAAATTAATTCTTCCTAGATTACAAGTTATATTTTTTTACTCCTTCCTCTCACAGAATTTGCAATTTGCCAGATCTAAAAAACAACACCATAGGAAACTTACCCAAATCAAATATTTGATACCAATTGTAATGAAATTACTTAGATGTTCACACATAATGATTATATATCACATTAAATAAGCAAATATGAGAGATCACATAGAAATAATTGATAGTAGAGTAGAATACTAGATAATATAGCAAAGCCATTTCAAGGGGGAAACCTCCACAATAATGCACTAAGATCATAATACTTAACATGATGATTAAATACTAACCACTACCCCCTATATATAGTCTACTTAGCCATGGTTATTCCATAGGCTAACCTAACTAAGAACATAGAGAAATATAACAGGAATATAAAAGAGGTATGTAAGCCATAAGTTGACCACACATATCCCTAGACATGTCAAAGGTTAAGGGTGTAGTAGTGGCCCTTTAGATTCTTCCATGAATCCAAATATTATCAATGCACAGCTTTAGAATCAAATATTTTTGTAAAAAATACTAAGTTCTTTTAAATCCCTACGGCCTTGATATCATGCCATGTGGCATGATATCAATGACTCATCCCCTTATAACCTTGGGAGAATTAATGAGTTATTGTATTATCCCAAAATTTTATTGACATCTATAAATTCCATGTCTATATGTCCTTGAGAAGATGCCATGTAGTACCCTCTTAGAAACTAGGGAGTTTGGAGTGACTACAACATTAACCCAAATCAAAAGGAGCCCATGTATTGAGAAATATCCATGTGGTAATGACTAAGAAAGTAAAAACTAAAACCCAAAATGCAAAGAATATTTTACATGATCATGAAAATGATAGAGGTAGATAACAATTTAAATCCTAAGAATGTTGACAAACTACCAAGTGGCAAAGTGGGACCCACTAGGAAAATCCAATAACCTAGCAAAGGAGAAAGAATACAATGCCAAGAAAGAACTATGTGGTAATGAGTAAATAAAAATATCTAAGTAACTAATATTGATGACCCATTTGTCCATAAAAACAATCAAGAGTCCCAACAAAGATGTGTGTTAGATTTAGAAATTACAATTAAAGTACAGTTGGTTCCTCACCAACTAAAAGGCCCAGAAGTGACATATTTTAGACTAATAAAGGATTGAAATGATCAAAAATACCTTGAAATAAAGTTATGGATGGCTCTTTTATTTAATCAACCCATAAAATTTAATGCATAAATCTAAACAGGGCATTATAGAATGGTAGTCCTAAGTAAATGTTAAAGATAATCTGCCAATAATATTTAAATTTGATCACTATTAACCCCCAAAATTCAATGTAAATCAATCAATATGGCATAATTCATCACATGTAATGCACATGGAATAAGTCCAAGGAGAGAAAATGAGCATAAAAGACAAAATTCAGCCTTTAATAGGCATGGTCTCTAAATTACAAATCATGCTCAAGCTAGAAAATTTGTTAGAATCCTAAATGCATTCCCCAATCATCATTGAATATTGTAACCACCCTAGTATTTTGTTAATTAAACTTCATGGAAAAAAATTATATATAAGGGACATTTTTTTCCCTTTGAAGAGTTGGCACTTTGTGTAAATAAACTCTGTCAAAACTATTTAGAACCTTTACTTGTTCAAACATTATCTTCTACTGACTAAATGTTTTCCATTGTTCCTAGTTTTGAGTCTATGTTTGTGTAACAAGATATATTTTATGCTTAGTTATAGAGGTATATGTGGTAATTATATTGTGCCTAAGCTAATGTATTTTCTTCTTTTTCTTTTCATTCTTTCTTGAATGCTCCATGTTTTATGTGTCTTCAACTAAAAAGTGTTTCAAAAGCTTTATGTGTAATTTAATGAAATGAGTGTTTTTAGTTGGTGAATATTTCACAAGTTGAAAATATAATTTTATGTCTCTACAATATTTCCCATTATTTCCATATAAGTTTATGTAACTTTTTAATCAAGTACATAGGGGTATATATGACTTGGCATGCTTTAGTTCTCAAGCATTAACATTCTCTTGACTAGAAACTTTCTTTTGTGCTTTCCCTTCCCCTATTTTTATGTTTGTTTTGAATTGAATAACTTTACCCTATTTTATAAATTGGTAAATTTAGGCTCAAAAATAATTATCAATCAAGTCCAATCATCTAATAATAATCTCAAGTATTTATCAAATAGCCATTCAATCTCTGGTGGTAATAGTTTAATCTCTTTGAGTAAAATAGATTTAATTGCTTGGTCCTTAGATTAAACAAACCTCACTCCTAAAATTAACAAGGGGATGTCTTTATCCCATGTATTATCCCCCACTTTTCTTGTTGGAACACCCAACCTCATGAGTGATTTCAAATTAGGATTTTAGGGTGAAAAAAAGTTAGCACTAGAAGGAGGGCGATGAGTTATAGTTTAATCTTTGATTGAAAATGAGATAAGTGTAAAATAATAAAAGTTGTTAGAATTTGGTGAATAATTGTTACATTCTTTGGAATTTATCAAATTTTTCTTTGTTTTCTTCTACTTCCTTCTCATTTGGTTGTAAGCTTAAATGCATAGAGTAGTTATCCTAGTGAGAGTAGTTGTGATACAATTATGAATGGTAAACTAAAATGGATCCTAGTTCACATTACCCAATCCTAATATATCCAAGTGAGGCTGATTATCTCACCTTTACATATCCATAAAAGAGCTCAAACTACTAGAAGTAGGGCTAATACTTTGGTTACCCTTATTATCTCAACCTCCCAAATTGACTAGAATTAGCATATCCCCATGACATTACTTATGCCTTGGCTTGCTAGGTATACCATAAATGTACCTATGATTGTCCATTATTTTATTATGAATCCATAGAGACACTTACCAAGATTCACTCTTAGTATAGGAAGGACTATAGAGGAGAACATAACATCATAAAAAATTGCTATGAGACCTCAATGTTGATCATGAAGATGTGGTTTGCATAATGTTCCATTTCATGCTTATGGATGCATCATATGATTGGTTTATAAACCTTCCCAAGTAATCCATTAAAAGTTGAAGCTAATTTTTTAGTACTTTCTTAACTAAATTTTGGAAAGTTATAGACCCAAGCATCCTATATCAATAGTTTTCATGTACTAAATGAGAGCCCAATGAGCATATTAGTAATTTCAATGCCCATTTTTATAAAATTTATAGCTTAGTCACCAATATTTACAAATATGATGTTCAAATAACATTAGAGATGTATAAAAATGCATTGAACCCATGTACTATGATGTTATTGAGATGAGACCCTATGGTAGTAACCTTACCTTTGGCATGTGCTAAAGCTATAAAGGTCAATAGATAGATCAACCCATAAGGTCAAATTATGGCTCCCATCCCTAATTCATTACCAACATGCTAGGCTTGAAACTTATTCTTAATGTAAACTAAAATGTACCTATGTCTCAAGCATTGCCAATAACTAACCAGCTCCCTTTGAGACATGTTCTAAAATAGCACATGGGTTTTCTTAACCTGATGAATAATGAGACACTTCCCCAGTTGTAAAACCAAATGATTTTATTAGATGCTAATAATACCTAAATGTTGTTATAAATATAGAACACATAAATATTAATGAATTAAAGATGGAAATAAAATGCAAAAAGCACAACAAAATAGAGACATAGATTTAACATGGTTCACCCAATATAGGCTACATCTACATAGAAATATCCAATCCTTCTTATTATTCAATCCAAAAAATGAAGGGGAAATTTTTTAATACAACCACTACAATATCTTCTTCACTCACATATAGTGTGTCATCATAATTACAATACCCTCATATCAAAATGAGTATTACATATAAGGAAAACATATATAACCATACTTTCTACTATTATATCTACAACCTATTAATGAATGGTCTAGATTTACTATGAAATTACAATATTGTATAGTTCATTTTAAACAAAAAATTTCTTTGGAGGTGTTACCCCTAAACCCACACTAGGGAGGGCTTACAAATAGGTCATCACCTCCTTAGACCCCCCATAGAGACCATAGTGGGGGGGGGGTGTTTCCCCCCTACATCCCCTATCAATAATCAGGCATTAAAAATAAGATCAGGGTTCACCATTCAACAATCTCCCACTTGGAGACTGATTATTTCAACTCCACTGCTACAACTCTTCCTTGAAATTTTCTTTAAACTTTAACCCTAACATATTTATGATCTTCCTTGTTATCCTTGAAGACCTATTGAAGTTGAACAACTCTTCATATTCTCTTTATTAACTTCTTTTGTTAGTATATCTATAGGATTCTGACTCATATAGATATTTTCCAAATTTATTTGACCATCCTCCAAAACTAAATAATGAAGTGATATCTGAGTTGTATATGTTTTGTTATTGAGTGGAATGTCAAGTTCTTTATTAAATGAAACACACTTTGGTTATCACTATACAACCTATAATCTTCTTGCTTATGTCTCAACTCTTCCATGAACTATTGTATCCATATCATTTCTTTGCTAGATTTTGTAGCTGCAACATATTCTACCTCTGTAGTTGACAAAGCAACTATTTTCTACAATTTTAAAATCTAATTAATTGTTGTATCACCATAGTTAAAACATAACCTATGGTGCTCCTCCTACCATCTAAATCTCTAACCATATCTACATAAACATATCCTTATAAGGTAACATATGAACCTTCATAACACAATTGTCTATTAGTGGTCCCTCTCAAGTACCTGAGAATCCACTTGACTGCATCCCAATGCTTTTTTCCTAGATTATTCATAAACCTGATGATAACTCCCACTGCATGAATAATATCAGGTCTCATGAACACCATATCATATCTTAAAATTCTAATTGCTTAAGCATATGGAACTTTAGACATGTAATTTCTTTTTTCCTACATTTTAGGACAATATTCCTTACTTAATTTGAAGTTCCCTCCCAAAGATGTACTTATAAGTTTTTTATCTTTCATATTGAACTTGACTAACACCTTCTTTATGTACTCTTCTTAAGACAATTTCAATTTTGTATTTTTCATATCTCTTATTATTCTCATACTAAGGATTTGCTTTACAATCCTTCATTGAAAATGAATTTGATAATTTTATTTTGAGATCATTTATAGCCTACATGTTAGACCCTACAACAAGAATGTCATCTACATACAATAAAAAGATAATGTAGCTACCATTATCTAATCTCTTAAAGTAAACACAGTGATCAGAATGACATCTACTATAACCTTGTTCTATCATAAACATGTCAAATTTAAAATACCACTATCTTAAAGTTTGTTTTAAACCATACAAACTCTTCTTCAACCTACACACCATTTTTTCTTACCTTTTACTTTGCATCCCTATGACTACTCCATAGAGATTTCCTCCTCCAAATCACCATGAAGGAAATCAATCTTCACATCTAACTATTCAAGGTGCAAATCTTTTACTACTATCAAACTTAAAATAATTCTTATGGAAGTCAATTTTACAACTAGAGAAAATAATTTATCAAAATCAATACCTTTCTTTTGTGCAAGCCCCTTTATAAAAAGTCTATCCTTGTATCTCTTTTTACCTCCATCTTCTTCCTTCAACTTATAAACCCATTTATTTTTCAATGCTCTTTTATCTACAAGCAACTGAACCAAATCCCAAGTTTGGTTATGTACTAAGGAGTCCATCTCCTCTCTCATTCCTTACTCCCACTTCTTTCTAGTTTCGACCTACATTACTTTTTCATAGCTTTATAGCTCACCACCATCAGTCAATAATAAATAACAAAGTGAAGGAGAGTATTATTCAAGGAGTCTACTTAGGTAGATCTTCTAACTACACTTTTAGGAGTTTGAGGTACTTTTTATTGTATTTATTTCACATTCTAATTTTTTGGCACTTTTAGAATTTTATTAACTTTGATTTAATCAAGTATTGCATATTCTATATTTGGATTTTCTTGTTTATTTTCCTACAACTTATCTCTTTACATGACCTTCTCATTAAAGATCACATCTCTACTCCTAATGATTTTGTGATTTTTAAAATCCCATAAATGGTAACCAAAATAATTAATTACATATCTAATAAATGTACATTTCTTATATTTTGCTTCAATCTTGGTTCGATTTTATTTATCAATATGGACAAATGCTTCACAACCAAAAGTCTTTAAGAAGGAATAATCTACCTTTTTACCTATCCATGCTTCTTCTACAATACCACCATCTAAAGAACTTAAAGGCCCTCTTTTTATTAATTAAATAGTAGCATCCATAGTATCTACCCAAAAATATAAGGTCAACCTTGCATGTAATCGCATGTTCCTTGCATACTCCATGATTATCATGTACATCCTTTCTAACACACCATTTTGTTGTGGTGTTCTTAGAACCATATTTTCTCTACAAATACCATGTGATGAACAATAATTATCAAATTCATTGCTATAGTATTCACCTCCATTGTTTGATCTGACACATTTCAACTTATTTCTTGTCTCATTCTCAACCAAAGCTTTCCATTTCTTAAAAGTATCAAAAAATTCAATTTTTTTGTATGCAATAAACCCAAGTTTTTCTAGTCACATCATCAATAAAAGTAACATAATAATAAAATACACCAAGGGATGATACTTGAGCTGGTACTCATATTTCTATATATACAAGCTCTAACTTTTTATCCTTCTTTTTCTTCCCAACTCTAAAAAAATTGACTCTCTTCTATTTTCCATACACATAATGCTCACAAAATTCCAAATCCACCTTTTTCAAATCTGGAAAAAAATTCTTTGAGTGGATAACTTGCATCCCCTTCTCACTCATGTGCCCAAGTCTTTAGTTCCATAATTTTGTATCAGCTTCTATAGAAGCTAAATCAATAGAAGAGTCAACATTACCATTAGATAAATATAATTGACCTACCTTCTCTCCTTTTTCTATTACCAGTTATCTTTTAGTGACCTTCCATGAATTTTATGTAAATGTAACTATGCAATTCTCACCTCCCAACTATCTTACTAAAATTAGATTTCTTCTCAACTGAGGAAAATGCCTCACTTCTTTTAACAACCATTTTTTTTCTTTCTATAATTTTTCCTGGATCTTACCCTTTCCTATAATTTTATAGGGTTCACCATCACCCAAATAAACCTATCCAAAATCACCTTAAACATAGTCTTGAAAATATTTCTTATAGGGTGTACCATGAAATGAGGCCCTTGAATCTAACACCCAAAAATAATTAATGTTATCTAAAGAAAAGATTAAATGATTTTGTAACACATCACCTGCTACATTTACTTCCTAATTTTTAACTTGTTGTCCATCTCCTTGTTTTCCTTTTTGAAACTAAAAATCTTTCTTCAGGTGTCCTTTCTTCCCACAAATATAGCACACCAATGTTCTTCTAGATTTGGTTCTACCCTTATTAGACTTACCATGAATATCTAGGCCCTTTCCTCTATCCTTTTTTCTTCCCCTATTCTTTATATTCAAATCATTACATAATGTCTCACCTGTGTTTTTTTGTCACATTTCCTCACTAAGAATAACACCCATAACATCATCAAACTTTAAAGTGTTTGAACCAAAGACATAATTACTCACATCCATGACCAAGCCATTCTAGATTTATAGCAATGAGTATAGAATCAAAAGAGCCCTAACTTCATCATCAAAATTTACTCCTATAGAGCTTAACTGATTTGTGACAATGTTAAATTCATTTAAATGATTAGCAATAGACCCACCTTCTAACATTTCTAGATTAAATAAATGCTTCATAATAAATACCTTTTTTGAGGTTGAGGGATTTTCATATACTCTATCTAATGCCTTCAACACATCTTTTGTTATATTTTCTTTGAAATATTGAAGGCCACTGATGTTACCATGCATAACCATATTGTTCCTAGTGCCTTTCTATCAAGAACCTCAAAATATTCATCCTCCATAGTCATCAACTTCTTTGTTATTCCACCCAATGGTAGAAAAAGATCCTCCTGATATAGATAGTCCTCTATTTGCATCTTCCATAGCTGGTAGTTTTGGCCACTAAATGTTTTGACCTTAAACTTTCCTTCTTTTACCATTGATTCTACTCAAACCAGGAACCCTCTTTTCTTGTGAGTTTATTTGCCAAATAAATATTTGGTTCAGATTCCAGTTGTTAAGAACATAGAACACAAATTAATATTAATGAATTAAAGATAGGAGTAAAATGCATAAAACACAACATAATAGAGACATAGATTTAATGTGGTTCACACAATATGGGCTACATACACACAAAAATAGCCAATCTTTCTTATTATTTAGTCCAACAAATGAAGCAAAAAAACTTAAAATATAACCACTACAATATCCTCTTCACTCACATATAGTGTGTTGTCATAATTAAAATACCATCATATCAAAAAGAGGGTTACATATAAGAAAAAAATACACAAACATAATTTCTATTGTTAGATCTGCAACCTAATAGTGAATAGTCTAGATTTACTATGAAATTACAATATTTTATGGTACATTTTAAACAAAATTTTGATTTGGGGTGCTACCCCAAAACCCCCACCATGGGGGATTCCAAATATGTCATCTCCTCGTGGACCCCCATGGTGACCATAGTGGGGGGGTGTTCCCCCCCACACCCCTTATTAGGAATGATTATTGGAAGGTGGAGCCTAGTCTTATTTTTAATGCCTATTTCTTGATAGGGAGGTATAAGGGGGAAAAACTCCACCAATATGGTATATATGGGGGTCCAGAGGGATCGGACCTATTTGGAATCCCCCCTAGTGGGGGTTTTGGGGTAGCACCCTTGAAGAAAAATTTTGTTTAAAATGCATTATAAAATATTATAATTTTGTAGTGAATATAAATCATTCACTGTTAGGTTATAGATCTAATGGTAGAAATTATGTTTGTGTATTTTTTCCCTATATGTAACCCTCTTTTTAATATGAGGCTATTGTAATTATGGAAGCATGTTGTATTTAAGTGAAGAGGATATTTCAATGGTTGTATTGTAGGTTTTTTCCTTCATTTATTGGACTGAATAATAACAAGGACTGGTTATCTCTATTGTGTTTTGTTTTCTACAATTTATTCCCGTCTTTAATTCATTAATATTTCTCTATGTTCTATATTCCTAACACTAAACCATACCCCAAGAGTCTATAAAAAATAAGTTGTATGTCATCTAATAAATGGTGTAAAGACTAAGTAATGACTTCCTTGGTTTTCAAATGAAAATGGGTAACTCTGGGGTTGAGAGTTTAAATAATAAATTCACTTACCAAAAACAAAATAGAAATTTCAATCATCCCCAAAATTATCTATAGCCTTCTCCCAATAAGCTACTTGAAATCAACATTTTTCTAAATAGCCCTTCCTAATTGGTATCATGTTCATAACACAACCAAACATGAAGAGCTTAATTGTATCTAATTTTTTATCACCTTTAATATTTTTCAAATGGAAATGGAAGAGTACAAGGTAGTATTGAACCAACATAAATAATTCAATGATAGTAGGCCACCTAGCATAGCCATGGTGTTAGAAACCATAGAATCTATCCAATAAGAGAATGAACTAGAAGAGATTGATAGTGAAGTGTGTCATTTTTAATAATTTCAAAGAAGTAAATATACCCTTAATAACTGATAGCAACAACATCCCCTCACTACCTAGACTCCTTCAAACAATGGCACTACTCCCCCTAATCGTAAGGCTAGGAATGACTCTCCACCTCCAAATTCTAATGAACTAAAGACCCATGTAGATATTTAACCATATCAAGAAAAATTTGTATATAATATCATGGAAGATATGAAAAATATTAAATCTAAAATCACATTATAGGAGTATACTCAAATCACTGAGCAATGAAATATCTTGCTTAAGTCACTTAAAAACTAGTCCACCCCAAGAAAACAATAGCACACACTAATGTGATTATATATATATATATATATGTAATTGAAGCCCCTCCCTTTCATCTAATGGTTATGTTATTCATAAAGAAATTTCATAACTACTGGTATATTTAGGGGTTTTGATGAATATAATGCCTATATGCATTTATGAAAAAATAGGTTTAGTCCTTATTAAGTAAGATAAGGTCATAGTCTAACTATAAAAGTCTAAGGTTAGGGTAGTAGGTGAGATGAAAGCCTAGAATCCATTGGTTCATATACATTCAAGTTGTAGACATACATAAATAAAATGGGATGTTACTTAGTATAAATTGGTCTAAATCTTTGAATGGATACGTGGCCACTAACTTCTCTCACATTTAGTTACCTTGGAAAGGTGTTTCCAACCAAATAAGAGTTGAT
Organism: Torreya grandis; assembly: GCA_037957365.1. NCBI lineage: Eukaryota > Viridiplantae > Streptophyta > Pinopsida > Cupressales > Taxaceae > Torreya > Torreya grandis. Next base: position 33,051 of record JARHVA010005505.1, on the reverse strand, counting down.
AGAGAGCTAAGGATGAATCATATGATCACTTAATATAATGTGATCAATGAGAAAGTAAACTTAGTGGACTCTAATTTAGGGATATACACTTTAGAAACAATGCCTGCTAAAGGCAATATTGATGACAACATAGAGTTATTTGGGCTATGGTTATTATATGTGGATGGAACCTGATCTAAACAAGGTTCTAGAGATTGAGTTTTGTTTATCAATTACCAAGGTAAGAAAAATTTATCTAATTATATATTTTAATTTCCATACATTAACAACTTGGTAGAATGTGGGGTATTAATTCTGGGACTATAATTTGTATTAAGGCATAAAGTAAAAGAACTGTAAGTATTCAGTGATTATGAGATTGTTATGAACCAAGTCAAAAGTAAATTTCACTACAAATTATCATACCTTAAAAATTATAAACATATATCATGGGATTTAATTAAAAAATTTGATGTATTCAATGTCATCCCTATTTCTAGGGAAGAAAATAATATTGTTGACTTATTAGCATCTTTAACTATGAGCTTAAACCCTCATGATGACACTAAATTTAAATAATTCATTATGGAATTAGTCCCCTATCCCTCTATTGTAGATAATTTGATAAATTTATAAGTTTTTTAAGATGACTAACAAAATTTCCAATTTGTTAACAATGTTGGGGCATTTAAATCCCAAATAATAGAGAAAGAAGAGAGAGATAGTGCTAGAGCTAAACTCAATAAAGATGGAATTCTCAACATCCAAGGGAATCAATTCCCAAAGTGGATGACTTCTCTATAAAATTCATTTGATGTATTCAACCCTATGCCCGTAATTAAGAAACCCAAATTTTAAAATTAGAAATTTAGAACCACTAACCTTGGTTCCTTAGAAAGACCCTAAACTATCAACATATGTCTTGATTGGATAAACATAGAGATTGAGTAGCTTCAAAAGTTATTTTTGAGTTATAAGGATGTAATTACTTGGAACTATTAAGACCTTAAAGTATTTTATGCATAGGTGATCACTCACACCATCCCCCTTAAGCCAAACCAAAGACCATATTGTTAAAATCATAGACCTATGAATCAAATACTGGAACCGTTAATACACAAAGAATTTCATAAGATCCTTTATGACAGGATAATCTTCCCAGTTTGCCATTCCACTTGGATGACAAACTTGCTACCTATCTGGAATAATAATGGTGAAATAAGAATATGCATAGACTTCTAAAATCTAAATAAATCTTTAGATAAAGATAGTTATCAATCACTTTCCCTTGATGAAGTGATTCATATGATTAATGGATCCTAGATGATGTCCTTCTTTAACAAATTCTCAAAATATAACCAAGTTTTAGTATATTCTAATGATTGAACTAAAACCACATTTACAATGAAAGGGGGCACATTTTCTTATAAACAAATGTCATTTGTATTGATCAATATTGGAGTAAAATTTTAAAGAGTAATGGATTTCACATTTGAATGTCTAATTAGTAAGTGAATAGTAATTTACATGGATGATTTAACTATATTTTAAAAATTCTCAAATCACATCCACCATTTGTAGAAGTTATTTGAAAGATGTAGAAGGTATGACATTTACTTGAACCCAAAAAAGAGCATGTTTGATGTCACCAAAGGTAATCTTCTCGATAATATCATCATGAAATAAGGTATTGATATTGATCCCAAAAGATATGAAGTGATTTCTAAATTATCTCAAACTAATAGTAAAAAAGATTTGAAATATTTCTTTGGTAAAATAAAAAAAAATCATAAGTTAATTTTTGGACTTGTGAAATTATGAAGCCTATAAACACTATGTTGAAATACAACACTAAAATAGAGTGGCATGTTGAGTTAATAAAATAATTTCAATAAATAAAGGACACCATCATGTTAACATTAATGCTAATCATTCTAGATTATGCTAGAGACCTATATTTACACTTTTACCTCTGAGCACAACATTATCAATTGCCTCACACAAATATGTGATGAATAAGAACACTTTATAGCTTTCATGAGCACCAATTTGAAAGATGAATAGTTGAGATACTCTATGTTAGAGAAACATGCCTACACTTTAGTCAAATTTATGAATAAATTCAGGCACTATATTCTTAGTAATTAAATGCATGTAATCATGCTAGACCTAGATATCAATAAAATGTTGGTCCAAAAAAAGCTAGGTGAGTGCATAGGTAGACGAATGACTAAATTTAAAGAATATGACTTGGAGGTAAAATTTGCCAAATTGTTCAAAGGAATAGGTCTTACTCAGTTAAGAATTGAGATTGATCTAAGGATTAATGTGCATAAATAGACCAAGATCAAGTGTTTTAATAGAATTGGTATACCCCAATTTCCCATTACCTTCTCTATGGAATCCCACCTATTGAACTCAATCAAATGCAAAAGAGAGCACTTAGATTTAAAGTGACACAATATATGTTGAAGAAAGGAGTTTTATTTAGGAAAAATCATGAAGGTAGCTATCTAAAATGACTATAAAAAATTGAAGCCAAGGAATTCATGGATGGTTTCCATGAGAAACTAGGTTTTGGCATCCTAAAATGAATACAATGACATATAAGATACTTCAATCAGGGTATTATTGGCCCACCCTATTCAAGGATGTCCATGCACAAGTTATAACATTCTATTAGTGTCAGACCTTTACCAAAAGATAATTCCACATTGCAATGCCATTTTAGCCAGTTATAGAAGGGACACCATTTGCCTAATGGGGGCTATATTTCATAGGATTCATTAATCCCAACTCCTCAGTAGACCACAAGTTTATTCTTACAGCCATAGACTATTTCACAAGATGGATAGAGGTAGTGGAGATGAATAATATCATTACTAATGAAGTGATAAATTTCATGGAATGTAATTGATCACTCCATTCAGGACCCTACTCTTATTAGTTTCTGATAATAGCCCTATATTTCAATTTGTGTAATTCACTAAGTGGGCTTATGAAAATGGGATCACTTTAAAGTTGTCATCCAATTATTATCCTCAAGGGAATGAATTAGTAAAATCAACTAACAAAACCTTGATTGAGGCCATCAAGAAGTATATAGATAAGAATCCTTGAGATTGGCATTCACTACTAAAGTTTTCCATTTAGGTTGACTGCACTAGACATAAGAAAGCCCTTAATATCTTGCCATTTATATTAGTCAATGAACTAGAGTCAATTATTCTAGTTACACTCAAGTTGCCCACCTACAAGTTTATGCAGCAATATATGGAATGTAATGAAAAGGTAAATTCCAAGATTTTAAATATTATATAATTAGAAAAAGCTTAGGATAAAGCCCTGCTAAATTCTAGTAAGCATCAAATCACTATCAAGTGATGGTTTGATAAGAAGGCCAAGGTAAATTCCTTTAGGATTTCATATCTAGTTCTACTAAGGGACAAAACCCATGAGAATAAGGGTCAAAATTCCAAGTTTGATCTACTTTGGATAAACCCATACCAAATAGTTGAGTTAATAGGATAAAATTATTTTTAACTTAAGTTTCTATAAGGAAATGATCTTCCATTCCCTATGAATAGGTAGTATCTAAAATATTACTTCTCAACTACCCCTTCCACTACATCTTTAGAGTGAGCTCCCTAGACTAGTTTGGTAATGTATAGTTTAAATAATAGTTTAATCTCTTGCTTTTTTATTTTGTATACTTAGTGAGTTTTTTGTTTTTAGTTTATCATTAGAATAGTTTCAATTTAGGTTTATGTCTGATTGTGTCCCCAAGTGTGTTATTTTATACCTTTATGTGTGTCTAGTGCACATCCATATTCTATGTTTGTAGTTTACCTTGGTCTCTCATTATTTTTATAGGTGTGTGCTTCAAAAAATACAAGGTAGAGTTGACCTATCTATTTGGTGGAATGGTAATAAAATTTTGAAAATTTCCTACTTCTAGACAACTTTATAGTCGAGTCATTTAGCCTAATCCTAAATGATGAAGCAATAAATAAAAATACCACCCATGTTGATTAATCAACCCACCTTGGTATGTAACAATGTTATACCTTTATCTTTGTCATAAATTATAGATATATACTTGAGGTAATCTCTTTAGATTATTCCCATTGTTATTTTTGAAGCAGTTATAGACATATCACTGAATTATGCAATCTGACTTGGCTTAACAAGTTTCTAAAATAACATTAGTAAATCTATGTGGGATATTTTATTGACACTAAGGGAAACATAGGTAAATGATTATTTCCCCCTCAGCCTTCTCAAAATCCTAATCATAAGTGTCAAACTAATTTTTAGGCATGCTTTTGCTCAAAAATCCTTGTAACTTTTTATTTCTCATCTCTTATTGTTATCTTAGTTTGATTTTATCTTGTTTCCCTTGTTTTGTTTCCCTTCTCATTAGGTTCGATAATATTATGTTTCTTTTGGGCTAAATTATCTTGTTTTTCTTTGAGGGTTTCTTTTCTTAATCAATGTGTAATGAAATGAAGGGTTTGTTTGTGTGAATATAGCATCAATGGCATTCCAGAGCCTAATAGAAAATATTGCTTGAACATTTTATATGAATTATTGTGGCCTATGATTCTATTTAACCCTAAAATGATCTAGATTATGGTTATCTATATGTTAAAGGGGTATATATAAATAAAATGGAACAAGGGTAATAATCAGATCTATATCAAGCTAATTAGATGTTAAACTTAGATCTATTAAGCATACACTAAATTTATTGTGTTGAGATAGTCTAAATATGAGTACAACTATGCTAGATATATAAATGAAAAATGAATGATGTACTTAGCTTATTCTAATGGTAATGTAGGTCTAGAACTAAAACAGGCAAAATGTAGGTGGGAAGGAGATTTTGGAAAAATCTTTAGATTTTATTTTTGATACTTTTATCTCTTTACATGGTAACATCAACCTAGGATGGTTACATTGATGTTACTATCTAGGTTCAATGTTAGTGTCTTTATAGAATATCTAGTGAAATAGAATGTGACCACTTGGATGCTTCTAGGTTTTGCTTTACCTTCACTCTAGTGTATTCAAATTTAAGTCATGGACTATTGTTCCTTACAAAATGGAAAAAACCTAGCTTTTCATCTTCATAATCACCTTATGTAAAAATGGGTTATTGGGTACATAGTGTCAAGCTGACCCTAAATAACCCTATATTAGATGGAATTACCTATGTAGCCAATACTTTAGAAGAGGGCCTCAGACTCATGTAGTTTTCCACTATGTATTGGATTGTGTGTGAATAATATAATATGTGCAAATTAAATACAATAGTGACCTAGCTTGTAACTTAGTAAATTGGGCTCTTGGGTTTCTCATGTATTACTTTAAAACCATATATGTTTTATTCCTATGACTAGTATGGAAATAGGATATCTTTGATCAATTAAATGCTTGATAGAGTGATTTTGATAATTTATCATGGTTTCTTTGATATTTTATAAGTTTTATAGGTGAGTAATGAATGAGGGTTGATATTATATTTATATCAATCCATTTTGAGTAATAAATCACATAAAATCACTTAGATTTACCATTAGGATACATTTCATTTACAAATTAGATGACTTTAGGGCACTAGACACTTGTGTCAGGACATGACAGTAACATTGACATTGTTTTTAATCCTAGATGTTAGTGTCCAAGGAGTAAGAGATAATGTATAAGGTTATAAACTTGTAGAGATATAAGATAAATACATTCTAAGCATTCTAGGAAAAATAGAAGGCCTAAGTCATCAACATAAGAATAGACAGACTAAGAGATATAGGCCAAGGGAAATAAAGACAGAGTAGATGTGAGACTTGTAAAAAGTGGGTGAATTGTTTAACTGAGAAGAATAACCAAGGTCTAAGTTTTCTAAGTGTACAATACTAAGGTGTTATATAATCATAAAATATCATCTACATTTCACCCCCTTTAATTTAGTAATGAAATTTCTAGTTTAATTGAAATGAATATGTCCATAGGTGTATATGCACACCTTATCTTTATGGGTGCCTAAATTGAGTGCTTTACTAGTGATTAACCTACAACCAACAACATGTTATGGTATAAAATAAGTGCATATAATCTAATTTGAGATTAATTAAAATAGATTTAAATTAAAAGAGTAAGGTTTAAGAGTACACCTATGTGTCAATGTAACTTTCATGCCTATTGACAGGTTTTTTCTTTAAATGTGTATCATTATAAGGCTATGAAACTGAGATGAGAACAAATATAGATAAATATTTAAATTGCATATATAACAAGAGATAGAGAGAGAAAGAGAGTTATTGGAATGCACATGCCCTCAACTTTGGAGCAAAAATGAGTTATCATTTGGTAGTTGAGATTAGCTCAACCATGAAAATCAATGATACTTATAACCTAGTGAGGTTAGATGATCAATTCCAACCTAAAATCTTGAAAATTTTTAATAATTTTATTAACTCAATAATACCCAAAGGTAAACCAACTACTGTAGTAGATTAACTCAATAAAGTCTACAAAAGTGTTTAGGGTATTTATATGAAAAAGTCTATGATATGGTAACAACCCATAAAAAAAATTGAAATCTGAAAGTAATTTGGATTTTTGCAATATTAGGCACATGTTTCATATAATATGCACCTTATATATGTCTCATGTTGAAAATATGTATAGCAATAGTACCAATGTATAGAGTTTTGACACAGCTATGAATCTAAATCATATAATTATGTGTTTTGGCCAATTTGGATAACTATGTAAGTGTGGAGGACATAATTCCAAATCATGCCCCCATTATATATGGAGAAAGATGAAAACTAATATAAGTACCAATGTGGATGACATGTTTCTAGAACATGCCCCCACTATAAACTAGAGATGATGAATACTTAATAGGTGTGGAAAAAATGCTTCTAAAGCATGCCCCCAAAATCTAAAAACTAATATAAGTACCATATACTAAATTAATGTGGAGAACATGATTCTAAATTATACCCCCACTAAATCTAAGAATTGTGAATATGTGGAATCCATGCCCATCTGACATGCCACCACTGAATCTAAAAATTGATATAAATACCATATACTGAATTAATATGGAGAACATGTTTCCAAAGCATGCCCCACTAATCTTAAATCTGATATAAGTACTATATACTAAATGAGTGTGGACAACATGATTCAAAATCATTACCCAACTAAATTTGATAACCATGAATGTGTAGAAGTTATGTCCATATGACATGCCCCCATTAATTTCCCCCCAATCCCTTTAAGGTGATGGAATTATAATAACTGGTATATACCTTACCTCAAAAGGATAATAATACTATATAATTTGTGAATGTAACCATTTAGCATATAAAAGGGAACATGTGTAGGTGAATGTATCGTGGAAGTGCATAAAACCAATGTGATAACATGTAGTCCTAATATGCATGATAAATATCATGGTAACATCTATATATTAATAGTACAAGGTCAATAATTAAACAAGCACACACACACAAGAATAGTCAAAATTCAAGGGTCCAAGGCAACCACAGATAAGGGGCATGTTCAAATTCCACATAATCAAAGGGACATGACTTATTCAAAGGTCCATAAAGGTAATGATGACATATTGAAATGTCCATAAAATAAATAATGGCATATGTAGATGTTAATTAAATCATACATAATCATGGGGGGCACAAAAAAAGGAGCATATTCAAACACTCAAACAAGGAATGCAATAGCAAGAATAGAAACTCAAGTAAGTGCATAAATTAAAGCATAAGCAACTAGAATAAACATGTCATAGTAGTTCATGGATCCAATGTGTTATGAAAAAATGTTAGGTGAGTAACATATCACGTACCCTATGTAAAATATAATCATATATAACATGCATGTGTAAGTACATATGGAAGCTCAAACATGATAATTTATAGTGATCATAAAACCATATAACATGTGTGTATCAAGATCAAATAATCAGATGTTCCCAATGACCATATGATATGAGTAGAGGGAATCCCTAACATCCAAAATAGGAATGTATCATGTATCTATGTATGATTTTATCAACTCAAGTAGAAGTTCACATATATGTGTATGTAGGAATACCTGATTATGTCATCCATCCATATGAAACTAACACATAAAATCTAAGGAGCTAATAGAACATGTAGTTGCTAATAGTGTTTTTGTATTTTTTTGAATGTTTTGATTTTTTTTGGTATTTTTGGAATTTTTGAAGAGGAAAGATCATCCTATTATTCCATCTATTAGATTCCCATATTTATCTCCCCACTATGAATCTGGTGTACTAACCTAGTTATGTTTTTGGATAGCATGTCTAAGTGTGATATCTGACACTATGGTATCAATGGTGTTATGTGTATGTAGAATAAGACTCAATGGTTGTGTAGTATTAATAGGAGTAACAAGAGTATGGGCTCTTAGAACCCATCATTAATTTCTTTCTTATTTATTTGGTATAGAAATAATATGTACATTTTGAAATGCTCTATATATTTGATCATGGTGTGTAGTAGAAGATTGAGATTCCATGGAATCCACTGTATGTCTCTGATGTAATGATCTCTCAAGTATTGGATGCTTAGTAAAGGGAATGTCTTGTTTATTACCATTTTTCAATGAATTATCTAGAGTAGGCTTGATAACTAGTTGTATAGATATGAGTTTTCTTTCTTCAAGAGGATGTTCATATACAATTCCATAAACTATAATTACCTAATTAGCATGAATGTTTTTAATACACCCATGTACTATAGAAGGTACTTATATAAGAGTGTGTATCCAAGGTATTCCCAATAATATATCAAAGATGCTTATAGAAGGGATAACTAAGAATGTAGTAACCATATGTGTGGGACCAACTTGTAAATATAGGTCAATATCACCAAAAATATTCTTGGAGGTTCCATCAAATGCTTGAATTGATTTGGTAGAGGGGTATAAATCATGATGAGTATAAACTAAGATCATAATTAATGGCATGGTGCCAAAAAATTCTCTTGTAACATTATCAATCATAACACTATGTTGGGGTGTTTATCAAATTATGCTCAAATGAAAAGAGAATGAATATTAGATTCATCATCCTTAATTTCACTAACATCAAAATAAATACAAGGTCTTTGAATCATTGGAGGTATATATCATGTGTAAGTATAAATAATCCCATTTAATGGGTGCCCATAACGTGATGGAGGAAGATGTGCATTATATTCTATTTGCACTTCTGATTCTTTGAATAATAGTCTTGCAAATGATTATTAAATATGTTACATTTATGGTGATCACCAAGCTTTGAGCTTGATTTATTTTGAGGATCCTCAAATATAATGTTTTTTTCATCAATAAGATCTTGGATCTTGTCTTTCAAGGAAAGGAATCTACCTGTATAATGTCTTGGTCCTTAATGATAATCACAATAAACATTTGCATCATATCCTTTAGGTAGAGATTGACTCACGTCAACCTTGATAGGATGAGGAAGGGTATTAGCTAACACTATAGCAACCACTAAAGTAATGACGCTAGGGACTCATGTAAATGTTTAAATTATATCCTTGGTGTATTAGATAAGGCAAGCTAATTAAAACTAATATGAAACTATGTTAACCATGGTGGTTGTTTATTTTTTAGGCTTAGGAAGTTTTACCTTATAACTTGGTTTAATTATGAATTTTTTACTAGATATAGATGTATCTTATGTGTTTCTTACATACTTGAGCTTATTCAATTAAATAATATTCATTTCGTATTCCCATACAACATGGCATAAGTCATCAAAAGATATGAACGTCTTTAAAAAAATGACTCGTGTAAAGGAACAAACAAACTTCACTTAAATATATCTTACAACTCTTTGTGTGCCATAATAGTGGTTATTTTGGTGAAAATTGTCTTATATCTCAAGACATATTCATTTATAGGTTCATTGGTTCCTTTTTCTATTTTAGCAATTTGGGCATAGGAAACCTTTTCAAAAATGTTAATGTCAAAGTGTGCTAAGAACTAGTTTGTAAGAGATTTGAATGCTTTTACAAATTACAAAGGTAAATCATAAAACCACCTCAAATCATAGTCCTTGAGGCTTCTTGGAAATAATTTTGTTAAAATTTTATAATTGTAATTGTTGATGATTTAAAATTGTGCTTGATTCTAATCAACAACAATGGGAAGTTTCAAGATATGGGACTTGCGTCTTGAAACAACCTCTAGATTTTAGAGAAGCTGGTTATTCTTTAAATTAAGTATATACTGGGAAAAGGGATAAGAATTTAAATCAGAAACACAATGTAAGAAAGAAAATCTAATCTATGGCAATGCGCCTAAATGTAATTCAACCTTAATCTTGAGCACAGTGAAACTATATGTAGGATTCATTTACATTTAAGAGAAAACAATTGCATGATCAATGTAAAAGATGGAAACAATAGAAATAGAGGCTTGCAACATAGACTACTTTTGTAGTAATACAGAAAATGTCAACAAAGGCATAGGGTTCAATCTTCTTATTTGAATTTTCTAGTCATATAAGAGGTGTAGAGACACGTACGGTTATATAAACCTTCCAACTCAAGAAAATGAGACAAAATCAAATGACATTCCTAATCATAGCTCTAGAAAGTCTATAGCCTAGACTACTTTTGTAAATAACATAGATAATATCAACCAAGGCATAGGGTTCAATCTTCTTATTTGAATTTTCCAATCACATAAAAGGTACAAAAACACGTATAGTTATGTAAACCTTGCAACTCAAGAAAATGAGACAAAAGCAAATGATATTACTTAGCCACAGCTTTAGAAAGTCTAAACTTGTTACAATAATTCTCTCTCAAAATTCTCTCTGATAATGAATGATAATTTCTTCTTATGGTGATCTCTACACCCTTATTTATAGCCTCAAATTCACTCTTGATTGTCTGCTTATTCAAAATCTAATAGCCCAAATCAAATCTTCTCCTAACTAAAAGTGTCTAACAGAAGATATCTTATAGATTCTGAAATGCTTCATCTTCTGGTAGTTCATTGGCTGAAATAGATTGTAGGATGTTCCCTTCTCTTGAATGCTAGGTGACACTTAGCCAATTTCTTCTTATTACTTTAGTAATCACCGGAGGTCGACACTTGTCATGTTCCACAGTAACCATTGAAGATACGTGGCACTTTTTGCATAACTTATACTCTTTTATATCTTTACTCAGGAGTGTTCCACCTTTGACACTTGTCACAATCCACTTTCTCAAAACTTCAATAGCTTAACAGAAAAAAGACTCACTACATCTCTTACCCAAGCAACTTTGAAAAGGGGCATATGGATAGGTGGCAATCTCTGCTTGCTTCAACTTAGGACACATGAAAATCTTTGCTACTCTTTAGCTATACTGTGGAAACGTTTGAGACACATGTTAGGCTCCTATGAATGGTGACACTTGGCAGCTTCCATAGACTTTTTAGAAATAAAACTTGGGACCCACCACAGTCTTTATTTAGCAATGAAACATGAAGAAGATCTTTTAGATGGTGACACATGGTGGCTTTTGCTGCTTCTGGAAAGATACGTGGCATCTTTCACTGCTTCTGGGAATGGAGTAGAAAGGGCTTAGTAGATGACACTTGGTAGCCTCCGCTTGAATGGTTTGGTTTCACCTTACTACCTTCCAAAAGGGCAATTGACCCTTTGGTTTTTTAGGATGTTCCTTTGAATTGCCCAATTGTACTAAGCTGTTGAATCAACCAATTGAACCAAAAATGGTTCAATGGTTCAACATTGCACATTGTTTGCACATGAACCAAGGCATTGAACTGAACATATTGAACCAAGAATTTAAACCAAAAATTGAACCAAGGCATTAAACTGAACATATTTCATATGTCGACACATGGTGACTTCCACTCTCTTCAGTTGGGATACATGACAGTTTCTATCACTTTTAGAAAAGCAACACTGAGACCTTTCACTATTGCCACTTGGCACTTTCCACCTAATTTTGAAACTTAGCTTTTGAAACCTTTCACTAAAAAGAGATGAAATGCGGATGTCAATATGAAACCATAGATGTTGACACTTGGCACATTTTGTTGAGTTACTGTGAGATACATGGCACATTTTGACCAACTCACAGAACATATAAAAGGTGCCTTAGATGACAACACTTGGTATTTTCTACTGAGAAGGATGCCTCAGATGATGACACTTGTCAGCTTCCACTTTACTCCAACACTTAGACAAAAATAAATCAAAAGGAAAATAGAGCCCATGTTTAATTTCCAAACCTCACCGTCTCAAACCAAATTATGTGGAGATAGTGATCTATATCATGCACTATTGAAAATTAGAATGAAACATAGAGTATTTTTTACTCTATATTTATTGGCAACCCCAAGGACTTTTGAGCCTACTTAAAAAGAGTCTACAACTCCTGCATGATCTGAAATTACTAGAAGACATAGTTTTAACTAAAATGTTTCAAATAGATTCCATTTACAGGAATCTCTTCAAGTTCACCTTCCATCATTTCTAGCTCAAATGAATTTTGTTGTTTACATGCCCGAATTCTATAAGGGCCAGACCATAATGCTTCAAACTTAGTGTGTTGACCTAGTTTGGCAGCTCTTGCATCCCATTTTAAACCAATTGAGCCTGTTTTGAAATGGGAATTTGAAGTTCTTTTATCAAAATAGTCTTTAACTATTTTCTAATGCTTTATCAATGAATCATGTGCTACATTTCTCTTTTCTTGAACTTCTAGAAGTTCTACTAATCTGACTTGCATGGGGAAATGTTCTTCAATTTCAATCTGTTTGATCAGCTAGAGAGCAGGAATCTCCAAGATCAAGGGAATTATAGTAGTTTTCCCATATACCAATTCATATGGGGACATTTTTATCACCTATTTAGGTGTAATTCTATCATCCCACAGTGCTAAACTAAGCACTTTATGCCATTCCTTGTGATGATCAGCCCCTATTCTTTTGATGAGTCTAATCAGGGTCTTATTAGTTGATTATGCCAAACCATTACCCTGAAGGTAATAATTAGAAGAATTTTTCAGATATATTCCATGTTTTGACACAAATTCAGATACTTTGGACCCTAAAAATGCTTTATCATTATCTAAAATTATGGTGTGAGGAGCCCCAAAATGAGTAGTGATATTCCCTAAAAAATCTTGGATCACATTTTCTATTGCTTCCTTGAGTGGTACTGCCTCGGTCCATTTAGTGAAATAATCTGTGGCTGTTAAGCTCCATTTGTGACCCATGCTAGATACTGAATTTATCATTCCAATGAAGTCAATACCCCATTGAGCAAAAGTTTCATCTACAATTATAGGACTAAGAGGCATTGCTGTATTCCTTCTCATCCCTACATAATATTGACAAGATTGATATTTTTTAACCAACTGATAACAATCTATAAATAAAGTAGGCCAAAAATAACCTACTTCACTTATCTTTATAGCTATGGTCTTTGTAGAAAAATTTCCACTTGATTCTCCATGATGCATTTCATGTAGTATTTTCTTAGCCTCATCCTTTTCTACACATCTTAACAATTTGCCATTAGAATTTCTTGTGAAAAGAACCTGTTTAATTAAAACAAAATAAACTCCTTGCATCCTATAGTATCTTCTTTTACTTTGAGGGAGTTCTCTTGGGTAAAACCCATTTTTCATAAAATGAAGCCTATCTGTAACCTAGGATTCCTAATCAACTTCTTGTATTCTCAATACAATTTCTTCTTCTATTCCTAAATTTGTTTCTTTAGGAATCATCTTTTCAAGCTCTTGAGTCATATATTGACACAAACCCTTACCTCTAACTAATTTAGTGGGTTTGACTTCGACATCATATTCCGGGATCTTAGTTATCCAATTTGCTCTTTTTTCAGTAATTTCACCCTCCATGATGTATTCTCTGACACTTGGATGTGCTACAAGTATCAAAATTTTACTTTTTGATACTATATGCCTAAACTTTTTGAGAGCTTTTACCATGGCATATGCTTGTTTTTCCACAAAATTATATTTGGTTTCATATTCTCTAAGAGTCCTTGAGAAAAATGCTATTGGATGCTCTCCCTCCTATTTATCATCCTTTTGTGTTAGAACAGCAGCAATACTGAGCTCTCCTCTATATACATATATTATAAAAGGCTTAAAAATATTTGGCTTTCTAAGTACTTGACCTATTGAGATAACTTTATTGACCTCTTCAAAGGCTTGCCTTCCTTCCATAGTCCACTTAAAAATTAGGCTTTTTTCAGCAAGAGTGTTATTGGTCTTACAAAACCTGCAAAGTCAGATATGAACTGACTGATGAAATTAATCTTTCCCAAGAAATATTGAATTGATTTCTTATTGACTGGAAGAGGTAAGTTCATTATAGCTGCCACTCTTTCTGGGTCTATAGAAACTCCTTTAGATACTATGTGTCCTAATAATTTGCCTTGAGGGACAGCAAAGATACATTTCTTAGGATTCAAGGATATTCCAAATTCTTGACATTTTTTAAACATAGCTTCTAAATGATCAAATTGATTAGCAGCATTCTTTGAAAAAATAGTAAGATCATCAAGATAAATCAAGATGATTTTATTTATCAGCTCCCCAAATGCAACATCCATAACTCTCTAAAAAGTGGCTCCAGCATTTGATAGGCCAAATGGCATCTTAGCATATGAAAATGTTCCCCACTTGGTAGTAAAAGCAATCCTATGTTGGTCTTCTTTAGCCAACCAAATCTGATTGTATCCAGAGAAACCATCTAGCAAAGAAAATCTCTTTGATCCAGCCATAGTTTGTAGATTTTGTTCCATGGAGGGTAAGGGATAGTGATCTTTCAAAGATGCTTTGTTTAGATCTCTGAAATCTATACAAAGTCTTATATCACCATTCTTTTTTCTAACTGGTACTAGATTTGATACCCAGGTTGAGTGCTTGATTGGAAAAATTATTTTAGAATCTAAAAGTTTTTGCAATTCATCTACCATTAAAGGCTCAATTCGTGGATTCACTGGCCTCTATTTTTGTCTGACAGGCTTAGATCCTTCAGTCAGTTCTATTGTATGCTGAATGATGTCTCTATTATATCCATGAAGGTATTCATAGCTCTAGGCTATGACTCTATCATACTTTTTACATAATTCAATTAGCCTTTCCTTTTCTTCTTGAGTTGCAGAGTTTCTAACCTTTAATTTTTTCCCTTCACTCACCTCTATTTCAGAATAATCTACCTTATTTTCTTGGAACCTTTTCTTCTCCAGGGTTACATATTCTAGATCAAAAAGGCTTTCTAAAGTGATTAAACCTTTGAGAAGCTTATTATTCTTTAATTTTATAATTTGATCTTCATATGCTTCTTCAATCTTTGGTTGCAGTTGATCAGCAAATTCCCCTGATTGTTGCAAGAATGAGAGTACTTGAGAATCATTCTTCAATACTTGCCAATGTTCATCATTATCAAGAATAACTGGCCTCACTATAACCTTTACTGATTCATTGTTAACTAATAAGTCAATTGCTAGATCAAACTGTGAACCAATCTATGCCATCCTATCAGCTTTAAAATTTTGAGTCCTGGGAACTACTTGAATATTAAAAGCTTCAAAATCTTCTATTAAGTCCCAAATTCTATGCTTATAGGATATCATTCTGACATTCTTTGTTATTGCCTTTTCTCTAATTTACTTTACTACTAATTTAGAATCTCCTTTTACTATTAGATTCTTTATTCCTTTTTCTTGGCTAATAGGAGCCCATGTACCAAAGATTCATACTCAGCATCATTATTAGTGCAAGCAAATTGAAAATGGATAGCTCTTAAAATTTTCTCACCATTTGGAGCAATAAGACAAATTTTTGCTCCAGCACCATTTTACTTCTTGCCCCATCAAAATTTAAAGTCCAGATCTCTAAATCTTTTTTGGATTCTTGAGTAGTTGGTGTCTCTTCTCTTAAAACATTTAGGATTTCATGATCCTCATCAAAAATAACATAAGTACCCAAACCAGTAGAGCTATAATTTTCATATGGGTCACTATGTGTTATAGCTAACAACTATTTATTTTCTTTTTTCTGATTATGCTTAGCCCAGTCCTCTATCTTAGTAAAATGGAAGGAATCTAGTTTAAATTTGCTTACCTCTAATACATTATTCATTAGGGTTGTTTTCTATAGATGAACTGGGTCTTTGAGTTTTATTTTATCAGCAGGCCCTTCAATACATTTGGGCATTACTTGATCTTAAAGAGCTTCTTGTAACAATGTCCTTTGTTTATGAATAGCTAACATATCCCAAATTGATACTTGTGCTAGAGTCATCTTCAGCTAATCTACCACATTCATTGGTCCTAAAGTTTGAATTCTTGGAAGATTAGGATATCTTATCTTTCTTTGAACTTTTTCATGAACTTCTTGATTCTGCACTGGCTAAAGCATTTCTTGTTTATTAGCTACGTGTTGATGAAATTGAAATGAAGGACTCTCCATAACTTCATTTTTTATGACTTTAGGCTATTTTAGCATTCTTCTCTTTGATCTAGTATAGTAGTCTGATTGCACCACTGGTTTCTTAGAAACAGAAGCTTCATTCAAAAATATTGATTCTTCATCTTCAACCCATGAGAACAAAGCATATTTTGGGGCTATTTCTTCCTCTGGTTGCAAATATGTACCTTGCATCTGAGCCATTAGGACTAAATTTTGCATACTAGAAGACTGGTAAGCTTGATTGTCACTGGAACTTGTAAACTGACCATCCATTCTTCTTTGCTCTACCACCTTTTGTTGTATATTACCCATAGGACAATCTCTAGGTGTATGAGAATTATTACAAGAAAAACACCAAGCATTAGTATTATCCACATAATTATTTTGCCTTGGAACAATCTCCCTCCTTGAATTTGGAGGAATAGTCTGTGAGGATGTCGGGACTGCAACCAATTGGTTTGCTGGCTGATGGTTGGTTTGTCTTGGAGGACCTTGATATTGGTTTGACTGAGATGAAAATCTGTTTTCTTGATAGCCTTGATATGGAGGCTTAGAGAAAGTATTATGTTGTCTTTTTATATTGATCAACTCATTAGAAAATGTCTTTAGAATATTCTTGATATCTTCAAGCTCAAATTACTGAGTGGGGACAATTTCTTTAGCAGATGGTTGAGGGTAAGTGTACATGGACACAAGTGGGCTTACAGATTTAGGAACTTCTTGAGGTAATGGCAAGAAAATTTTTGGGAACATGGGCATGGGAGGCTTTGGAGGTAGCTTTCCAGCATCTATTAAATTATTCTCAATGCTGACTGCATATTCATAAGCTTCTGGCAAGGTGTGTCCTCCAAGTGACTGAATCATAACAGATATATCTGGATTCAAAGCCTTAAGATAAAACACTATGGCCATACCTGGTAATGGTCTAGATATAACAAGAATTTTGTCCCAAGTCTTTTAAAATTTGGAATTGAAGTCAGTCATGGATTTTTATGGTCCCCTTTGAATGGTGATTAACTGTTGTAACAAAGAAGACTTATCACCCTTCTCTGAAAATCTTTCAAAGAAAAGATCTTCGAGCTGATCCCATGTAGAAATGGTATTTGGGGTCAAAGACCGATACCATTCTAAAGCTTTCCCTTTAAAATAAGTTGCTAATAATCTTATGGTCACATTTTGTTGTGTGACAACATGTATAGCATAAACATCTAATATATCATGCAGATGCTCTTCAGGTGTTTTAGAGTCTTGCCCACTGAATTTGGGCAGAGCTTTTAAGGCATTCACTGGGATAGGGTCCCAAGTGTCTGGTGGTATTGGGAAAATTAAGGGACTACCAATGTTCTAGCTTGCATAATTTCTTATGGGTATAGGGGCTCCCATATTCACTCTGGGTATTGGTACAAACTGGTTAACTCTTCTTCTTGGACTTGTTACCAAAGGTGGCAAAAGAATACTTGGATTTATAGCAGATTGTGATCTTGTTATCGGTCTATAGCTATGACTCTTCATAGCTCTTTGGTTCACACGATATTGAAAGAGTCTTCAAGATTGGTCCCACCAAGCATGCCAAAAACTGTTGATGATTTAAAATTGTGCTTGATTATAATCAACAACAATGGGAAGTTTCAAGATATTAGCCCTGCATCTTGAAACAACCTCTAGATTTTAGAGAAGTTGGTTCTTCTTTAAATTGAGTATATACTGGGAAAAGGAATAGGAATTTAAATCAAAAATACAATGTAAGAAAGAAAATCTAATCTATGGTGATGCACTTGAATGTAATTTGACCTTAATCCTGAGCATAGTGAGACTATATGTAGGATTCATTTACATTTAAGAGTAAATAAGTGCATGATCAATGTAAAAGATGGAAACAATAGAAACAGAGGCTCATGACATAGACTACTTTTGTAGTAATATAGAAAATGTCAACAAAGGCATAGGGTTCAATCTTCTTATTTGAATTTTCCAGTCATATAAGAGGCACAGAGACACATACAGTTATATAAACCTTCCAACTCAAGAAAACAAGACAAAAGCAAATGACATTCCTAATCACAGCTCTAGAAAGTCCACAGCCTAGACTACTTTTGCAAATGACATAGATAATATCAACCAAGGCATAGGGTTCAATCTTCTTATTTGAATTTTCCAATCACATAAAAGGCAAAAAAACACATACAGCTATGTAAACCTTCCAACTCAAGAAAATGAGACAAAATCGAATGATATTACTTAGCCACAGCTCTAAAAAGTCTAAACTTGTTACAATAATTCTCTCTGATAATGGATGATAATTTCTTCTTTTAGTGATCTCTCCACCCTTATTTATATCCTCAGATTCACTCTAGATTGTCTGCTTGTTCCCAATCTAACAGCCTAAATCAAATCTTCTCCTAACTGAAAGTGTCTAATAGATATCTTATAGATTTTGAAATGCTTCATCTTCTGGCAGTTTATTGGCTAAAATAGATTACAGGACGTTCCCTTCTCTTGAATGTTAGGTGACACTTAGCCAATTTCTTCTTATTACTTTAGAAATCACTGGAGGTTGACACTTGTCATGTTCTATAGTATCCATTGAAGATATGTGGCACTTTTTGCATAACTTATACTCTTTTGTATCTTTGCTCAGGAGTGTTTTGCCTTTGACACTTGTCACAATCTACTTTCTCAAAACTTCAATAGCTTAATAGAAATAAGACTCACTACATCTCTTACTCAAGTAACTTTGAAAAGGGGCATAGGGATAGGTGGTAATCTCTACTTGCTTCAACTTAGGACATGTGGCAATCTCCACTGCTCTTTAGCTATATTGTGTAAATGTTTGGGACACATGTTAGGCTCCTATGAATGGTGACACTTGGCAGCTTCCACAGACTTTTTAGAAATAAAACCTGGGACCCACCACAGTCTTTATTTAGCAATGAAACATGAAGAAGATATTAAAATGGTGACACATGGTGGCTTCTACTACTTCTGGGAAGATACATGGTGTCTTCCACTACTTTTGGGAATGGAGTAGATAGGGATCGATAGATGACACTTGGCACCTCTACTTGAATGGTTTGGTTGCACCTTACTACCTTGTGAAAGGGCACTTGACCCTTTGGTTTTTTGGGATGTTCCTTTGAACTGCTTGATTATACTAAGTCATTGAACTGACTGATTGAACCAAAAATGGTTCAATGGTTCAACATTGCATGTTGTTTACACATGAATCAAGGTATTGACCTGAACATATTGAACCAAGGCTATGAACCAAAAATTAAACTAAGGCATTAAACCAAACATATTTTAGATGTCGACATGTGGTGACTTCTGCTCTCTTCAACTGGGATACGTGGTAGTTTCCATCACTTTTAGAAAATCAACACTTAGACCTTACACTATTACCACTTGGCACTTTCCACCAGATTTTGAAACTTAGCTTTTGAAACCTTTCACTAAAAAGAGATGAAATGCGGATGCTGATATGAAACTATAGATGTTGACACTTGGTGCATTCTGTTGAGTCACTGTGAGATACATGGCACATTCTGACCAACTCACAGAACATATAAAAGATGCCTCGAATGACAACACTTGCCAGTTTCTATTGAGAAGGATGCCTCAGATGATGACACTTGTCAGTGTCCACTTTACTCCAACACTTAGACAAAAATAAATCAAAAGGAAAATAGATCTCGTGTTTAATTTCCAAACCTTGCCATCTCAAACCAAATTATGTGGAGACAGGGATCTGTATCATGCGCTACTAAAAATTAGAATGAAACGTAGAGTATTTTTTACTCTACAGTAATCATAATCAAGACATGTTGCATAAAATGTTTGAAGATGTTTTTTAGGATCAGCCTTTCTATCATAAAATGTGAACTTAGGTGAAACAAACTAGTTGGCAAAGGGTGCAAAGAGATCACAAGTGCAAGAGGGTTGTGTAACACATCTTATGAATCTATAGCATGAGGGGATTTTAAAGCATTGTGTTCAATGTTTATAATGTTGTCCTTTAATATCTTTATAACTTTAAGGAATTATTGAACCATAGGCCTAATGGGATTTAGATTAGGAATTTGAGTAGTCACCAAAGGGGATGAAAACATGTTTTGAGTAGTCATAGTCAATGAAACTGATATTTGTGTTGAAACAAAGGGTAATTCCATAATAGATGTATCAATAGTATGTTTAAGGAATAAAGGTTTAAACACATAACACATGCCCCCACTAGATTTATTTATTTGTAATTCGTCTAAAGGGAGGGATGTTTCCACTATAGTTTTTAATTGTTCTTTACTTCAAGTATAGTTTTAAATATCTCATCAAGATATTTAGGATTTTATCGAATGAACATACAAAAAAATGCAATTACATGCACTTGATCATGGTCTATTTTCTTTTTTTCATTTTTTTCATAGTTTTCATTATCATAATCTTCTTCTATGATAACCCTATCAGGTTTTTTTCATTGCCAACATGGGTATCATCATGATCTAAGGTATGAGATCCCTCATTGGTTTGAGACATCTTAAATGGCTGGATTGGGAAGTTTAATATGTTCAATAGGCACACCTCTTAATATAGGGTTACACCTAGGTTACATGTAAAATAGTAAAAGTAATTAATTAAAAATTACAACAATCTAAAACCCTAGCTAGTTTAAAACCCTAAGAATAAAAAAATTTACATTCAAATGAATTGTGTTCACTAAATGATTATCCCTAAAATGATATAGATCATGGTTATTTATATTTTAATGGGGTATATGAAAATAAAATGGCACAAGGGTAATAATTAGATCTATACAGGGTAATTAGATTCTAAACTTAGATATAACCATGCACTAAATTTATTATGCTAAGATAGTCTAAATATGAGAAGTACAACTATGTTAGATATAGAAATGATAAAGAAGTGATATATTTAGGTTTTTCTGATGATAATGAAGTTTTAGATCTAGAATAGGTAGAAATTAGTTGGGAAGGAGATTTTAGAATAGTCATTAGATTTTGGCTCTGATACGTATAGATGTATCGATGCTAATATATGGGTTTGATGCTATTGTCATGTATGAAATATCTATTGAAATATGTTTTGACCACCTAAAATATTTTGGGTTTTACTTTGCCTTCACTCTGGTGCATTTAAATCTATGTCATGGAATGTCATTCCTTTTGAAATGTAAAAACCCTATATTTCCATCCTCATAGTGACCCTAGGGAAAAATGGGTTAGTGAGAACATGATATTGATCTAACCCTAAAGACCTCATTATCATAAGGTGATACCTACATGGCCAATGCTCTAGAAGAGGGCCTTAGACTCGTGTAGTTCTCTCCTGCATGTTGGCTTATGTGTAAATCATACAATATGTGAAAAGCAAATACACTAATGTCTTAGCTTGTAAGTTGGAAAATTAGGGTCTTAAACTTATCCTTTAGTACTTCATACCTTTAGATGTGTTGTGCCTATGACTATTATTGAAATAGGCAAGCTCTAATCAATTAAATGTTTGATAGAGTGATTTTGATAAGTTGTATTGGTTTCTTTGGTATTTTTTAGGTCTTGTAGGTGAGGAATGAATGAGGGTTGATCTTATATTTATATCAATCCTTTTTAAGTGATAACTCATATTAAATCACTTAGATCAACCATTAAGATACATTTCATTTGTAAATAATATGACTTTAGGGAACTAGACACTTGCATCTAGATAGAGCAGTAACATTGATGTTATTACCTATCTTGAACAAGTGTGTCCATGGAGCAGGAGAGTAGGTAGAGATTTTCAACTTATATATATGTAATATAAGTACATTTTAATAATTTTAGGAAAGATATAAATCTTGGGTCATCAACATAAGACTAGTGAGACTAAGGGATATAGGCCAAAGGGTACAAAGATAGATTAGATGCAAGACTTGCAGAAAGTAGGAAAGGTGAATAACACTAGAAGAATAGCCAAGGTTTGAGTTTTCCAAGTATACAAGATTGAGGTTCTATATAATCATAAAATATCATCTACTGATTCTTAAAAGAGCATATGGATTTATGAAAGTTGCTTTCTTTTTTTAAACCCATCAAATACAATTAACATAAAAAATTAAAGAAAACATAAAACACTATCATTTATGATTTGTATCAACTGATCAATAAAGTTTCTAAACTTTCCAAAACCCATGGCTTAGTCCCCAACACCCAATGTAATGAACATGAAACCATATTTCAAAAGGGAAAAAAAAAATTAAATTAAAAATATCATGCAAAATCCCAAGATCTTCGAAAGGGTGATTTAGATAACCTCCACCATAGGCTTTCTAGCCTGGTTGAAAGTGAAGCAAGGTCTCAAGGGTTACCAAAGGTATCTTTATTAGGTATATAGATGTATGAATAGATGCATAGTAATAACAATGCCATTTTCTCCCTAAGCTAAATTTCTAAATATTACTCCCTTATAAGCTTTAAATGTTTGATCTGATCTAAATGATTGTGTGTAAATGTAGAGATGTAAAATAATTGATAACTTACACATATTAATGGTCTTTGGTAATGAATTATCTTAGTATGTCATGTGTTGAAGTAAAATTTGGTTCCCACTCTTCTAATTTTATCTCATGTTTTGCTTACAACTAATACAAATATTTGGATGTATGAACTAAAAATTCTAAATTCTCCAAATACTCAAAAGTATATCCCATCAAGAAGTTACCATTGTTATTTCCTTTATTAGCATGCCCCATTTTCAAACTAAAAATAGGGACCCTCCTTATTTTTATCTAAATTTTAGTATTATAACTCATGATTATATTCTTCATAGTAAATTGGCTTGAATATTTGTGATGCTTCATTCGATACTTAGCTAAATTTTCAAAAATCATTTATGTCCTTTGTATAAGTGTAAATAAAGTCTATTTCTTCTTTATCTCAAATAATTTTATCACATTTTATATAGACTTTATCATGTGAATTTTTGGACTTAAATCTCTATTTTATGCAAATGGCTAGTTTCAATTCCCATATTTATTGATTGCTTCGCACATAAAATTTGATTAACATAAGGCCCCACTTTATTAAAAATCTTTACTTAGTCAATTTTATTATTTTCTCATAGGTTTTCAAAGATTCCATAGGCCCTATAAATTATTCCATGCATCCAAATCTCATCAACACATGACTTTAAATTTAAATCTTTTTAAAAAAATGACTAAGTCCTTTTAAAGCCTCAAGGCCCAAAGATCATGTGATGTGGCATGATCCCAGTGACTTGGCCCTTTAGAACCTCAATAGTATTAATCCATTAGCCCAATGGCCAAAAAGTTGATTTACATTGGTAAAGATCCATGCCCATAAGTCCCTGAGAAGACACCAAATGGCACCCTCTCATAAGCTTGGGAGCTTAGAGTGATTAAAACATTACACCATAGTAGGAAGAGATCGAGGGCTAGAGAAAAATCCAAATGGTGATAAACATACAAGTATAAACTAAAACCCAAAATGCTGATAAAAATCCATGTGGCTAAGATAATGATAGAGGTAGATAGAGAGCTAAAGCCTAAGAATGTCGATAAGCTACCAAGTGGTGAAGTGGGACCCATTAAATAAAGATAATAACCTAGAGAATGGGAAGGAATGTAACACTTTGAAAGAGCCATGTGGAAACAAGGATGTCAAAATATCTTAGGAAATAAGATTGATAGTTTGTCTATCTATCAAAATAATCAAGAGCTCCAATATGATTATGTGTTAGGTTTGGAAAGCATAGTCGAAGTGTAGTTGGTTCCTCACCAACTAAAAGCCCTATAAGTGATAAATTTTAGGCTAATAAAAGAGTGAACTGATCTAAGATCCATTAAGATCAAGCTAGGGATGGATATTTCATTTAATCAACATCAAAAATTTAATTTAGAAGTATGTGCAAGGCATGGTGGAATGATAGTCCAAAGAAAATCCCAATGACAATTTATAAGAAATATTTAAATCTGATCAATATTAGTCCCCCAAAATGAATGAAAAGTAGTTAGTATGGTGTGATTCATCACATGGAATGCACATGAAATAATTCCAAGGAGAGACAATGAGCATAAAATAAAATAAATCAGCCTTTAATATGCATGGTCTCTAAAATTCAAATCATGCTCAAGCTGGCATATTTGTCAAAACTCCAACTACATTCCCCGATCATCATTGAATATTCTAACCACCCTAGTAGTGGGTTGAGTAAACTTCATGGGAAAATTATATATAAAAGGGGCATTGTTTTCCATTTGAAGGGCCAGCACTTTGTGTAAATAAACTCTATCAAAATTATAATAGAACCTTTACTTGTTCAAAATTTGTCTTATGCTCACTGAATGTTTTCCATTATTCCTAGTTTTGAGTCTATGTTTGTGTAAGAGGAGTGATTTTATGCTTATTTACAAAGGTAGATGTGCTAAGTAAATTATGCCTAAGCTAATCTGGTTCTTTGTTTTTCTTTTCATTGTCTCTTGAGTGCTCTATGCTTTATATGTCTTCAACTATAAAGTGTTTCAAAATCTCTGTGTGCAATTTGCTATAAATATTTGAGTGTTTTCAATTGGTGAAGATTTTTCAATTTGAGAATTTAAGTTTATATCTCTAAAATCTTTCCTATTGTGTCCCTATAGGTTTGTGCAACTTCTAAATTAAGTACATAGTGGTATAACTATGAATTAGCATGCTTCAATTCTCAAGAATTGGCATTCTCTTGACTAGAAACTTTCTTTTCTGGTATTCATTCCCCTCTTTTTATGTTTGTTTTAGATTAGAGGTAAAAGCAGGTTTTGAAGGGGCCCCGAAACCCTTTAACAAAGAGCAAAAAAAAGAGCAATCTAAGCCCACAGGCAACGCCTTAAAAACACTACATAGAGGTAGTAAAAATAGATATAGAATGGTCCTGAAACCATTGAGATACAGCGAAACAAGACCCAAAAAACAAAAGTCTGAATTAACAACAAACTGAAAACTAGCAAAATAAAACCAGAGATCAGTACCAGTTTCTTAACCGAAAAAAAGGACCGGATTATTCATCCAGTACCAGAATCAACTTCATGGCTTCTTTTTCTTTCAAAGCAATTTCCTGGGTGGCAGCCTCCAGCAAGTCTCCTTTTTGTGTGTCTTTCTTTCTGGAACTTTGCCTTGTCCTCTTGCAGGGGCCCTCTATTACTTTCATCTCCTCATTGGCACGTTTCCCAATACTGATAGCAGCTACACAAAAGTTGGATGTTACTTCATCCATTTTCTTTCTATTATCCTTTATAAGCTCCCGGAGGTTGTTTTCATAAACTTTAAGCTTCACAGGGATCTGGCTTAACTAATTTTCCATGTCATTTACTTTGTTCCAAGCAGCTTTCATAGATTCTTCCAAGGTTTCCACTTTTTTCTTTAGATCAATGATCTCCCTACACAACCAGGCATCTAATTGGGAAGAACACTCAGCTTTACTGTTAACCCAAATCAAAGGAGTGTGTATTTCCTCATTCTGTTTCTTCCCTTTCCAGTCCTCAGCCTTTTCATTTGGGCTATTTCTAGCTTCTTCAAAGAAGTCTTCTTGGCTCTTTAATTCCCGCTCGTTGAATCCTTCTTCAATTTCCATCTCCATGTTTTGAATATTTTCCTGGACTGGGATTTCCTTTTCATTCTTTGACATTGGGTCCTCACCAGAATCTTCCTGGACAGTGTCATCCTCCTCGTCTTTCTGGTCTTCATCCTTCTCTTTTGTTTAGGTAACAGAGTCCTCAGTATTGACTTTATCTTTTTCCATATCCTCAGGTCCTTCTTCATCATTACTAGAGTTGGTTTCCCAGCTCTCTATTCCATCTTCTTCCACCCGTTTTTCCTCCACGGGTTCTCCAATTCTCTCCCGACCCCTTTCTCCTACTGCATTCTATGTATTGGGATTAGGGGTCTTAATTTTTCCTCTTCTGCTTTCATTTTCATCCTTTTTATTCCCTGTCAACTTGTTTTTTCCCCTGTTTGGGATTCTTTACCAGTGCCCTATTCTTGTAAAAGCCTTCAATGAGCAGAATAAGGCCTTCGTGAAGAATAGGGTGCAAGTCTTTCTTCTTATGAGCATAAAGGCTTTGAATCAGGGAGTAGCGAAGGTAGAAAGGAAAAGATATTCTTACCTTATGCCGGAAGTGGTTGAGGAAGACGAAGTGGAACTTATGCACTCATTTACTTCTACCATCCAGGATGAAATATTCCCTGATACAGCTTAGGACGTCCCTCCAAATCCCTTTTATCTGGTCCAACTCATAAAAATCCCCATTTTTTACCATTTTCTGCTCCTCCTCATCCGTTTTGGGGAATTTGTAGAATGCTTCGTTCGATATGCTGGTTTGCTTTGAAAATTTGATTCCTTCCATAGACAACCCTATAACCTTGGCAAGAAAATCCTCAGTTAAATTAATAGTTACGCCATGCAGGGTGACCCTGTCGTCAGACCAATTTTTAAAGAAGGCCGTTGTGATGTGCGGTTTAGAACCGTGAAGCCTTTCCATGTAATTCGTGACATTTCCTTTCTGTAAGATTCTCCATACTTGGTGTTTCTCTCTCCATTCTGCACAACTCTTGGGTTCCTGTTTACGGGGTTCACCCTTCCTTTCACGCGCCATACTCATTTTCTTAGAATCCCATTTACTGTGGATGTTACCCTGGATCCTGCTGCTGTCAAATTGATTTGGACGTCGAATTTGTTTATGGATTTTCAGGATCCGCTTCTCCCTCTTGAGGGCCTTGCTTTTTGAAAATTGGGTTTCTTTCCCCGTGCTGCCACTCCTCCTACTCATTAAGATTTTGATACGCTCCAATCCTTCCTTCATTCACATGTGTGGCATCAAGAAGAATGATCACCTTTAAGTCCACGTTCCTTTCTAAGGTTTCATCCCACCTCACTTTATGCCCCTCCCGGACGGCACAATTTGCAAGCCAATCTGCGACACCATTGGCTTCACGGTAGGTATGGGTGATTTTTATTTCTTTAAATTTCTTCATAAGGGTTTTCATCTCCTTAACCTTGTCCTCTATGGTCCAAGACACTGAATTCTTGTTATCAAGGATATTAATAACATTCAAAGAGTCCCCTTCGAGCCACAATTTAGAATATCCTGAATCCACAGCTAATTTAAGGGTCTGAAGAGCAGATGTAGCTTCAGCAATATGGCAGTTTGATATACCTATGGGAATTGCAATAGCATCAATAACCATTCCCACATGGTTTCTCATAACACCACCACAACCAGCATTACCCGGGTTCCCTTTTGCTGCACCGTCAAAATTACCTTTAATCCATTCTTGAGGTGAACTAATCCAAGTCACATCTAATCTGGGGTTATCATGTTTACCGAGAGTAATGTCCTTCCTCAGGGGATTATCCACATTTAGATTAGAGCTTGGATTTTTTTGAGAAGAAAAATTTTCCTTTAGAGCTCTAATGATGTTCTGGCCAACCACCCATCCAAGGAGCTCTTTGTTTCTGAATATTCGGTTATTTATTTCCTTCCATATTCCCCACCAGATATGGGGAAGAGTAATTTTCCATAAGAAGATAACTTCAGGATTCTTTGAAGGGCAATACTAGCTTTTAAGAGAAAGTTCAACATTTTTTTGATGAACCCAAGTAATACCCCACATATTAAGAACCTCCTTCTAAACAAGCTGAGCGAAGGAACAATTCACAAACAGATGATCTCTATCTTCAAGGTCTCTCTTACACAGAATACACCTGTTAACAATATTGATTCCACATTTCTGTAAATTATCCAGAGTCAAAATTTTGTTTTGGAGGAGGGTCCAGCAAAAGAACTTGATTTTAGGAATGAGCCCCTTGATCCAGGCTCTAGTCCAAATCGGTTTTCTATTGTTTCCCTTAGAGATGAAGAGGGAAGAGACTTTAAATTGTCCACTTGGCTCCTGATACCAAACAATTTTATCTTCTTGGTTAGGATTTAGGGATATAGCATTTAGGGATAATTGAATATCCTTGAGATCTTGATCATAGTCAGTGAGGTTTACCCAAGTGTTGTTTTGCCAATAATGATTAACCATAGTGCCCACTCTTTGTTTACATCTTTCTATAACATCTTTATCTTGGATTTCTTCCTGTAAAGGTTTATCTCTTACCCAGGTATCTTCCCAAAATTTCACCTTTTTACCATTACCAACTTTCCATGCACTTCCTTCTTCAAGAACATGTTTTGTTCCCTGGACTGCCCCCCAAATAGCAGACGGATGAGAAATATCTGGAGTGGAAAAGAAATCATGGATTGACTGTGCCTTAAATAAATACTTATGCATCCATATGTTACTCCATTCATTATTTTCCTGAAAAACCCTCCACCCCTGTTTAGCTAGAAGGGCAGTGTTCATACTTCTTGTTTTCCTTATGCCAAGTCCACCATCCTTAATCGGTTTGTAGATGTTATCCCATGCAATAAGTGGCATTCTCCTTTTCTCTTCAGATCCAGACCAAAGAAAGTTTCTTTGGATTTTTTCAATTGCCTCAGCAAATTTGGAGGGGATTTTGAAGAGACTCAACGCATACGTAGGTATACTTTGAAGACTTGTTTTGAGGAGAGTTAACTTTCCTCCTTGACTAAGAAGACAGCCTTTCCATCCCGCTAACTTCTTGCTGAATTTATTGATAAGACCTTCCCAAAAAGCTTCGGGGGCTTTCAATCCAAAAGGGAGACCAAGGTATATGGAGGGAAAAGAGCCTATAGAACAATCAAGAATTCGAGCAATTTTGTTCTATCTATAAACAGGGGTGTTAGTAAAGAAAACTACACTTTTATTCCAGTTTATCAGTTGTTCGGAAGCAGAGGTATATAGATTAATGGCTTCCTTAAGAGTTCTTGCTTCAGTGACTTCAGACTGACCCATGAAAATAGTATCATCCACAAATTGACCATGAGAGCAAATTAGATGATGCGAAGAGGGTCTCAGACCTTTGTACTATCTTCTTTGAACCAAGTCCCCAAGGTAGCGACCCATAATATCTGCCATGATAATAAACAGAATAGGGGATATAGGATTCCCTTGTCTTAATCCCCTAGATGATTTGAAAAAATGAGACGAGGTCCCATTAACCAACACAGCTATAGAAGTTGTTGATATCAACTGTTTGATTATATCAACCACTCTTTTTTCAAATCCAAAGGCAATAAGGCTTTTAGAAAGGAAAAGCCAATCCACCCTATCGTATGCTTTAGCTATATCCACTTTCATCAAGAACCCCTCAGTGTTGGATTTGAGAAGTGAATGAATATTCTCATGCACCATTATAACTGAATTGAGGATTTGTCTGCCAGGAATGAAACCATTTTACTGCTCAGCAATGATTGAGGGGATCACAAGGATTAGTCTGGTCGTTAGTACTTTGGAAATGATTTTATAGAGGGAGTTGCATAGACTAATCGGCCTGAACTGATCAGGACTATTCACACCTGCTTTCTTCGGGATAAGGCAAAGAAAAGTGGCATTTATTTCCTTCAGCATCTGTTTAGCTCCAAAAAACTCCTTCACTGCGTTACTAACATCCTCTCCTATAAATTTCCAGAACTTTTGAAAAAAGAACATCGGGAAACCATCTGGTCCTCGGAGCTTTTTCTCCTCCAAGAGATCTTACAGCTTTAAAAATTTCCTCCTCCTTAGGTATAGAACATAACATATTATTCTGCTCCTTCGTGATCAATGGGGGAATCACTCGGAGAATATCATCCTAACTTTTCAAGTCAATGTTTCTATCAGCCTTCATCAGGGAAGAGAAAAATGAAATCATTTCCTCCTTAATTTCCTTATCCTCTGTTATCTTTTGAGCTCCTTTTTTTCAGATGATGAATATGTGTTTTCGCTCTATGTTTCAAGGTAGAGAGGTGGAAGAACTTTGTATTTTTATCTCCATCTTTCAAACCATTTCACCCTTGATCTTTGTCTCCAATAAATTTCCTCCTTAGTTATTATGTCTTGATACTGTGCCAAATGTTCGCTTTCTTCTCTTTGGGATTCCGCAGTATATCCATTTTTCTAAAAATTTTCCTGTATTCTACTAATATTCTCCTTGATGATCTTCTTTTCCACGAAAATATTTCCAAAACAATCCTTGTTCCATTTCTTAACTTTCTTTTTAACATTTTTGAGTTTGGAAACAACTCGAAAGAGAGCTGATCCCTCTATAGAGATATTCCACCACTCTTTTATTTTGTCTTCAAACTGTGGATGCTGCAGCCACATCTTTTCAAATCTGAAAGGATGATTCTTTTTTTGGTTTAGTTTGTCCGCTAAGAATATTAAAGGGAAGTGATCTGAGCCAATTCTATGGTATGCTTCCAACTTGCAATTATAGTCTTTTATCCAATTTGGGGATATGAGCACCCTGTCAAACCTGGCCTGTATGAATTCCTTGTTCAGTCTCTTATTGCTCCAGGTGTACTGAATTCCTTGCAAATCCATATCCATTAAGCCTTCTTTGCTGATATACTCCATAAGGTCAATTCTCCCTTCCATTTGAATTGTATTACCACCCATTTTCTCATAATCATAAAGAGGGACATTAAAGTCTCCCATTATAATCCAACGCCCATAGTGATCTTTCCTTCTGAGCTTTGAGAGAGTTTCCCATACCTTTTTCCTTTCATTCCTGATATTAGGAGCGTAAATATTAACAACATACCAACTATCCTTTTGGTCTGCATTAATTAATTTAGCCACCAGAAAATTTTTACTTTCCATCAAAATTGATCCAACAAAAAGATCTTTTCTCCATAAAATCGTAGTACCTCCTGAAGTGCCTTCAGAACTACTAGCTTTAAAGGTGTAATTTTTAAAGTCTTTGATTTGTTCAGCTTTCTCCTTACTCATTTTTGTTTCTTGAAGCAGAAGGAGGTCTAGCTTTTGCTCTCTTACAAAATTCCTAACGAGGTCTATTTTAAGACGACTGTTTAGACCCCTTATATTCCAACTAAGAATCTTCATTTCTTTTTATTACTATTCATATATTGCCCCAATGTTTTCTGCTTTCCATCTGCTATATTGACCTTGCTTTCCAATTCTCTGTTCTGCTTAGCAGATTTTTTCCCAGGTTTTTCTGAAGAACCTACATCCGGTTTTAATTTGGCTTGTTTTCCAGATTCTTTTCCTCCTTTACTCTTTAGAGAACTATTAGCTTTCGCTCCACCATTTCTTGTCATAATGTGATTATAATTATTCTTTATCTCTCCTTTAATCTTTTGGTTTTTAGGTTTTTTACCATCTTCATCCTTTTCTTCTGCCTCGAGGACCTCTTTAGCTGGAGTTGTAATTTCGACCTTTGGTTCCTCCTTCTTTTCCCCAGGCTGACCTTCACTCAATTCATCCTCTACTTATACTATAATGTTTCTTCTTTCAGGATCTACTTCTCCTTCCTCTAATTCCTCTTTTTCATACATCTTTGAATCTTGGATTTCTAAGCTTTGAGAGTTCTAAGTAGAGGCAATAACCTCATCTTCAGATTGAAGATCTGATACATTGTCCTCTGTTCCCTTCCCTTTTTCTTCCATAAGGACATTAGAAATCTTTACAAGGGGATCTGATATTCCTATTGTATTAGGGTCGTCCGCTTCTACTAAAGCCGTAGATATGCCCTTATCTATGTCTTTGTCAGCTACGGCCTCTTGAGGCTTCCCTATCTTTCGATAGTCTTCTTTAACCTTCCATATTTTCTTTTGTTGGATCTTGATATTTTTTCCTTCCTGAAAGTTTTTTGAAATGGCTCTTCCCCTATTGGGGCATTTCTTGGCCCAATGCCCCTGCTTCTTGCACACAAAACAAGAATTTGGCAAATCTTCAAAAACAATCACTTGGGTTTTCTTCCCAAGTTTGGAGATAAGGTCCACTTTTTTGGGGAGGATGTTTAGATCTGCCACTTTAACGTAGATTCTGGCACTTTGGAGTTTGGTTCTTGAAGCCGTGGCTTTATCCACCGCCACTAATTCACCAAAAGAGCTAGCTATTCCTTTGAAGATGTCCTCATGCCAGAACTCTAAAGGTAGCCCTGGTAGCCTAGCCCAAACAGGAGTTGTTGAGAAAAAAGACTCAGATAAATCCATATCTAGTTCCCATTTCTTTATAGTGAGGGTACTTCTTCCAAAGGACCAAGGTCCTTCACTCAGGATCATATTCCGATCTTCTTCACAGTTACAGATGAAGGAGAAAAAACCATTCACCATAGGTGCAATGTCAACTTCTCCTCGTATAGCCCATCTCTTTTTGATCATGGACCTGAGTGAGTCTATATTTGGTCTTGCTCCTTGAAATTTCCCTACTAGGGTGAGGTCCATAGAGGAAACCAAAAAATCAAGTAAGGGATCAGGGATGAAAATTTGGAACTCACCTTTCTCCCAGCAAGATTTTGATGTCACCAGGGGAAAGATGGATTTTCCAGTCAGTTTTTTCCCAAACAACGACGACCAGGTCCTTTGTTCGTGGGTCCCTTTCTGCCTTTCAAGATTCTTTTCTGTGTTAAAAGCTATTTTGTCTTTCGCTGTCTC